>OY482673.1:72412187-72889687 GCA_960531455.1 Urophora cardui | reverse complement strand
TATTATTATTATTATTATTATTATTATTATTATTATTATTATTATTATTATTATTATTATTATTATTATTATTATTATTATTATTATTATTATTATTATTATTATTATTATTATAATATATTATTATTATTATTATTATTATTCAGCGACGTTCATCATTATCTAAAGTTACTCTCGAGATATTGGTCTAACAGAATATGACCTTATGCACAATTAAGTTTTACATCCTTTCTCTTTAACCGCCTAGGATAGCTTTGCTTTAGGAGACTTTTTGCTAATGAATTAGGATGGTTGGCTAATCTTTTCGCATAATTTGCTTGCATTTTCTCTATCTCTTCGGTCACCGTATTTATCTTTAGGTTACTATGAATAATTGAATTTTTTACATACCAAGGCGCTTTGCATATTGTTCTTAATATCTTGGACTGTAGCCTTTGGATTCTTTCTACGCTAGATTTCGATGCTGAGCCCCATAGTTGAATTCCATACATCCAAATTGGTTTTAAAACCATATTAAATATTAATATCTTATTATCTAAGCCCAGTCTAGAACTTGGACCAATTAACCATTGCAGCTGGCTTATTTTCAACTTGGATTGCATAATCTTTTTGTCAATGTGATTTTTCAAAGTCATTCTTCTATCCAGTGTGACTCCAAGGTACGTAACGAAGTCTTTCTGAGTTATTATTTTCCTATTTATTGAGACTGGTGGACATGTGTCTTTCTTCAGGCTAAAAGTTACTTGTACACATTTAGCTTCGTTGACCTTAATTCTCCACGTAGTAAGCCATTCCTCTAAAGTTTTTATATGTCTCTGCAATTGGATAGTAGCAGTTATGGGATTTGCGTGCACACTTAGTATAGCCGTATCATCTGCGAAGGTCGACGTGACAAGTCTCGCGTTCGTTGGCAGATCGCTTGTGTAAATTAAGTATAATACAGGCCCTAGAACACTACCTTGTGGAACTCCAGCAGAAATTGGATGACTTTCGGTTGTAAAACTTTTGTGCCTTACCCGAAATTTTCTACCTGTTAAAAAGCTTTCTAGGATCCCGCACAGATTATATGGAAGTGTTTGTTTTATTTTATACAAGAGCCCTTCTAGCCATACTTTATCGAAGGCTTGTGCCACATCTAGGAATAGTGTGGTGCAATATCGTTTGGTTTCAAAAGTTGACCTTATTTCTGAAACAATGCTATGCCTGTTCTATCGTACCGTGCTGCTCTCTAAATCCGAACTGGTGACTTGGTATGGTTTCGTGCAGTTCTAAGATGGGCTGAATTTTTCTCAGCAATAATTTTTCGAATAGTTTGGAAAAGATAGAGATTAAGCTTATTGGCCTGTAGGAGCTTACTATTGTCGGGTCTTTGCCTGGTTTTGGGATCATGATAATTTCAGATAGTTTCCATGGATTAGGAAAGTGACATAATCGGAGGATACTATTGAAGATGTATAGTAGTTGCTTAACAGCTGATATGGGAAGCGCTTTTAACATTTCACCCGTTATTCTGTCATACCCTGGTGCTTTCTTATTCTCTATGTCTTTGGATATAGTTTTATTCAAGTCATCTAGTTTAAATCCAAGTGGGATTGCTGGTAACTGTGGAATATTTTCTTGGAGAAAATTTTGGCCTTCATTTGGAGTAAATACATTTGAAAGATGGGTTGCAAAAGCTATTCCTTTTTCGTGGTCACTTCGAGCAAATTCACCATTTTGCTTTCGTATTGGAGGATCCTGCTGAACCGGCCGTTTTAGATATTTGAGAGAGCGCCACAAGGAATAATCTGTACCAGATGTGGCCGTGAGGGAATTAATTCTATTTTGAAATTTTGTTTCCCTTTTCTCCCCCAGGAGCATTTGGAGCTCTTTCGTGCATTTTTTTAGCTCGTTCTTCAGAGTTGGAGATCGCAACCTTTGCCAGTCTCTCCTAAGTTGCCTTTTCTTGGAAACTAGCTCAATGATATCGGTTTCATTGAAAGAACTAAAGCTTTGCTGCTGGGTTCTATTAGGACGTAAGGGCGTTGAAACCTTTGCTGCCACTTGCAGTAAGTTTGTGAAGTCAATTATCGCATATTCCACTTCGGCGGCTGATTTAAGGCTCACATTTGGATTAATATGCGAACTTATAAATTTTCTGTACTTCAGCCAATTCGTAAATCTATTAGTTAAGCTTGGGTTCAGTTCGTTTAAAGTTGGAAAGGTTTTAATAGATATGACGCAAGGAGAGTGATCAGATGATAGGTCAAAAAGTGATTCTATCTGAAGTATTTCCCGATCGAGGCCGCGAGTTACCCCAAAATCTATGAGGTCGGGGGTTTTGCTCCTATCAGCGGGCCAATATGTTGGCTGTCCGGTTGATATAATGTCAAGACCATTGCTTTGGATTGCTTTGAACAAGTTTCTTCCTTTTGGTGTTATTAGTCTAGATCCACAAAAAGTATGTTTAGCATTGTAATCACCTGCTGCTAGAAATCTCTTGCCTAACTTGGAGAAGTATTCAGTGAATTGGTATTCTGTTATATTAAAACGGGGAGGGCAGTATATTGCAGATACAGTTAATCCGCCAGAACTATCATCTACGTACACTGATGTTGAGTGTATATACTCTTTGCAATCTTCTTCTAGAACGTGGTGCTTAATCCTCTTTCTTATAAGTATACCGGTTCCACCTCTAGCTTTTCCTTCAGGGTGCTTGGTATTATAGAACATATACCCATCAATATTAAAATTATTAAACACAGTCAGATGGGTTTCAGACACTAACATTATGTCAATTTGGTGATTTTCTAGGAAAACATGGAGTTCATTGCGATGTTGGCCTATGCCGTTAGCATTCCAGAAACCTATATTGAAACAATTCATGGTCTTGACAAAATTGTTTGAACACATTTGAAAAAAAAAACTTGTTTCGTATTTTGTACTATTTTACAAATTTCAACATGTGAAGGTTTGAAGGAACGAAGAAATTTCAGTCAGCGTTCGTTGTTCTATTCGAGCAGTCCCTTAACGGTTGAAATGATGATGGTTGAAAATGATTGTGCGTAATTCTGTATTTCTTACTCTTATTTTATTTGTTTATCGCTTTTTGTGAAGTTACACAAAATTTAATAAAAACATATGTAGTTGGTTTCCGATATGTGTGTATGTTCATATATTAAAAAAGATATTAATATACTCATATAATTGTACAAAAAGCACCGGCGAAATTCACCCACACGGGTAAATGAAAAACATCACATAAGCGTACAAATATGTAATACATACATATGTACTAGTGCTGGAAGCTATATCGATAGAATATCGATTCATCGATGTTTTTGAACTTTTTCGATATATCGATATTCTTTTCCGATATTCGATATATCGACGGTCATGGATCCATCACTGATAAACGCGGAAAGAAGCTGGTAAAAGGCAGCATTGCCGTTTTGTTTGGAGATTTTTTAAAATTTGATTCCTATGTAGAAATTCCTGTGTTTAAAAGTAATGTAAATACGAACATTTTTTTTTAAATGTTCATTGTAAAACTGCAAAATCAAGAAAAGACATTTTAAATTTAAAAATGTTTATTTCTATTTTAAGCACTATGAGATTTTAAACCAAAAACTATGTTTTTTTCCATTCATTTTTATTTTTAATTTAAACATTTTCTTTTTAAATCCCAAATACATTTTAATTCCAAAAATTTCATTTTTAATTAAAAAAATTTCATTTTTAAAATAAAATGACTTGGTTGAAAACGTGCATTATAAAAATAAAAATTTTATTTTTGATTTATTTTCTCTGAGTGTAAAAGGTATTTAGAATGCATTATTAATTTGTCTATTTCAAACCTTTTAGTCTTTAACGTGGTTTTTTAAATAACTTAAATGCGAAATATTTCAGTGAACCACTAATTGATACCTACTCTTTCTGGCTGGAACAGAATTTACCTTTTTTTTTTTGATTATTGAATTCCCATTTCAAAAAAGATTTCTGTTGATAATAAATTGAAATACTTATTTTAAATGTTTATTTCGTTAATTTTTAGAGTAATATAAATGACTGTCACTCTCGTTCAATTCAGGGCACAATAATGAATGCAGACATTTCGAAAAATAAAGCTTATATATATATATATGTTAAATTAAGGTTTATATAAAGTAGAGCTCTCGATTTTTTTGAACATTTTCGAGTAGCCCGAACAAATGCTGTTCAAATTCTCGAACACTTTTTGTTTGTTTGTTTATTACCCGTATGTTTGCACGGGCATTTGAAGTTTGTATTTTTCGTTTGTTTATTTTTTTTTTTGTTGTCTTCATATGTATTTGTTTTTATTTTTGTTTTCCTGCTCGAATGTTTGTACGGGCATTTGAACAACAAACGAGCCTCAGACAAATTCGATCTTTTCGAATTGTTCGATACCCGGGTATCTAGAGCTCTAATATAAAGGTCGATACATCGGTAATATCGATGTTTTTTCTCAAAAATATCGAAAATATCGATACTCGTAAACATCGATGTTTTTCCAGCACTAATATATATCATAGATGGGCATACTGAAGTAAAATTGTAATTCAGTAAAGCAAACAGTAAGCAGTAAAAGAATATTGCTTACTTGAAATTTTTTACAGTAATAAGTAACGCGTCTTTACTTACTACTGTAAAAAGTTTACAGTATTTCAGTATTATTTACTGTTTACTGTAAGACTACTGAAGTAGCGAGGATACAGTAGTCTAAGAATTGGCATACACACACACGCACATTGATGAGCATTGTGGTAAAAATATAGTTTTTATTTTCATATCCTTAATTTATACATACCTGGGTACTTACCTTGGTATATTTGAGAATAAATTGAGAATGGGTACGTTTAATTGTGAATTTCAAAATGCCCTGGAATTAGAAATGCGTATAAACGTTTTTTCAACGTTCGAGATTTTTTTCTATTATGTTTATTGGGCATCATACCTCATATGCTCGTTAGCGCATGCGCTTGTGCTCATCAATGTGCATGTGTGTGTATGCCAATTCTTAGACTACTGTATCCTCGCTACTTCAGTAGTCTTACAGTAAACAGTAAATAATACTGAAATACTGTAAACTTTTTACAGTAGTAAGTAAAGACTACTTATTACTGTAAAATTTTTACAGTAATAAGTAACGCGGTACTTAATACTGTAAAAAATTTTAAGTAATAAGTAAAGCGATACTTAATACTGTAAAAAATTTTAAGTAATAAGTAACGCGTTACTTATTACTGTAAAAAATTTTAAGTAAGCAGTAAAAAGGGTAAAAATAATGAATTACTACTGGTACTTAAAAGTGCCCATCTATGATATGTGGCCGCTGTGGTGCAGTGGGTAGAGTGCTCGCCTGCTATGCCAGAGGTCTCGGGTTCAAACCACGGTCCGAGCAAAACACCAAAACAATTTTTCTAATTAGTAAAAATCCAATTATTGGGTTTTTTAAGAGCAGCGGTCACCTCTAGGCAGTGGGCGGCATACCCTCCGAGAGTATTTCTGCCATGAAAAAGCTTCTCACAAAAAATGCATTCGCCGTTCGGAGCCGGCATAAAACTGTAGGTCCACCCAATTAGTAGGAAAAACAAAAAGGAGCACACCTCGAATTGGGAGAGAAGCTCGGCCATAAAACTCGTCAGAGTTATAATAGCGCCATTGTATTATATATTATATATTATATTATATCTATGATATGTACATCTATTTATTCCATTCCATTTCTGTGCTCACACCACAAACTCTCTCACTCTCACTATCCCTCAATTTTTCTGCACTCTAGAGCAGTGATAGGCGTTTCATAGATCAATTGATCGCGCTCAAATCACACAGACACGTTATGCTCTTTCTTTTGTAAACGATTTAGTCGTCGCTCAGCAAGTGGCGTAGTAACATCGTTGGTGAATGTCGCTTGTTTGCGCATATTTATATATGTAAAAGCATAATTACTTATACATATGTACACATGCCCGTCGTTTTTATAAACGACCGCATTCATTGAGGGCCAGCAAGCGACTAAACGAAAACGAACCAATTGACTTGCGCGATGACGGCGCTCTCACTAATACAGCTGCATTCCAATTTTGCCTATCACTGCTCTAGAGTACATATATGTAATACATACATACATCTATTGATTGCATTCCACTTCGTACCACCTTTGAAATGGGTATGAGAAAATGGATTTTATCAAATTGAGAATCAGCCCAAAATCCCATACAAAAAATGAGCCTTTTTGTTTGAGAACGCTATCAGGGGAATTTTGAGGTGCATTTGAGAACAAACGTTTGATATTTGACAATAGGGTTACTTCTCAAATGAACCTCAAATTGAAAATGAAGAAAAGTGTTTATTGGGTTGTGTAAGCTCGCTGATAGCTTATCTTTTTGCCAACAGAACGGGACTTTACGTAAAGGAGTAAAACTAAAGGTAAAAACATTTGTTTTAAAGATCTTGCCTGACAAAGTCAGTTTGTTCTTCAAATTTTCGTAAAAAATTTTAAATTTTCAAATTGACTCATCTATATTTCAGAAACTATAAGACCTAGAGAAAAATGTTATAGGAGCCATCAGGCGTGGATCCAGGATTTCGGCAAGGGGGGAGGGGTTTTGAACATTTCTTTTTTTGGAAGATGTTTTTTAAGGGCAGACGCTGGTGAAAATATGGACTAATACCACCTACTATTATTATTCTATATACTAGTTGCGCCATTTCCCGAACCTTAAAAACACCAAACTCAAAACCCTCCAAATTAACAATATGTATGTCATCACATAAAGTGCAGGAAATTTTAATTGAAGTTCTAAATAACATGTAACGTATGTATGTATATTTTTGCATTGGTAGGTACGTGCGAGTGAGTATCGTGTGGTATTGGTGGCAAATTGATCATCAATTTCACTTACCTTTGCATTTAAAGCCAAAATAAATAAGAATATATCGCTAGCTTAGAGTGCAAACTGTGTAAGTCCATTTTTATGAAAAAGTGTTTTTAAGTGTAGAAAGCCAGAAAAATTAAATACGCACCACGCTAAACAAGTCTGTGATACTTGTCATATTTCTACTCGTTGTTATTCAGTGATACGCAAATTGTGTAAGTCCAAAAAGAGAAGAAAATTATGTAAGTCCAAAATTTTTCTATGAACAGAAAATTTTTTTTCATTTTGAAATTTTTTTATTTTGTGTTTTTTGTCTCTCCTACAAAGTTTGAAAAATGGACTTACACAATTTGCACTCTAAGCTAGCGATATGTATGTAGTACTTTTTGTTAATTTTTTTATA
Organism: Urophora cardui; assembly: GCA_960531455.1. NCBI lineage: Eukaryota > Metazoa > Arthropoda > Insecta > Diptera > Tephritidae > Urophora > Urophora cardui. The sequence goes on along the minus strand of OY482673.1, from coordinate 72,882,403 downwards.
TTTTTAATAGAATTTTTACTTTATTTAAGTTCTTGTTTTTATATATTCAAAATTTTAAAAGGTTAATTTAAACAAGAATTGCGAAATGCCTCTGAAAAAGGCAATTTCTCCAACGATTCAGACATTTCTGACCAAATTAATTAATAACAAGTAAGGAAGCCTAAGTTCGAGTGGAATCGAACATTAGATACTCAGCTGTATGCTTTTATTGTTTGTTTGCGTTTAATGGAAACACGTTGTACTTTATATAAAGTGAGTGCTGCATAAAGTGGGCGTAGCCACGCCCATTTTCCAAAATTTTTATCAGTTATCCAACTAAGTATATGAATATTATTATTTGTGCAAAATTTCATTCCTTTACGAGTTCTAGTTACAAAGATTTCACGTTAAAAATTCCCAAAGGGTGTTTCAGAAATATCTTTGTTAAAAAGTAGGCGTGGTCATAAATCGATTTCAATAAATTTTTGCGTGTCTATTACCACAAGTGATAAAAGTGTACACACCAAGTTTCGTCATAATATCTCAATTATTTGTCGAGTTATGGGCTAAGAAATCTCGTATATTCCTGCTTCTAAAAGGAGGCGGTGCCACGCCCATTTTCCAAAATTGTTGTGTTTTTTGTTTTATGTCCATAGTTGGACTCCTGCCATAAAATTTCAATGATATATCTTTATATTTGACAGAGATATCGCTTAAAATGTTTTTATTAGGCCACTTTATAATACCCATATATAAAAGTGGGCGTGGTCGTCAAACGATTTTGGCAATTTTTCGTCCAAACATTTGCCTAAGTAAGTATATCACGCCTACCAAATTTCATCGATATGTCTTCAACGGTTTCTGAGTTATGACTCATAAAACTTTCAATGTTTGCCCCTTAATAAGTGGGCGTGGCACCGCCCATTTTCCAAAATTTCACCATATTTCTTCATAAGGGCCTGAGCTCAATACGTGGGTAAAATTTCATCACTCCAGCTCTATTAGTTACTGAGATACAAAATTTCGGATTTTTACTATATAGGGGAGGTGGGCGTGGTCATGGTCCGATTTCGCCCATTTTCAATACCATCCGTTCTCGTCTTGATACCAACTTGCATTCCAAATTTCATCAAAATATTTCAATTTTTGCGCGAGTTATCGTGCTCATAGACGGACGGACGGACAGATGGACAGACGGACGGACATGGCTCAATCGATTTCTCTTTTCACCCTGATCATTTTTATATATATAAGTCTATATCTATCTCGAGAGAGATATCCTAACCTAAATGTGCAAAAAACACCGTTTTTGCCTATTTTTGAGGTTATATATAAACGACAGATTATTTAAAAAAAAAAAGCACACATAGCATCTTAAAGTAGAAGTCTTTCTCTTACGAATGGCATTGAGTTTGCTCAAATATCTTTTTTTTATCGCTAAGATAGAGCAATTTAAAGTTTATATGAATTAACGTAGGTATGATACAGTAGAACACATACCTCTTACGATAAGTCTCCAAATTTCAATTGATCCATCTTAGCGAAAAAAAGATATTTGAGCAAACTCAACGCCATTCCTAAGAGAAAGACTTCTTCTTTAAGATGCTATGTGTGCTTTTTTTTTTTAAAAATAATTTGTCGTTATATATAACCTCAAAAATAGGCAAAAACGGTGTTTTTTGCACATTTAGGTTAGGATATCTCAAAATCCTGACGTGATAGAGCAATTCTGCGTCCGGATTTGAATTCAGCGCATCGAAAACTTTTAGGAAAGTATGGTCTGGTTTGTGGTCAAAAAAATCGGTCTCATTTTGTCGGCCTGTGTTATTAGTGTCATTGAATTCAAAGACACAAATAGCAATACGAGTATATAAAGTTATTAAATTGAAATATCATATCCTTGTTTTGAAGTGTTAAAAGTGACAATTTTCCCATCAATCACTTGAATTTGGTGAGCTTATGCTTTATCACGGATTTTTTTTTTTGCATTGTTGAAAACTGCATTTATATTCAAAATGTGATTTTTTGGTTTTCTTTCGGTATTTTTGCACACGTGCAAGAATCGCTCCACGCCGTCTTTCAACGAGATTTTTCAGTTTTGCAATCGGCATTTCGCAATCGGCTTCTTTCATCTTCTTTCGCCGTTCATTCTGGGCAGCTGCATGTTTCTTTTTAAAATCATCAAATTTGTTTGATCTTTTAAGTTTTTCCAAAGAGCGTTTATGGATAAGAGAGTGCAGTCTGTGAAACTTCACACTAGATGTCACATTTCGCGCGAGATTGGACAAATTTTTCGGTTAGTCGAAGTAAAAAGACTTACGTTACATACAACTTTTGGCTCTGAACAAAGAGATAACTACAAACTCTACTAATGTAATGGTTTATATGAAAAAATGGGCAGGATTTGCTCGAAGAAAAATGTTTTTTTTTTCGGTTTGTTAATGGGCCAGATTCTGCACAAAAAAACTATTTTGAGTCTAGGTCTGTTACGTTACATTAACAAATGCGGTCGTGTTCGTTATAATCCAAAACTCTCATAACATTTTTCTCCCCTAAATATTTAATTGATTTACCTTCAACTAACTTAAATTTATCTGGGAAAAGCAAATACAACATTAAAAATAATTATGGGATTCACAACCTGTCATATTGCTCATATCGTCATAAGTCATAATACAGAGACGAAAAATAACTCTTATTGAATTTTTTGAAATCAAAAACATTGGGCACATTTCAATGAAAAAATTTTTCCCTTACATTTAAAAGTTATTATGGGAAAGAAAAATTTTTCTGTTGCTCATAACGATTATATCAGATTTTTATTTTTTTCAATTGCCTCATAACTGTTATTCATGAGAAAAAATTTTTTCCGTTGCTCATAACGTTTATTTTGAAATTTTTTTTTTTTGTCCGTTGCCTCATAACAGTTATTCATGAAAATAAATTTTTTATCTTGCTTATAGCTAATTTCTATTTCAGATTTTTGATTTTTACGTTGTATTGTATTATTTTGTGGAATTGGTTCCTTTTTTTGCCCATAGGACTTCTTGTTTCGGTATCTAGTGAATGTAATTGGATGGTGCTATGTAATACAGTATATTTATTTTATTCCCAAACCCGAAGCTAGAATATTTCAATTGGTTGGTAAAAAATGCTGACTAGAAATCGGTTTGGGCCCATGGTTTCATATGCAAAGTTACTTAGAATAATCCGAGGGTTTTTTTCCGCGCAAACGATTTTTCGAAAATAAAATAATCGATCTCGTGATAAAAATCGATAGCAATAAGACAACAAATCATTGTGGTAGTCAGACTTAGCACGATATTGTCCGGAAGCGTCGATATGTATGTACATTAGAGTGAGTTTAAAATTCAAATTAACGATATTTTACTGTATCGCGCCCTCAACATGGTTAAAGAAATCACGGATAAATTTTGGTCCAGATTGGTGGTGGTTAAGGCGCGGTGCATTGTGGTGAAAAATCTATGAAGGTTAAAAAAACCAAAATATTTTTGTAAATTATCTAATACCCAAAATCAATACTTCTATACCCAAGGATAACAAATATAAATTTTGGTCCCGATTGATAAATGTTTAGTGGTCTTTCACGGGGGTCAAATTTCAGATGGCCATAGAACTTAAATTATTTACCCCTGTGACACTCCACTAAACCGTGATCAATCGGGACTAAAATTTATGTGTGATATCTTTGACCATGCTACTACCGATTGAGGGGCGATATAGTCTTTTTATGAACTTTTAATTTTTTCATACAAATTAAACGCACTCTAATGTACATACATATATACATCTATTATATTTATTGACTACTCCATACCCGCGAAGTCTTCCGCGGAAGAAAATTCAACATTTTTTTTTTACTAAATTTAAAATAAAATTATCAATACACCAAAATAAAAATCCAAGCGAAATCCATTCGAAACCTAAATTAAAATCGAATTAATTTATGATCTTACATCTTCCACCAAGCTTCAGTTCTCCCTCTTTCTCTCTCTTTCCCTTTCCTATTCCCTCTCTCTCCCCCTTCAATCCTTATTTATCCCTATCCCTATCTCAATGTTTTTTCACTTTCCTTAGCTAAAAAGCCAGATGGGCTAAGAAGGATGGGTGACAACGCACACTTTTCCAAAGTTGTCTAAGCTCGATGTAGTGGCCCATATACCAAATATCATTGATTTACGCAAATAGACTCCGAGTTATAAGGATTTTAAGGACTTCTACTGAAGGGGGAGGAAAGTAGGGGGTCTTTTCTGTGTACCATACATACATATATGATTTACACGAACGCTCTAAATCACTTGCGAAGAGTAAATGCTGTTTTTAAAAATCATAACCGAATATCTTTAGCATGGATAACAAATTCCTACCACACTAAGCCATCTAATCGTAAATTCACGTACAAATGTATCTCATATTATTCACCGAAAAATAAAGTCCTATAGCCAAAAAAAGAAGCATATTCTGCAAACTAATATTCAAAATATAACGAAAAAATTAAAAAATTTGAAATGTAGAAGTTATGAGGCAACGGAAAAAATAAAAATTTTAAAATAAAAGTTACGAGCAACGGAAAATTTTTTTCTCATGAATAACAGTTATGAGGCAATTGAAAAAATAAAAATCTGAACATAATCGTTATGAGCAACAGAAAAAAATATTTTTCAAACATAATAGTTACGACTGGAAAATATTTTTTCTCGGTTTAAAATAACTCTTAAGAAATGAAAGAAAAAGATTTTTGAATTTTTTAATTGTTATGAGGCAATTTTTTTTGAATATTTCTTATAACAGTTATGTCTCTGTCATAATATTTTGTTGTTGCATTCTAGGCTGTATGTGTACTAAATAAATACAACCCTGCACGATATGTTTTTGGGTTGTGGTATTTGATCAGCTGTTTTCGTTTACTTCCTCATAGGGCTTCGGAAAAGTTTTTTATAACTATTTCCGTACAATATTTTAATATGACATATGACTTTATGACACTTTGTGAATCCCCTATATATTCCTTAGATGCAACTTACTTTTTCATTTCGTAATGTAAATTTTTCTATTTTTGTTTTTCAAGCGACACCAGAGAAACTATCGCAAAATTTTTTAAGGAAATAATAGATTATGTGGCATCTATGTAACCCAAAAATAATGCAAAGCACACAAAATTAAAAAAAATTTTTTTTTGTGGTTCCGTTTTTGGCGATACCCTGCAAAAATCATTGGATTATATGCTCCATTTGTGGTAGGTTGGAGTACTTTCAAAGTGACCACTAACATAGCCCAAACGACCGATTCGTGTATCTGCATTGGTTCGTAGTTAGCCGAACATAACAAAAACCAAATTTTTATCGCGACGACGACGATATGTGTATACATATATAACTACATATATACATATGTTTGTATGTATACACGTCATTCGTCGACGTCGCGATAAACATTTGTTTTTGTTGTTATGTTCGTCTAACTGTTAGGTACTCCATCAATTAATCCAATGTAGCTACTCCATGGATTAATTTGTTTGTTATGCGGGGCTGGAGTATATACTCCATTGCAATGACATGCAATGTTAAATGGACCATATTTTTTGTATGAAATGTGGCAAGTTATGGAGTAATCGGTTGGTCCATAGCGAGCACTCCATGGATTAGCGACTGGAGTACTCGGAATTTTTGCAGGGTATTGGCCATATGTAGAAGTATTTGTGAAAGTATCGCACCCTATATCATGAAGTGACATAACTCAAAATTTTTCGAAATCGTTTTTTTATCATAAACCGGTACACAGAACATATCTCTAGCTATTTCCAAAAAAAAAACTTTTCAATCGGTGTCTCTTTTGACTAAAAAATAGCCATTATAAGTGGCCTTTTGCCATTGTAAAGAAAAACAGTTTTTTGGCTCTCCTGAAAATGTTTGAGTTTTGAGTTGTGTCACTTTATGATATAGGGTGCGATACGCTGGAATCTTCGTTTTGCTGCATCTTCATTGTGGAATACGAGGGTCGGCTCACCCTATTTAAAAGAAGGATTCCAGGTCCAGGCGCATTATATCGAAATTTCCCCTTACCATTTACCATGCGTAACAAAAATATACTATATGCTAATAAATATTTTATTTAATTTGTTTCGCATTATATTTTTTTCTCCTATTTAAAGATAATGTCAATTTTGTCTTCTTTCTTTGTGAAAGTAAAATATCAATATCCTTTCGTATTAACCATGGTTCGGCGTTGGCGTTAGCATACATAATTGTGACGGTGTCATATACGCTGTGCTGTTATTGGCGTTGTGGTGACCCAAGCTTACACTGGCGCTATATTGGAGCCGGTGCTGGTGTTAGCGCACGAAATGAAGTCGGTTTTATATTGCAATATTGAGTTGGCGCAGTGTTACCCATGCCTACCAAGCTAGGTCTATGATTATTAATTTAAAATCTCTTCGGTGCAGAAGAACATCTTTGTGGCTCACTTTCATCTTCGATATCAAAAAATGGGGTGGTGGACTCGCCATACCTTCTTGAACATATTTGTTTCCATACTCCCAATAGAGGTCTCCGGAGTAATAATATTTTCTACTCAGACAATGTGCAAACTTTATATGCTTCCAAAGCATCTATTTTCCCAGCACTCAATGAATTCAATAACCTCGCGAATTCGTATTTTGTTGATGTTTCGATTTCTATATCTAAATTTAAGTTTTTATTAAAGATGTAAATATGTATATGAATACTTAATTATTATTATTATTTTGCATTATCTTCTAAGTAGTCTGTTAGTACCTTTGTACACTTAGATTACGTTTTCTTTAAATAAATAAATAAGTAAATAAATTTATGCGAACCGGGCACGAATTACAAATTATGATATAAACGTAAATGTTTAGGCAAACCGGGCTTTTCGGCTTGTATGAAGCGCCTGCCACTGAAATATAGTAAGTTAATATTACTATTTTAATTTATACAAACTGTCTGTATTAATTGAAAATTAATTTATTTATGTATTTAGATGTTGAAAGATGAAATTTACATACATACATATATTTTATAATAACCCAGCCAGCAAGGTACCGTACATTTTACGAACATTGCGAGCTATTCTCGAATCAGAAAACAATAACAAAAGAAGCTTTTTTCTAAAAAGAAAACGAAAAATTTCAAACAAAAAATTTTAAACTAATAATTTCAAACTCAATAATAAAATATATCTTTTAAATTATAATTAGCGTGCAGGAAGGTGAAGGATTTGCTGATTTGTGCACAAGTAAGAAGGTGCTGGAGGAAATTTATTACTGATGAAGTAGCCGAGAATTTTTCGTGGAGGGGCACTGGTGTGAAAATTAGCGCATTTCGTTTGGCAACGACTGCAGCAATAAGAAGTATGTATGTTACATTTTCAATAATACTTATTAGGTTTAATCTTTTACTTTATTCTCTAAGGTACATTTCGTAACAAATTCAATTCAGAGGAAGAAGTGTTTATGACGATTTCGAAGAAGCACTTTCAATATGCCCATGACAGGCAAAATAAGTTGGCAGCATACCATCGAAAACAAAATTAATATATGTATTATTATAATTATCACATCCACTACCGTTGATTTGTTAATTAATATATTATCATAATATCGCATCCACTACCATTGTTTAGTTTATATTAAACAGCAGTCAATAAAAAAAACTTTACCAACCTAAAATTTAGCTGTGTTTATGGGCATTATTATACGCATTGAAAATCAGTCGGTAAGGCAGTCCAAAAGGTCGTTTTTTCTATTGAAAATCAATCGGTGATGAGTACATTTACGATAAAAAACGGACGTAAAAAGATTCATATACGAGTGCTTTTTCGATACATTTACGACACTCGTAGGCACTGAACATTTTAAAACGAAGCAGTATTCTTAGGCGAATCGTAAATGGATTTCATTAACGATAATTTATTAGAGTTTTCTTAGAGAAAACATCAGTTTACGAGCTCGTTTACGATGATTTTGCTGTCTGGGAATATGAAAATTTTTGATTTTTCAAATTACAAATGATGAAAATCAATTTGTAAATTACATAAATATTTTTAAAAGTACACAGTAAAAAATTATAGTTTATTTCTAATATCATTTGGTACTTAATTTAATAATTCTTGGAATTAAATTTGAATTTTAATACCAAAAAGTCTTATTTTTAAACTATGAGAAGTTTTATAATTTTTTTTATTCCAAAGTAGTTTTAAAATAAAGTCTTAAAAAGTATTAAAATCCTCTCTAAAGAAGTTTAATCGTTTATGGTTTAAAAACAAATCCTGAAAAGTATAAAAAAATTTCTCTTTCTCAATTATATCACCATCAAAGTATTTTTGGTTTGAAATCAAAACCAAAAAAAAGTATTAAAAAAATTATTAGAAAAAAAGTAAAAAAAAATCAAACAAAATATTTCTAAAACTGCAATCCGGAGGAGTAAGTAAATCTACTAAAATAAATGGCCCGAATCGAATAATTGTATCAAGTAAGTAATGCAGCAGATTAATTAAATATCATGAGGGTAAATTTTGCTTTATTTTTTCAGTCATAAGGCAGGGGGCAAGAGGGACCCCACTCTTTCAGTATCACTGCAGAAACCACGACGGTGCCGAAATTTCCCTGGGCATCTCCAAAATACGATATTAGTATAAAAGTGACAATATGTATATATGTATATCGAGACCTAACCGCCATAAAAGTGTATCCAACAAAATTATCGGTTTCTGCTTTTTAATAGAAATCAACAATTTACTATCGCATGCATCAGCTCCCAAAATTTCATAGCTGTGAAATGTGCAGTTTCGAAGTTAGAGACTAAATAAGTTTCAAGGCTGCGTACAAACTGTATGCAAAACAAATTAAAAAAACTGTGTCCTGTAAAATTTACTTTTTGCTGAATACACTTTTATGAGGATTAGGGCTCAATATATAAGGTACTTTAGTGTTTGCTACTATTGTTTAGATTTTTATGTAAATAAACTATGTTAACGTTATTCAATTTCTCATTAATCTTTGGGATAATGGGTTATTTTCAGTATATGCACTGGAAATTTTATGGGGATTTATTTTTAAATCCAAAAAAGTATAAACATTTATTCCAATTTTCGGATAGATTTGATACCATTTAAACTATTTTTATTACCAAAAATATTATAAAAATAATCAAAATTTGGTTTTGATTTAATTCCATAAAAGTATAGAATTTATTCAAATTTTGGATTGATCTTATACCATTTCAACAATTTTTAATACCAGAAATATTCTAAAAATAATGAAAATTTGGTTTTGATTTAATTCCAAGAAAGTATTCATTTGACACCAAGAATAATTTCTGTCTCTCAAAATTCTCTTCTTTTTTTTAAACCAGAATGGTTTTAATTTTATGCTTTTTGGCATTGTTATATATAAATACCAAAATGGAATTAAAATTAAACTAAAATTTTTACTGTGTAATGTATTATATACTGAAGCATATATCCATGCAGCCATTGACTTGTTTTTATACTCAGCTGTACTAGTACGCAGATTATTATAGTTTCAATCATATAACGGAGAATTGTAACATAATGAAATAATCGAGATAGATATCGACTTACATACATATATACATATATCAAAATGATCAGGGTGAAAAGAGAAATCGATTGAGCCATGTCCGTCCGTCCGTTCGTCTGTAAACACTCTAACTCGCGCAAATATTGAGATATTTTGATGAAATTTGGAATGCAAGTTGGTATCGAGACTGGGACGGTTGGTATTGAAAATGGGCGCAATCGGACCATGACCACGCCCACTTTTCCTATATAGAAAAAATCGCAAAGTTGGTATCTCAGCCACTAATATAGCTGGAGTGATAAAATTTCACCCATATATTGAGCTTAGGGAAGGTTTTTGAGATATCGGCAATTTAAAGTTATTTGGCCAACATTTGAAAATTTTGTAAGAAAATTTGAAGAAAAAATTCACTTTGTCAGGCAAGATCTTTAACACAAACGTTTTTACCTTTAGTTTTACACCTTTACGCGAAGCTCCATTCTATTGGCAAAAAGATAAGCTATCAACGAAGAAAATACATTTAAATATGGAAAAGTTATAGGCGATCATGTAAATACAGCCAAGTCGCGCAATGCCACTGCACGGATACATTCTATGTATATTGTACCTAGCGGTAAATGGGCTTGTATCTGCTGCGCTGCTACTGCACATGTGTCATCCCAACGAAGATACTTCAATGCCTTAAAGAGACATACAGGATTAAGTGGAGACATTGGCCAAATAACAGTAAATTGACGATATCTTCGATATATTCATATTTTATTTTTTATGAATACCGGTTAAGAATTTGGAGGATGGCTCCGTGTGTAGAAGTCCACGTAAGTAGGGAAAGCTTCTGACTGTCATCCACCTGGGGATGGCCAGAGCGATTCTTTTGCATGCGGAGCAAGCATCTCACGACTTCCCCGCAGTGTTCTCTGGGTAGCAACCGAACACCCGATTGGTGGTGAACTAAAGTGAGAAGGCGAAAGCTCGACAAGGCAACTCCGACATATTCGGTTTAAGGGCTTGTTGAGGGGAATAACTGCAGCGTCTGTTCACCAGAAGGCGAGTTGTGCGTTGGTCTTGGGACCCACCACGTAAAAATCCTATTCAATGGAAACAACAACAAAGCCTCGGATGAGACCACCCCTTTCTGGTGACGACCATGGCAAACGTTTAAAGGTCTATGATTTGAGGGTAAGCACCTGGAACGTCTGGACCTTTTATTGGGAAGGTGCCTCTGCCCAGCTGGTTGATGTCCCGGAAGAGTGAAAGCTGACATCACCGCCATACCGCGGTGGAAGGGGCAAGGCAAGAAGAAATGTGGGCCTTGCGCTATATATTACAGTGGCCATGCAGAGGAGCGTATATTTGGTGTTGGTTTTGTGGTGGGAAAGAGACTCAGCCGCCGAGTACTGTCGTTCACGCCAGTGAACGAGCGTCTAGCCACCATCCACATCAAAGCGAGATTTTTCAACATATCTCTTATCTGCGCCCACGCCCCGACGGAAGAGAAGGACGTTGCGAGCAAAGACTTTCTATGAGCAGCTAGAGAATGCATACGACCGCTGCCCCTGTCACGACATTAAGATCGTGCTTAGCGATTTTAATGCCAGGGTGGGTAAGGAAGATACCTTTGGCAGCACAGTCGGAAAATTCAGTCTCCACGAAGTAACCAGTCCCAATGGGACGAGGCTGATCGACTTCGCCGTGTCCCGAAACATGGTCATTAGCAGTACCAGATACCAGCACAAAAAAGTACACCAAGCCACATGGCTGTCCCCTGATCGAAAAATCAAATTGATCGCGTCATGATCGACGGCAGACACAGCTCCAGCATCCTAAATGTGCGCATAATCCGTGGTCCCAATATCGACTCCGACCATTATCTTGTAGCAGCCAAGGTACGCACCCGCCCCTGTGCAGCGAAGAATGTGCCAACAGGACCGCAAGGAAGTTTGAAGTCGAAAGGCTGCACATGACGCAGACAGCAAAACTTATACGGCTATGCCAAATGACGTTGACTAACACCAACAGCTCCGTCAGAATTAGGAAGGACCTGTCCGAACCGTTCGAGACAAAACGAGGTTTCAGACAAATTGACTCCCTTTCGTGTGACTTCTTCAATTTGAAGCTGGAAAACATAATACGGGCTGCAGAACTCCACCTTGCAGGAAGCATCTTATACCACAAGAGTGTGCAACTGCTGGCGTACGCCGATGATATCGACATCATTGGCACTAACACTCGCGCCGTATGTTCTGCCTTCTCCGAGCTGGATAAAGAGGCTAAGAAAATGGGTTTGTTGGTTAACGAAGACAAGACGAAGTACCTCCTGTCATAACACAAAGAAACAGCACGCCTTGGCAGCCACGTCACTGTTGACAGCTACAAATTCGAAACTGTTAAGGACTTCGTCTATTTGGGAACCAGCACTAACACCAAGAATGATGTCAGCACGGAGATCCAACGAAAAATCAAAAAGTTCTTCGGAGATTTATGGACATTTGCGCGTTGGCGTTGGCGAGTATCGACGGAGATTTAACGATGAGCTGTACGAGCTTTACACAGACATCGACATTGTTCAGCGAATAAAGATCCAGCGGCTGTGTTGGGCAGGTCATGTCGTGAGAATGGATGAAGGCGCTCCGGCCAAGAAAGTATTTTTATCGAAACCCGCTGAACGCAAAAGAAAAGGGAGACCTGCACTGCATTGGAAAATCAGGTGGACAGCGAGAATCGTCTAGACGGTTAAGCGCCATTCAATAAGAAGAAGTCTAAGAATTTAGTTTTTAATAAATTAAATGTAAATTTTTGATTCGAACACATGGACCCTTATATGCCATTACTAATCCGATAAGCGTTTTAAACTGAAGAATTTTGCTGAATGTAATGTTTTCTATGTACTACGAGTACCTACATACATTTGTATTGCGTAAAAACATTAAATATCCATATACACACTATTTGCTTTTGGAATTGAATCACGATGCTCTCCGTATCGGTGAATTTGAAAACATTAAAATTGAGATGCATACATACACACACAAGTGCAAAAGGATAAGTTTGTTTGCCAAGGAAGGAAATTTGATGTCCATCATCAAGTACTATATGCATATATATGTATGTACATACGTATGTATGTACCCACCAAAAAATCTATGCCTTATTTAAGGTTTATTCCAGAAATTTAAAGGCTGTTGAAAATTCTAAACGACAACATTGTTATGGGGAATGGCCTTTAATAAGGCTGATTTTCTGTGTTGATGTCATCAGGCTATAAGGACTACTCTCTCTCTCAGAGAGGAAACCTTATTCCCAAGGCTGATCCGCTATGGGAATAGCTTAGATAATTCCTTATAATAAGGCCTTAAGTGGTGTTTATTTTCCTTATAATTATATATTATATTATATATAACTAGCTGACCCCGCAGGCGTTGCCCTGCGTTAAATTATGTCTTTGAAATCAAACTTTCTATAACTTATAGCTTGTTAATCCGTTATTTATTTTTTAACAATATAAAAACTCATTCACTTTTTTATTCATTAACTGAATGCTCAAAATAAAAAAAATTTAATATTTAAATTAACAGTGTCGGCAGTCTTTTCAAATTTCATAAAATCTGTGGTCATTTGTGGTAATACTTACTGGATGGGTTGAGGTTGTGTCCATTTTTATTGTATTTCCCTTTATTAGAGCACTCGGTGATAAACTATATATATATTTTTTTAATATTTCGGGAATTTTATTGGATATTCTCCTATTCTGGCCAGAGAACAATATGAATTGGTGCCAATCGTCCAAATCGGTGCAGGCATTCTTGTGTTATACGCGCTTGTACTTACGTCACTTTCTTTTATATATATACATACCTAGATATATGGGAAAATAAATCTTTCCTTCGAAAATAAGCAATTTTTTACGCTCGCCACACATTGTGGTCTCTTAGCTCATGTTTTCTCATGAAACTCAGTTCCCTCTTTCTCTATTTGAGATACATATAAGCGCATAACAAAAAATTAAATATTAAAACGTTTGGAGCGGAGCGAATGAGCGCAACCAGCGCTGCTAGTATATTACAGCTTAGAGTTGACTTAGGTTATTGAATCTTTTTGCAGGGTATATACTGTGGTCCGAATATTAAAAATAAATCCACAAAACGTATTGGCCACATAACGGTTCGACAAAGAATGTGTCAATCAAAAATGCAAATGTCAAACGGAAGTGACATAATCCCACTTGGGAGCTGACAAGTAGCACACAAACAAATTAACGCTCGCTAACATACAAAGGAGTATGCATTTAAATGAGTATATTTGAGTGTCAGAGGTTGAATGTACATATACATATACATACATATAAATATATGTATATATGTATATGTACATATGTATGTATATACATATGTACATATGTAAGTAGGTGCGCTTATTTAGCGGGCAGATGTGAGTCCCACAGAGCATTAAAGTGCTCAAGTCAATAGGGCGGTCTAAGCAGCTGAAAGCGATTTGAAACCAGGGACTCGGCGAAATACACACATTTATAGATATGTCTATCAACCTATTAATTTAGCATACCCTGGAAAAAAATTTGCGATTAATCCCTAAAGAGATTTGTCCCGGATTGATCTCTTTCGGTAACAATCGGTCCACAATTAGTCCCCGATTGTTCCCGTATGGGTATAAATGTAGACTATTTGTAGACCAATTGTTCCCGAACGGGTATGAATGTAGATTATAGAAATTTTACAAAAATATTCAATGTATGTATTTAAAAAATTGTATAACAATAGATAAAACTTATTGAAGACCCTTTCTTTTAATAACAATGATGAATAATAATTTTAAAAAAATGTTACCATTAAAAATCAATTACACTTGCATTATGCAGACTAAAAACTGACAATTTATTTAAAAAAAACTTTAATTTATTGAATAGATTTTTTACAAAAGTAAAACTGATTGTATAATCTTTATGAACATTTATAATTTTTGAATATTGTTATAAAAAATAGCCTTATTTTTTTTTTTAAGATTTCACTACAAGATGAAAGCTAATCGAATAAACTTACTTCTAATATACATATATAACAATTTATAATTTTAAGACATTTTCATAAAAATTAGCCTCGGCTTACAACTTTGGATGAAAGCGATTAATCTACATTTGTTCCCGTTCGAAATAAAAGCGGTTGATCTATATTTGTACCCGTTCGGGTATACAAATTGAACTCTTCATAGGACATGCTCGAACAAATGCGATCAATTCGCTCCATATAAAGGGATGTAAAATTGTATTAGTCGTATGCTCCCTTGCGATTGATACCGGACACATTCCGCATTAATCGCATTTTTGGAGGGTACACACATTGTACATCTGTATGTATGGGTGTTCATATACATACATATATACCCAATAAACACAACGGATTCGCCTCGAATTCGCGTCGGATTCGCTTTCTCTGATTATATTATCGAATTGTTGGCGAACAAATTCTCGAATCGCTAGTGATAGGTGACATGCCTGCGAATTCGAATTCGCCGATCTATCGCCGCGATAATATATATATACATATGTATATAATAAGAGAAAGTGAATCCGACGCGAATTCGAAGCGAATCCGTTGTGTTTATTGGGTACATATGTATGTACCTACGTCTGTATTTATGTTTATGCTATAGCATACCATAAGGCGCCCACACTTGTTCCTAAGAATAAAATCTAAAGGCCATGAATTACATACATATGTATGTACATATCTGCCCAAGAGGGGATGTAAGACACAGGGCAAGCCAACATTAGAAGGGATTGATAAGGGTGCTTACATATGTACTATGTATGTATGTACATACATACCTACATACAAAAGTACGAATGCACAAAGAGCGTCAAAATAAAATAAGAACACAACATATCGCACACTAAATCAAAAAGCGTTACAACTCAAAATTCAAAAATTTTCAGGAGAGGCAAAAAACTTTTTAATTTTTATATGCAATGATATGGGAAAAGGCTACGTATAATAGTTATTTCTCAGTTAAAAAAGACTCTGATGGAAAAGATTTTTTGGCAGCCGCTAGAGATATATTCTGTGTACCAATTTATGGAAGAAACCCGATTTCGAAAAATTTTGAGTTGTGACGCTTTTTGATTTAGTGTGCGATATGTCAATAAACTGTTGTATGTGTATGTGTAAAAATATAAATATATATATGTATGTATAAAAATATAAATTATAAAAAATTTAAAAACAGTCAAAATAAAAAAAAATCAATAGCATACTCAATAAACATAGGCTGCCTAGTTGTTTTGGTGTTATTCTAATTTCCCTGAAAAAATGGGATTAATCCGGGACGTGTCCGGGATCAATCGCAAGGGAGCATGCGACTAATACAATTTTACATTCCTTTATATGTAGTTGTAGATTAAAAGTAAGTTTATTCGATAAGTTTTCTTTTTGTAGTGAAATCTTTAAAAAAAATTAAGTATTTTCTCCAAATATTTTAAGTTTTGGGAATGCGTTATGTGAGTGTGAAAGACAGAAATTTTTCAAAGTTGTTAGCCATCGCTATTTTTATAACAATCTTTAAGAATTATAAATGGTCATGCCTGTTTAAATAAAGATTATAAAATAAGTTTTACTTTTGTAAAAAATCTCTTCAATAAATTCAAATTTTTTAAAATAAATTGTCAGTTTTGGTACACAAGTGTAATTGATTTTTCAACGCATATTTTTGGTAACATTTTGTTAAAATTATTATTCATCATTGTTATTAAAAAAAGGGTGTTCAATTAGTTTTACCCATTGTTATAAAAATTTTTAAATACATACATTGAATATTTTTTTAAAATTTCTACATTTAATAAATCTACACCATTTCCAGGTGGATTTTAGAAAGCGTGAATTGGATTTCAGAATGTGCGTGTAAAATAAATTTTACACAGAATTTTTCGAATAGAAATTCTTTATTGCGTATGAAAGTATAATGTACATATACGTAATTATATAAATTTTCGAAAATCCAATTTACAGTTTCTAAAGTCCAATTTCCCTTTTCTGAAATCCAACTTATATTTCTGAAATCCTACTATTTCCCCTTTCTAAAATCCAATTGACATTTCTAAAATCCAATTTCCCCTTTCTAAAATCCAATTGACATTTCTAAAATCTAATTTCGCCTTACTAAATTCCAGTTGAGGCTTTCTAAAATCCATCTGGAAATGGTGTAGATTTGTACCCGTTCGAGATGAAAGCGATTAATCTACATTTATACGCGTTCGGGAACAATTGATCTACAACTAGTCTACATTTTACCCGTACGGGCGCAATCGGAGCCTAATTGTAGACCGATGGTTCCAAAAAGAGATCAATCAGGAACAAATCACTTTCGGGATTAATTGCACATTTGTTAGGGTTGTTCTAACGTATTTACATACATACACATGGACATATGTGTGTGTGTGTATGCCTGTATGGATGAATGTGAAAACCAGCGACAGGTCCATGCGCAAATTGAGTGTGGAAAATGAAACACCTGATGCACAACAACAACAAAGCCAACGATGCCAAAATACGCAGATTTAGCTTGTTAATTTGTTTATAATGCTTTGTGCGGATTATCGCTAAATAATTTATTTGAATTGAAGTTGTCATGTGTCCTTAAGTACTTGGGAGTAAATATATGTACTTACATACTAGAGATTCCAATTTTTCCGATTTTACGATCCCGGGATTAATTACACAGGCCGACAAAATTTTCAGAAAATTTTCTAACTCAAATAAATATGTACTACTTTTCTAAAGTATTTCAGTGCGCTGAATCTGAATCTGAAGTCGGATTATCTGTAGTACGTGTAGGTTTTGAGATATTCATCTGCTGAATCTGTTAAATTACTTACTTTCATTAAAGGATGATTGCAGCTATTGAAAGAACGACCATTTCTCTTGAAAACAGCGCTTTGCTTTTTCTATGTTTTTGTACAACAAGGTATTTGTCGTCGAAACGTCAACGGCAGTATTTGTAGCGCTGTTTTAGACGAAATCAAGTTTTGTAGCTGCCCATTTTTTTGTGGCAGACCCAGTTTTTGAGATATCGGTAAAAATGTAGAAAAAGCCAAATATGCAAGACATTGCATCACATAAGTGCATCAAAAAGTTTTATTAGACATCGTGGCAACTTGACATCTAGGAAGATCTGGTGGAGGGTGCTCCAACAAACATTTTTTTCCATCGCACTCAAAAATTGGTAAAGTAGTTTGGTTACAATGCCACAAAGAATGAAAAAAAATGGAAAAAAATCAAATTTTTTTAAAGAAATTTCAGCTTCGACTGTCCTAAAATTATAAAAATTACAGAAAATATACAAAGAAAAAATTCAGTGTCATACGAACATTACATAACTAAGCAATTTTGGTATGCATATTTTCCCATTTTTTGATTAAACTGGAATATCCTACACGTGCTTGGATATTGACAAATTATATTTCGTTGAAAAGACAAATAAATAGAGATCGTTTCAAAATAGTTTATATAAAACTACTTAACAAATTATTAGAAAAAAACTTAACTGAAAGTTAGATTTTTTTATAAAAAAATTTTTTTGACATTATATATTTTCACAATATCTCGGACATTTATCAAGATGCGTTAACAACTTGTATATGCAGTTTAAGCGGTGAAATCACATATTTTCAACGACATCAACATCAAGTTGATAGAACAAACAGAAAAAAAGTTATGGACCAATATATGCCCCAACCTATGGAAAGGGGGTTTTTGACCCCTATTTTAAAAACTAGAGGACTACCAGGAATTTCTTGAATTCAGTTATTATTTGGGTACCCTAAGGCACAAGAATTTGCAGAAATACCCAGGGCAACAAAACTTTTTAATTTTTTGCAGAGCTGTGTTATATCAAGATTGAAGAAGTGCGGACAAAATGGTCCAAGTGTAGCTCCTGTAGTGTTTTGAATTTTGTGTGTAGGGCAGGTCATTAAAGTTAATTTTTACAAATCACTGTTAAAAAATTTTGTTTTCTATTCAACTTTGAAAAATTTTAACGTTAAATGCTAAACAAAAAAAATACTGTTTTCATAATTATCAAAAAAATTATCTAAAAGAATTTCGTTTCATTGATTATCAAAAAAAAAAAATAATATTCAAAAAATTTCATTTCGGTAGTCAAGAAAAGAACTATCAAAAAATAAATAACGTTAATAAAGAAACAAGTAAGGAAGCCTAAGTTCGAGTGGAATCGAACATTAGATACTCAGCTGTATGCTTTCATTGTTTGTTTGCGTTTGATGGAAACACGGTGTAGGTACTTTATATAAAGCAAGTGCTGCATAAAATGGGCGTAGCCGCGCCCATTTTCAAAATTTTTATCAGTCATCCAACTAAGCATATTAATATTATTATAAAATTTCATTCCTTTATGACTTCTAGTTACATAAACCGATTTCAATAAATTTTTGCGTGGCTATTAACACAAGTTATAAAAGTGTATAAACCAAGTTTCGTCATAATATCTCAATTATCCCTAAAATCTCGTATATCCCTTTGTGTAAAAAGAGGCGGTGCCACGCCCATTTTCCAAAATTTTTCTATTTGTTGTTTCCGGTCTATTGTAGAAATCATACCACAAAATTTCAATGAATCATCATGAATCATACATTTGACAAAGATATCGCTTAAAATGTTTTTATTAGGTCACTTTATAATACCCATATATAAAAGTGGGCGTGGTCGTCAACCGATTTCGCTAAAATTTTCAACATGTATTACCACAAGTAATATAAGTGTACACACCAAGTTTCGTCATTATATATCAATTATTTGTCGAGTTATGGGCTCAGAAATCTCGTATAATCCAGCTTCTAAAAAGAGGCGGTGCCACGCCCATTTTCCAAAATTTTTGTGTTTTTCGTTGTATGTCCGCAAGTGGACTCCTGGCATAAAATTACAATGATATATCTTTATATTTGACAGAGATATCGCTTAAAATGTTTTTATTAGGTCACTTTATAATACCCATATATAAAAGTGGGCGTGGCCGTCAACCGATTTTGACAATTTTTCGTCCAAAGATTTGCCTAAGTAAGTAAATCACGCGTACCAACTTTCATCGATATATCTTCAACGGTTTCTGAGTTATGACTCATAAAACTTTCAATGTTTGACCCTTAATAAGTGGGCGTGGCACCGCCCATTTTCCAAAATCTCATCAAATTTCTTCATAGGGGCCTGAGCTCAACACGTGGGTAAAATTTCATCGCTCCAGCTATATTAGGGACTGAGATACCAAATTTCCGATTTTTTCTATATAGGAAAAGTGGGCGTGGTCATGGTCCGATTTCGCCCATTTTCAATACCAACCGTCCTAGTCTCGATACCAACTTGCATTCCAAAATATCTCAATTTTTGCGCGAGTTAGAGTGTTAGGTTAGGTTAGGTTAAAGTGGCTGCCCCTGTTCGTCCGAAAAACAGAGGCACACATAGGCCTGGCGGCCCGTTGTGATACCACGTGGAACTCTAGATTTTAAAATTCCCCTATTAGAGAGATTAGACGCCTATAAAACTGAACCACCTGGTTCGTTTCATATAGCGTAAGATGTCAGATACCTTTACGTCTTCGAGCTCCTCCAGACCCCCAAAGGAGTGTCTGTGGAGGCAAGCGTACCTAGAGTTAGACAGCGCGGGACAAGAGCATAGATAGTGTTCTACACTTTCTACCTCCTCCTCATCCCTGCAGCTGCGGCAGAAGTCGTTAGTAAGGAGACCCATGCGAGTACCATGGATTCCCATGAGGCAGTGACCCGTTATTATGCCGACCAAAGGGCCGATGTGGGGCCGACTGAGAAGAGCTACTGATCTAGACCTTGCATGGTCCAGTTTTGGCCATATTTGTCTGGAAATCAAACAAGTGGGTTCTTCAGCCCATCTGTCATTTGCTTGTTTTACAAAATAGGATCGAAGGTAGTTTTTACATGTATTAAGAGGAGGTGCCACCCAGCTGGTGGCCATCGTTGCTTCCAGGAGGGTTCCTTCCCTTGCCAACTCGTCCGCGGCGCAGTTTCCTGGGATATCACTGTGTCCTGGGACCCAAACGACGCTCAGGCTGCACCTTTCTGCAAGTTGGTTTAGGGCCTCCCTGCATTTAATGGTGACCCGCGATGTGGAGTCACTGCTCTGTAGAGATTTTATAGCCGCTTGACTATCGGAAAAGATTGTGACAGCTTTGCCTAAATGCAGTTGTCCTAGAAGGCGGGCTGCCTCCCAGATAGCAACCAGCTCCGCCTGAAAGACACTGCAATGGTCTGGCAGCCGTAGGCTAGCGTTCAGTTTGAAATCCTTAGAGAAGATTCCGCTGCCTACATTGCCATTTAGCTTAGAGCCGTCCGTAAAAATCGATGAAGTGTGGGGTAAGGGCCCAATCAAGTTTTCCCACTCTCTCCTCTCAGGGATTCTAGTGGAAAACTTGTTGTTCCAACATATAACAGGTGTTGTGTAGTCTAACTCAAAGTAGTTTTCTGGGACTGTTTTTAGTATTCGGGTGTGCCCAAATCTCCAGTCCCTCCAGGGCTTCACGGCGTTTAGTCTGGCCGCATTACAACTGGCAGTGTATTTGCCAAAAATATCAGTTGGGAGAAGAAAAAGAATAGTTTCTAGAGCTTTTGTGGGTGTAGATGGGAGGGCCCCACTTATGAGCATCATCGCTAGGCGCTGCACCTTAGTTGTCTTGTTTTTAACTGATTCAACCTCGAGTGCAGGCCACCACACGGTGACTGCGTAGAAAAGAATTGGACGTACTACTGCTGTGTAAATCCAGTGTACAATATTAGGCCTGAGTCCCCATCTTTTACCGATGGCGGACTTGCATGCATAGAGTGCCATAGTGGCTTTCCTGGATCTTTCCTCTACATTCCTCTTCCAGTTAAGCCTCCTATCCAGAATAACTCCGAGATATTTTACCTCGGTAGAGAGTTTGATGTTTACCCCGTTTAGACGAGGTGGATTAAAGTCGGGTATAGAATATTTTCGTGTAAATAGCACCATTTCAGTCTTCTCGGCGCTGACGCTTAGCCCGCTTTCCTTAGACCAGGTGTTTATAACATTAATCGCATTTTGCAACAAATCGCTAAGCACCGGGAGATACTTGCCTGTCGTGATCAAAGCAATATCGTCAGCATACGCAATGACCTGGCATCCCGTGTGCCGCAGTCGCACAAGCAGTGTATTCACTGTAAGGTTCCACAGTAAGGGAGAGAGAACTCCCCCTTGCGGGGTACCCCTGCTGGCAAATTTTGTGATAGAAGACGTCCCCATTGACGTTAGAATGGTCCTTCTCTTAAGTAAAGATTCGATGAAATTGACCAGATGCCGTTCCACCCCCACATTACGCAGGGCTTCCGTGACGGCTTCCGGGAGAACATTGTTAAAGGCTCCCTCTATATCTAGAAAGATGCCTAAAGTAAATTCTTTGAAGGCTAGTCCTTTCTCTATCTTTGATGTGATGGAGTGTAGGGCCGTCTCTACTGACTTGCCTTTAGAATATGCATGTTGATCTTGTGAAATTAGGTTCGGACTCACCGTCACTTTGATGTGGCGGTCTAATATCCTCTCTAAGATTTTAAGAAGGAAAGAGGTCAGACTTATTGGTCTGAAGTCCTTTGGATGGATAAGAGATGTTTTACCTGCTTTAGGTATAAAAATTACTTTAGCCTTAGTCCACTCCTTAGGAATATATGCCAGGGTTAGACAGGCTTTATATAAAGGAACAAGCAGAGGACTGATGATGTCAGTGGCTGCTTGTAGTTCGGCGGGAGAAATGTCATCCATTCCTGGTGATTTGAAGGGCTTGAAAGTTTTGATCGCCCAAGAGATTCTGCTGCAGTTTATAATGTGCTCAAGGCAGCTGTCTGTCCTTGGATTAAAGAGAGTACGATCTGGTTCTGCGGAGCATCCTGGGAAGTGAGTGGTTACCAGGGTGTCCAAAATTTCTTCGCTAGATGTGGCCCAGCCGCCCCCCCGCATTCGTATACAGCTGGGGGCCGTCGGGTTTTTCGAGAGGACTTTTCTTAGCCGGTTTCCCTCAGAAACTTCCTCGATATTATTTGTGAAGTCCTTCCAAGAGTTCCTTTTGGCTCTCTGGATTGACTTTTTAAAAGATTTTAAGGCTTCCTTATAGGCATGCCAATCACCGGTTTTCTTGGCCTGGTTAAAGAGCTTTCTGCTGTTTTTCCTGAGCCCGGAGATTTCCTGATTCCACCAGTATGGCTTCTTCTTCTTGCCTCTGGTCGTAATCTCCGGGCATGAAGCTCTGAGAGCAGCATTACAAGAAGTAGTAACAAAGTCTACCGCTTCATCAATTTGATGCGATGAGCCGAGCTCACCGAGAGAAACAAACTTGTACCGAGTAAGGCTCGCTTCATCAGTTCGTAACGGTAGGCTGTGTCTACCGTGAGAAGCGTTTTTCAAGAGGTTTGAGACCAGGACCTCTTTATACAAGGCCCAGTCTGTGCGTCTCCTGTTTCTGTAAGCTGTTACAGGCGGAGTATGTAAGAGAACTGAAAAAGTTATATACCTATGGTCAGAGAAGGAGTTATCATCGGAAACCCTCCAGTCGCCGACAAGATCGGAAAAGGAATGGGAGACCATTGTGATATCAAGAACCTCGCACCTGTTTGTGGTAACAAATGTGGGTTTATCCCCAGAGTTGCATATACTAAGATTATTGTTAATAATAAAATTAAAGAGAGACTCACCTCTGTTGTTTGTATTAGAGGAGCCCCAGGCTAGATGATGTGCGTTCGCGTCGGCCCCAATCAGCACCGGAAAACCCTTCCGTTGCGCCTCTATGACGGCGTCCGCAAGTCTCGCTTGCTCTGATATGGGGCAGTCGTGAGCTAAATAGGCGGATATCATCCAAAGTTTTTGATCCTCCAGTTCGAGGCTGACACTTACTGTATCTCCATCGCTGTAAAGAGGTAGAAGAAAATAGGAAAGAGTTCTATTGATTAAAATGCATGCCCTGATCCTACCTGACGTTGTCGACGTCACCACCTGATAGGCATCACTTTGCAGTCCGCAAACCCTGTTGGCAACTA
The DNA here is from genome assembly GCA_960531455.1 of Urophora cardui. Classification (NCBI taxonomy): domain Eukaryota; kingdom Metazoa; phylum Arthropoda; class Insecta; order Diptera; family Tephritidae; genus Urophora; species Urophora cardui. The sequence continues at coordinate 72,858,755 of OY482673.1, read as the reverse complement.
CCCAAGGTTCCTGGACCAGAACCAGGGCCTCAGCAGTACTGCTTAGGCGCAAAAGAAGGGCAGCTGATGCCGCCTTAGAGTGATGCAGGTTAATTTGCAGTACCTGCACCATCGATATCATCGTTTGACCCGAGGTCCATGGCTACCTGTTCCGCCCTTTCGGACGCCGCTATGACCGTGGAGTCAAGATCGGCGTCCTCCAGTTCCGAACACAGTAGCTCGTCCTCGTTAAACGATTTGAAGAAGGGGCCTACAAGTCCGGACACAGAGGTTGCGTCACTGTCTGCCCCATCTTCAGATGCCGAAATGTCCACTCACGGTGTCGCATGCGGTCAGTAGAGTAGAGTTAGAGTGTTTACAGACAGACAGACGGACAGACGGACAGACGGACGGACAGACGGACGGACGGACATGGCTCAATCGATTTCTTTTTCACCCTGATCATTTTGATATATATAAGTCTATATCTATCTCGATTATTTCATTCTGTTACAATCCACCGTTATGTGATTAAAACTATAATACTCTGTGTACTAGTACAGCTGAGTATAACAAGAAAATTCAAAGTGAAATTAAAAGAAAATTTCTGAAATACATTTGATTCATTTCTACCATAAGCCCGAAATAATATTTTTTGATATTTTGTTTTTAATGATCAACACCATGGTGAAATAAAAATAGGTGATATCACGGCCAATGACAGCAGTTTAACGTCTCACCCTTATTCCGGTCATGCATTTGAAGGGAGTAGAAAAGGCGGACAAATTTAGGAGTAGTTTAGTACTTTTTTACTACTTTTGTGTATTTTTATATGACTAAACTTGTGAAAGGGAAATATTTTTAAAATGCTTATAACGTAAGCATTTAATTTGGTTTAGATAACAAATTGTTTGTTCCATACTTACCTATGCATGTGGATATGCTTACCTATACATCAGAAAAGAAAAAAACTCCAAAAAGAAACTTGATAGATATTGATAACAAAGTTAGAGGAATTAAAGACAAAGTTTATTTTTTTTTTGTTTATTACAATTTACAAAATCTTATATATACATATATGTATTAATGGAGATGTAATATTAACACAGTAAGCTAATTAAAAAAAGTTGTAATTAATGTAATGCACAAAACGATAAATTTCCACTGAAAATAACGGTATTTATTCCAGTCCATTTTACGCGCTCCATTCTACTTTGCATTACGTGGAATGGGTAATGGAAGCTCATTCCACTCTACATTACTGGCAATGCGTGAAAGAAGGGCGGGGTGTAATAAGGCCTCTTGAAATAAGGCAACCAAAGTGAGATAAAGCCTTTATTTTGTCATTTTCAAAAAAAGGTCTTATTTCACATTTACAACGCAATTAGGTCTTTTTTGAAATGTGGAATAACCCCTTTATTTATTTAAGCGAGAACTTATGAGAATTCCAATGTGCAAATAACTGTTTATAAATAACAGAAGGACATCACCGTGGCGGCCGAAGCCGCCCACGCTTAAAGGTGTACTACGCAGAAGCACATCACCGTGGCGGTAGCCACGGTTAGAGCACACGTCCGGACGGATGGCATAGCCCGGGGTTATTTTTTATAAGCGCGGCCAAAGGCCGCCAACGCAGAAAAGTGTTCTGCGCAAAAGCACTGTGGACCGGCCATAGATATTACTGAGAACAGCTTTTGTGTTGGGGCCTTCGGCCGCGCTTATAAAAAATGCTCTTTCCGGAGTAATATCTATGGCCCGGTCCACAGTGCTTTTGCGCAGAACATTGTTCTGGGTTGGCGGCCTTTGGCCGCGCTTATAAAAAATAACCCCGGGCTATGCCATCCGTCCGGACGTGTGCTCTAACCGTGGCTACCGCCACCACCCTGGGCTACACATACGCACCTATGCGGCGGAAAAAGCGACAGCGTGACAAGAAGAGCCAGGTTCGCAGATAAATGAAGGTTGCAGCAGCACTGCGCATACTCCATAACACACACTCAACAGCGGTGGAACCGATTTTGAGTCCTAATGCGGTGCATCGGAAAGCTAAGGGCACCGATAGCCATGCGAATTCCGATGAGCTGTATGCCGATTGTTATTGCTTTGCATGCGTTATGCGGCGATAAAGCGGTAACAATCAAAGGCAGGAGGCTGATGTTGATGCGGATAAAATATTGGTTGTACTTAAATGTTGCCTTCAATGTGCTTAACTGGAATTAACTGCCGACGACACACGCGGGGAACAACGCTGAAACTAATTAAATAATATTATTACTTCAGGTTTTTATTAGAAAAAATACAATATCTTCTTACCAAAATAATTTTCCATAATTGTTTTCACAATTTTTGTTGAAAATAAATATGGAAATGTCAGAACAAAACCATAATAGAAAACAATGATGCCTACTCATTTAAATACTAAAATGGGAATGAATATATATTTTTTGTATGAACTTTCGGTACGATTTGTAAAGAAAAAAGCCAAGAAGGGAACATTTTTTGTAAGAGTGCGAGTGTTGTCAAAATGCACCGCCATTTTGTATTATTGCAAACACCTTTTCTGTTATTTCACCATGGATCAACACACGAAAATTTTTTTTTATAATTTTTACAATCTTTTTTTTGGTAATGTACGAAATGAAATAATTTTGATAATTTTTATTTGATATTCAACAAAACAAGTTTTTTTGTTGATATCGTTGCGCAACCTTGGTGTAGGTACACTCAATAAAAAATTCTCGAAAATTGGGAATTATTCGGCATTAAAAACATATTTTCATTGGTTTGAATACAATTTTCTTTAAAACGCCGTTTTTGTTTCTTGATTTGAAGAAAATTGTACATATCTCAAAGCAATGAAAATATGTCTTTAGTGCCGAATCCATGATCTGAGTAAGTTGTTTCTTCAGTGTAGTAGTTTACAAATACCCCGCGGTAAGACCCGAAGTGAATCCTTTATGAATCACTGATGAAATTCCCATAATACCGAATTTTTTCATATTAAGAATACAAAAGTGCAAACCGCGTATCGACCAAATACAATTCCAAATAACCAAACAGTATACATATAAGGATGGGGCGATTAGTATGGAAGGAAAAAATCTTAATGGACGCCTCGCGTTTCTGATTCTTGGGACTGTACTGAGCAAACAAGTCCAGTAGACCATACGCCTACGGTGAAAATTGAGCTTCCACTTTTTCACTTGCAGTTTTTTCTCAGACTTTTCTCACGTTTTTTTTGCATATTTGGCCTATAACAACCAAACCATTGAGATTATCGATCCAATACCAAGACAAAAATTGTAGTCAAGAACTCTCTAGTATATCACAAAAGTATTGGAACGCTCCTTCAGGCAGTTTTGGCCTTGTGAAAGTGAAAATTTGTCGTGAAAATATTGATAAATTACATTGTAGGTAAATTTTTAACTTTTGAAATATCACAGCGAAACGCCGGGACACCCCAACTTAATTTTCGGCTGCAGAAGAAGTTACAGAGTTCTGAAGGTAATTTTTTTCCGTCTATATAATTTACTTAGGTTTTGAATCCTTTTCCCGCGTAAGGATTTTGATGGTTGGTATTACTTAATTGGGATATTCTTAATCCAATGCCATCATTGGTTTTCCTAAACTGGCTTCGGTTTATGATATAACGGTATTTAAAAATTACCATCCATTTGGACTTTTTTGTTAATAACTCAGTCAGTTTATGAGATAAATTGCCCAAACTTTGCACATGACTATATTTTAGCATTACCTTAACTTTTTCTGAAAATAATTGAAATCGGGTGACCAGTGGCGCACACAGAAAAAAATTTTGGGGGGGGTGGGGCGGGGTTTCAATATCCAACGGAAAATTAAAATAAAAATACTTAAAACTCGTCCAGACAATTTTTACTTCAATTTATGGTTGGGGAGTGGACCTACGTATGCACACATTAAACAAAGGCACCTTTTAAATCTCAATTAATTGGCGCTGATACAATAACACCAGCGCCAACTGTGGCGCCGCGCACTTTTCTGGCGCAATAACACCTTTAGCGCAATTGCCATGGAATAATCGATAAATAACACTTGTTCGCTTCTTACTGTTTACCATCCCCGTTTTATTTCTTTTGGCGCAAAATTAACTTTAATTTTCATAATCATTTGGAAACATATTCCGTATATTTGTGAAAATATGCTGGAAATTAGAGTCACTTAGATCACTATCAAGCATACATAATTGTGACGGTGTCATATACGGTGTGCTGTTATGGGCTTTGTGGTGGTGCCATTTTACACTAGCACTATATTGGTGCTGGTATTAGCGCACGAAATTGAGTCGGTTTTATATTACAAAATTGAGTTGGCGCAATATTGTGTTGGCGCATTTCCCAAATCGGAGTTTGCGCAATAACGCCAGGGTTGGTGTTAGCGCAATTGCGCCGCGCAGCGCAGTGTTACCCATGCCTCATTTTATCTGTATTTAAACTAAAACTAACAAGTAAGGAAGCCTAAGTTCGAGTGGAATCGAACATTAGATACTCAGCTGTATGCTTTCATTGTTTGTTTGCGTTTGATGGAAACACGGTGTATTTCATATGAATCGAGTGCCGCATAAAGTGGGCGCAGCCACGCCCATTTTCAAAATTTTGATCAATCATTCAACTAATCATATAAATATTATTGTTAGTGCAAATTTGCAACCCTTTATGACTTCTAATTATAAAGAAGCCACGTTACAAATTCCCAAAGGGTTTTCCAGAAATGTCTTTGTTAAAAATTAGGCGTGGTCATAAACCGATTTCGCTAAATTTTTGAGCATGTATTACCACAAGTTATTAAAGTCTATAACAGGGACGGTAATCATTATAAGCGAAACAATATAAATCACCGTATAATAATTATTCTTCGATTTATATTTTTCTGATTAAACTTAATTATTATTTTGTAAGTGTTATTTTTTCGATCGGAAGTAATTATTATTATGTAATTTTAATTTTTTTGATCACTAATAAGTATTATTCTTGGATTTTAATTTTTTTACTCGATCATAATTATTATTTCTTGATTTTTACTTTTTGCATCAAAAATAATTATTATACTTGATTTTTATTTTTTCCCTCAAGGCATAATGATTATGTGTAATTTTTTATTTTTTTACTCAAGAATAAAAATTACGGTCTGATTTTTATTTTATTATTCATAAAATAAAACTCAAAACGTCATACAGCCTGAACCCACAGGATTTTTGGCTTAAAATTTTGCATGCACACACCTTCTACTCTGCTCTAACTACTTCCGAAGATAAATCGTTGGAAATTTTGTTATAAATGGTGGAAAAAAGGTGTTGAAGTATGCATGTAATTTGCTTTAAAATTCATACAAAAATGTTACGTATACGCCACGGCAATACGCTCATATGTAAAACTAGTTTATATCCTTGGGTTTCACGCCGCGTTTCTATAAAATATGCAAAATAAATGAAAAAAGAATAACTTTAAATTTTTTATGCACCCTTTCCAGCTGTATTTCAGAAAATTCTATTGTATTTCAATGCGTGTGTAAGATGTATTTATCGGCCAATCCGTTTAGGACGCAACTTGATGCATATCTTCAGACATATGTACATTTGATGCGTGTTTTTAAATCCTCTCTCCTTCTCCGGAATATAAAAATAGGGTGTTTTAGAGTAAGTAATCTGAAAAAATTTCACTTTTCCAAAAACTGGATGGAGCTACACCAAAGACCGCGCAAATTCCCGGAATTTCAAGGTATGTTTAGATTTATGTATGGAAAAGTTAGGATTTTGTACAAGAAAAAAAATGATATCTACCCAAGGCGTGAAACCCAAGGATATAAGCTAGTTTTATATATGAGCATATTGCCGTGGCGTATAAGTAAAATTTTTGTATGAATTTTAAAGCAAATTACATGCATACTTCAACACCTTTTTTCCACCATTTATAACAAAATTTCCAACGATTTATCTTCGGAAGTAGTTAGAGCAGAGTAGAAGGTGTGTGCATGCAAAATTTTAAGCCAAAAATCCTAATGGTTAAGGCTGTATGACCTTTTGAGTTTTATTTTATGAATAATAAAATAAAAATCAGACCGTAATTTTTATTCTTGAGTAAAAAAATAAAAAATTACACATAATCATTATGCCTTGAGGGAAAAAATAAAAATCAAGTATAATAATTATTTTTGATGCAAAAAGTAAAAATCAAGAAATAATAATTATGCTTGAGTAAAAAAATTAAAATCCAAGAATAATACTTATTAGTGATCAAAAAAATTAAAATTACATAATAATAATTACTTTCGCTCGAAACAATAAAAATCAGGCTGTAATTATTACTTTCGATTTTTATGGATAAAACTCTTAAAATAAAAATCATTGCAGATAGCCGCAGATTATACAGAGATAAATATAGTGGTATATCCAAATTTATTTTGCGATAGTGGGAACATACTGATTTTTTTGGTCAAAATTTTAAAAATAATAATTATTTTCCATCCTTGGTCTATAAACTGATTTTCATCATAACATCTCAATTATTTGTAGAGTTATGGGTTCCGAAATCTCGTAGATTCCTTTGTCTGAAAAGAGGCGGTGCCATGCACATTTTCCAAAATTTTTCTACTTTTTTTTTATATCTATTGTTGGACTCATGACACAAAATTTCAATGACATATCTTTATATTTGACAAAGATATCGCTTAAAATGTTTTTATTTGGCCAATTAATAGTTCTCATATATAAATTTGGGCGTGGTCGTCAGCCGATTTTGGCAATTTTTCGTCCAAACATTTTCCTAAGTAAGTAAATTTCATCGATATATCTGCTACGGTTTCTGAAATATGGTTTATAAACCTATCAATGTTTGCCCATTAACAAGTGGGCGTGGCACCGCCTATTTTCCAAAATTTCATCAAATTTCTTCGTGAGAGCCTGATCCCAATACGTGGGTAAAATTTTATCGCTCTAGCTATATTAGTGGCTGATACTAAATTTCCGATTTTTTCTATATAGGAAAAGTGGGCGTGGCGTGGACATGGTCCAATTTCGTCCATTTTCAATACCAACCGTCCCAGTCTCGATACCAACTCGCATTCCAAATTTGATCAAAATATCTCAATTTTTGCGCCAGTTAGAGTGTTTACAGACGGGCGGACGGACGGGCGGACATGGCTCAATCGATTTCTATTTAAAACTATAATACTCTGTGTACTAGTACAGAAACAGCTAAGGACATGAAACTTTGGAGAATTTCTACTCGTACTGACCTTAATCTATTCCCTGAAAATCGTCAAGACCGAGTCTCTACAACATATACATAGCTCCCATACAACTGATTGTTCAGATATATGGATTTGCTCTTTTATTTTTTTATAACTCCGAAAATAGTCATTCTACATGAAAAAGCAACAGATACAAATACAAACTCTTTCATTCAAAATTAATGGGATGTGCATTTCAATAATTTTTTTTTTGTTAATTTTTCGTACAATTTTTCTCCGAATAATGTTTAAAAGTATGCTTCGATAGTTTTGTAGACAAATTTTACTATAAATGCACATAAATGCTTTTACGATGTACGAGAGAGTTCTTAACTATTGTCTTGGCTACAATTTTTGTGTCAGTAGTGGGTCGAGAATCTCATCGGTTTGGCTGTTATAGGTCAAAATATCAAAAAAAAAAAAAACGTAACAGAAAGTGGTGAATTTTCTAGACTTTTTGACCATCAAACCGAAGTTTTTTCTAAGTAATTACTTACTTAATTGGCACGTAACCGTCTAGACGATTTTGGCCAAGTCCAACATATCACGCCAGCTATTTCTGTTTCGTGCAGCGTGGCGCCATTTGGGAATACCAAGGGAGTCAGCATCACTGTCCACCTGATCTTCCCAACGCAGTGGAGGTCTCCCCTTTCCTCTGCGTTCAGCGGATTTCGACAGAAATACTTTCTTGGCCGGAGCCCGTTCAACCATTCTAAGTAATATGTTCAGAGAAATTGTAGCCCGAGGCAATAGCTACAACTTTGCTTTTGAAAATAAGTCAAAATTTCAAGTAGTTTACGAAATATGTATGAGCCCAACAAAAATTTGCAAATTTTCCAAAAAAAAAAGTCTGATAAAAAACTGCAAGTCAAATAGCAGATTTTCGATTTTCACCGCATATGTATGGTCTAGTGTACTTTTTTCTCAGTACAATCCGAAGAATCAGAAACGCGAAGCGCCCATTAAGATTTTCAATTCGCCCCACCTTAATGTATATACATACTTAAATGGTTTGAGGCTGCATTAAAAGTCAATTTTCATTATGCTGACCGGTCCATATACATACATACATAGGTTTTCGAGAGTCAATTCAAATTTTAGAAAAGAATAGGTACAACTTTTTATATTGGTTTACGCTATTCCTTGTGGTTTTTTATTCCGTTTCAAGGAAGTCAAGTTTTTATCAGCACTTGCATTTTAACGTAAACTTTTATGATCACTTTACTATCTAAGCACAAGTTTACATATACATAGGTACCTACATACATACATACCCACAAAAAAATCTAAGCCTTATTTAAGAATTAAAACTGCAGATTGAAAGGCTTAAGAAATAAGGCCTGAAAATTATAAGGGTTGCAAATTTGAATGGTGTAAGGCTTAAAATAAGGCCGATTTTCCTGTGTTGATGTCTTCAGGACATACCCAGCGGCGAACATTGCCTACCACACTACTTCTCCCCAATGATGTATACTACACATTGTGAACAATGCCAACTAACATACAATGTGTATGAAAAAGTAAGTATGTAGGCAAGGTAAATTCATTATATGGTAATGGCAGGGCGAATTCGGCAATATTCGCCTCGATTCGCTTTAAGTTTTTCGTCCATCAGAATGTCCAACTCAAAGCCAAATATTTATTTGTATGACATTCTTCTTTATCGGGCGAGTTAAAAACGAGAAAAAGAAGTCAGCTGTTCACTTACCATTACCATATGAATGAATTTGCCTTGTATGTAGTAGGTTTCATAAAAATGAATTTTGTTAATTTTTCTGTTTTTAATTTATTGCGGAACGAATTTCCGTCATCCCTTGTCAAGTTTGATTTGGTTATAAACCGGGTTCGGCTATGTGCCATCTTCAGTATCTGGTTTCGTTCTCACAACACATCGCAATCCTACCCTGTCGGAAAAGCAAACAACAAAAAATAAATTTTCTGTTTTTCTTCGAATTTCTTTGTTGTTGTGTTGCTATAATAAATTCGGAAATTCCATAGAAACAAAATAACAATCACATTAAAGAAATTTTTTTGTACATACATTTTTGAATCAAGCGCTGATAGCCAGCAAATAATATCGTTTAAAATTGTATAAAACAGATCTTACTGCCAAAAAAATGCACTACTTCGTCATGGACGTTCTCCCTATGTAGGTATAGTGGATTATTGACGCTTTTCTGTGCTGTTTTTTTTTGTGTTTTATGTGGTTTTTTCTTAAGATTCCCTAATTTTCCACGATTCCTTACATGTGTACATACCAGTGGTAGTTCCAGCATAAATTGGCTGGACAAGCCTATGTGTGAAGCAGTTATTAGCCATTTATGTACTTTCTTTGCTGTATTATCTGCAAGTCATTGCATATATATACACATATGATTAGTGGGGGTAGTGGTGATTTTTGAATTCGAAATGTCTATTTACAGCTTAAAATGTAAACGGAATTGTGTACAATCCGCCTACATTCACCTTACAAGGTAAGCTAAGGAAGATTCGAAGTGCCTACCTACAACTTACAATGTGAGCGGAATTCTATTCAGTCCGCCTACATCCACCTTACAAGGTAAGCGAAGGTAGATTCGATCTGCCTACCTACAGCTTACAATGTAAGCGGAATTGTATTCAGTCCACCTACGTTCACCTTATAAGGTAAGCTAAGGAAGATTCGAGGTGTCTACCGACAACTTACCCTGTAAACGGAGCTGTATTCACATTCATTACTTTGTATGTAACACTTGTAGGCGTTCGCTCTACTTTTGCGGCCATGTATATGAAAATGTATAACAGATCTGTATATGAGGTGGTGTGCATTACAGCCTTACATGTGGGCATGACTTAATCGATTCTGTAAGCAACATTTTCGCCGCTGGGTAAGGAGTACTCTCTCTCTCTCTGAGAGCACACCTTATTCCAAACGCTTATCCGCCATGCGAAATAAGGCCAAATAAGTATTAGAAAGTTAGGAGCAGACAGAGTGAGTGCATAACAGAAGCAGCGCTGCCAGCGTACTCCTCTTTAGACCTGATTTGTCAACAATACGCAAACCTTTTTTGCAGGGTATGTATGTACATATATAATAATAATAACACAGGCGCTATTATAACTCTGACGAGTTTTATGGCCGAGCTTCTCTCCCAATTCGAGGTGTGCTCCTTTATTTTTTCCTCCTAATGGGCTAAACAGAATCAGTACTTCTCCGTCATCGCGGACAAGGAAGAAACTGGCAGCTGAGTAGACTGTGTATATTATGCTCGTGCAACGCTACATTGGCAACGTATCAGTCGCCGGATCCGGCATCCTTTGCCAATTTTCTATTTTGCCGTACGTCAGTAATATAAGATGTGTTCGATGAACGCATTGGAGTACTCTAGTGCAGAAAAATGCTTTCGATAACTCGATTTTGTACTAAACTGTGCAGAACTGTGTTTTGTAACCAACTTAAACTTAAATATTAGTATTAAATTAATACTATTAATACTTATTCAATGCGATTTTGCTCTTAGCAATTCGTTAATTTTCGTTTTTTGACGCATTTACATTTTTACATTAAACTTCTGTGACAAATGTCTGATATTGTTCTACCCTGCACTTTAAGTGTATTCAGCGAACACACATTTTATGTGCCACCCTTTTACGTTATGTACGTGCTGTCAGTCGGATACGACGTACGTCATGACGGAGAAGTACTGATTCTGCTTAGCGCTTAGTTGGGTGGACCTACAGTTTTATGCCGGCTCCGAACGGCGAATGCATTTTTTGTGAGAAGATTTTTCATGGTAGAAATACACATCTCACACTGAAAAACCCCCATTCAGTGTATGAATAGACACGCTTTGCGTTAACTTATGCTATATAATGCGTACAAGCAAACATACAGTGAACTACACTGCGTATACGTAACTTGTTTACATACATATATACATACATTTATACATACATACATACATACAGGTGAAACTAATAAAAGCGTGTTAAAAATCCAATAATTTGATTTAATTAATTAGAAAAATTTTGTTTGGTGTTTTGTCCGGACTGGGGTTTGAACCCGAGACCTGTGGTATAGCAGGCGAGCACTCTACCCACTGCATCACAGCGGCCACTGCGTACATATGTATGTTTGAGTGATATGCCTGAGTTTTTATGTGCACTTCAATGGAACTTTACTTAGATTTGCTTCCTTTTTCATACTTGGAAATATCCAGAGTATTTATGTTATTACATTAACGTTCGCACATATAAAAAGGTAGTACCTACTTGTATATAATAAAACATATTTTAGTTTTGTCCCTGCAAAAATCATTGGATTATATGCTCCATTTGTGGTAGGTTGGAGTACTTTCAAAGTGACCACTGACATAGCCCAAACGACCGATTCGTGTATCTGCATCGGTTCGTAGTTAGCCGAACATGACAAAAACCAAATTTTTATCGCGGCGACGACGATATGTGTATACATAAATAACTACATACATACATATGTTTGTATGTATACACGTCATTCGTCGTCGTCGCGGTAAACATTTGTTTTTGTTGTTATGTTCGGCTAACTGTTAGGTACTCCATCAATTAATCCAATGTAGCTACTCCATGGATTAATTTGTTTGTTATGCGGGGCTGGAGTATATACTCCATTGCAATGACATGCAATGTTAAATGGACCATATTTTTTGTATGAAATGTGGCAAGTTATGGAGTAATCGGTTGGTCCATAGCGAGCACTCCATGGATTAGCGACTGGAGTACTCGGAATTTTTGCAGGGGTGAGGCTCCATTGATATACATACATACATATTCATGTGTAACTTCTCCTTAGATGGGGTGGCACTCATGTAGTTGCTGGTTACGTATGTATGTATGTACCTACATTAGACCGGAGCGATTTTTGTGGATGAATATTAATCGATACTAGTATCGCCGGTGGTCGAAATTCGACCATGCAATTTATTTTTTCAACTTTGTATTGGTACAAAAATAATTCCTTTTCGCGGAGATAAGCAACACTTTCCAAATTCCAGTTGTACCGCAACACTGATTTGCCCTTTTGATCACGGTCCGACGCGAAATCATGGTCAAAATCAAGGCAGATCTAGGAAGGTAGGCCCGGTGGTGAGCGCTTTTAAATTAAAGCGACTCTTCAACTGTGTTTACGATATTTGTAAACACGTTTACGATATCTATTTATCTTAACTAAAAATTTTATTTATTAATTATAAAGAAATTAAATAATTTATAGAAAAAATTATATGCACTGCTCCTGACTCATACGAACACATCCATATCAAATTTATGTAGATATGAGTATGTTAAATGTGCAAAACAGCCTGGAAATTGTTTGTATGGGAAAAATGTTAGCCTATTAATATATAGATAGTGGACACATTTGTCAACGAAGCAAAAACGAAGTAAATCAAAAATGGTACAAAACTAAAAACTTTATTTATTAATTATAAAGAAATTAAATAATTTATAGAAAAAATTATATGCCTATGCACTGCTCCTGACTCATACGAACACATCCATATCAAATTTATGTGGATATGAGTGTGTTAAATGTGCAAAACAGCCTGGCAATTGTTTGTATGGGAAAAATGTTAGCCTATTAATATATAGATTATGACTCCTTTCACCTTTCTGATTAAAAAAAATCTTCGGCGATATGGATTTAAAATGAATTCTGATATGTATTTGATTTTTATGGGTCAAGACGCATTATAGAAAATCAAAAATTTATAAAAATCCACAAAACAATAACCAGGCATACCGATTTTATGAATCCAAATATGAAACTACATAAAATGAAAACCTAATGAGTCTTTTTGATAAATATCCTGACATTTTCAAAAAAAAAAACTCGTCTTGGTGCATAAAATCAAATTATGGAACATCAAAATTAATTTTAGTTATCGAGAACGAAAAAAGACACTGAATAAGGATCATATTAACCGAAACCGGTTTGTCTCCAAACCAAATTTGACAAGGGATGACGGACAATCGTTCCACAATACATCATATTCCTACCCTATCGGAAAAGCAAGCATTAACAAAAAGTAATAATTTTAGGGCCACGTACAAAATTTTTTAATCAGAAAAGTTAGATGAATCAAAATTTCGACGTCGCGATGTATGTTTGTACATAAATAGGTTGGAAGATTGCCCTGGTGTAATGTACATATGTATACTACATATGTACATATATGTAGGTATGCATGTATTTATGTTTACGGCGTTTTACGGCGTCATAATAAAAAATGAATTAACCTATAAAACCGTATAAGAGTGCGACTGATGCCACATAAAAAAAATCTTAAACAAAAAACACGCAAGAGCTGTTGCCTTATTCTATTAGTTCGTAGTAGATTTTAGTATGTAAAACTCTTTAAAACCGAGAAATGAAGTGATTTTGTATACATATTTGAAGTCGCAATCAACTAAAGACATATGTACATATTATTATGTACATATTTATGTAGTACACAGTAAAAATTTTAGTTTAATTTTAATACCATTTTGGTATTTATATATAACAATGCCCAAAAGTATAAAATTAAAACCATTCTGGTTTAAAAAAAAGAAGAGAATATGAGAGACAGAAATTATTCTTGGTGTCAAATTAATACTTTTTTGGAATTAAATCAAAACCAAATTTTAATTATTTTTAGAATATTTTTGGTATTAAAAATAGTTGAAATGGTATAAATTCTATACCTTTTTGAAATTAAATCAAAACCAAAAATATGTACATATGAACATGGAAATGTTTATTTTATTTGAAATAATATTATATTACAACATGAGTTATCACCAGGGACGTAACGGTTATATGAGAAATGGGGTAAAAGTCATATTTAACCATTATCATGAGAAAAAAAATTTTTTGGTCCTTAATAACCATTATAAAAACCAAAAAACCGTTTTGGGCCTGAATAACTGTTATAGCAACCAAAAAAGTGTTTTGGACTTGAATAACCGTTATGGCAACCAAAAAACTGTTTTGGGCCTGAATAACCGTTATTCAGATTCTTATTTTTTTTTTGGTCAGCTATAAAAATCAAGCCTCTTTATTTGTCAATATTTCTGGACGATATTGATATCAAATGAAAGGTGTTGAGCATTGATTGTAGCTCTGATTACCTCTTTTCATTTCATACCAATATTGCTTAAAACATTCCAGGGCATCCGGGTCCACTTTCACCCATAACTGGGAACCCGTCCTACGAATCTTAACAAATACACCTCTATGTGAAAGCCCTGCTCAACACCTTTCATTTGATACCAATATCGTCCAGAAATATTGACAAATAAACAGGCTTGATTTTTATAGCTGACAAAAAAAAAATAAAAATCTGAATAACGGTTATTCAGGCCGAAAATAGTTTTTTGGTTGCCATAACGGTTATTCAAGCCCAAAACACTTTTTTGGTTGTCATAACGGTTATTCAGGCCCAAAACGGTTTTTTAGGTTTTTATAATGGTTATTAAGGACCAAAAGAAGATAAAGGTTATTTTTGCGTAACCTTTTCACCACACTAGAAAAAATAACCGTTATTTTCGGTCCCTGGTTATCACCAGGCCCGTAGCTAGGGGGGGGGCATTGTGGGGCAATGCCCTACCTTAAACTAGAATGCCCTACCTTAAAAAGGCCAACAAGTGAGATCAATTGCACTGTAGGTAAATTTTTAACTTTTGAAATATCAGAGAGAAACGCCGAGACACCCCAACTTAATTTTTGGCTGTAGAATACGATGGCGTTTTCAGAAAGTCAAAGTTAGCTCTCGTTTTCGAGAAATTTAGGAAAGAAGTTTCAGAGCTCCGAAGGTAATTTTTTTTCCCGTTTATAAACTTTACTTAGGTTTTGAACCCTTTTCTCGCGTGAGGATTTTGACGGTTGTTGTTAATTAATTGGGGCATTCTAAATTCAATGTCATCATTAGTTTTTCCAAACTGGCTCCGGTTTATGAGATAACGGTGTTGAAAAATTACCATCAATTTGGACTTTTTTGTTAATAACTCAGCCAGTTTATGAGTTAAATTGCCCAAACTTTGCACATGACCATATTTTAGCATTACCTTAACTTTTCCTGAAAATAATTGAAATCGGATGACTATAACTTATAGCTGCCATAGAACCGATTGTTCGGATGTGGACATTTTGGGGTATAGCTTCGCTATTTAAACAGATAAGGACATGCAAATTTGGAGAATTTGTACTCGTATTGGCCTTAATCTATTCCCTGAAAATCGTCGAGATCAGCTCACTATAAAATATCAGACCTGTTTAATTTCGAGTACAATTACTACTCAATACAATTACTTCATAAAGTATTTGTAATTAAATAGTAATTGCTTTTCAGCTGAGATTCAATTAGTACTCGAGTACAACTACTTGTAATTGAATAGTAATTGGAATTACCATCAATTACCAAAAGTAATTGAAAGGAGTTGAAAGTAGTTGACAAAGTAGTTGAAGTACTTTTGCCAATTACTTTCAATTATTTTCAATTCCTTTCAAGTACTTGATACCATTTTTATGTATTTCAAAAATTTTTGTATTTTTATTTAATTTCATTATATATTATATTACATATATATAAATTAAGCGGAATAATTTAACGCTTGTTTTATTTTTATATATAAATTATTTTATTGTATATATAAATTAAGCGGAATAATTTAACGCTTGTTTTATTTTTTACCAAATGGTATCTTTTTTATGACAGCCTAAATGAACTTTACATATTGTCGAAATTGCTAATGCGCTTTTATAAATGCAGCTTGAACACTACATAACACCGCCAGCTTTAGAATCGCAAATAAATGGCAATAAATCTACTATTATATAGCGCCATCTACCGTAATATAGCTCTTTGCTAAATAATAAACAGCTGATCAATTTTGGTTTTGCACAATGTATAAATGATAAAAAACGCTACGTGGTCGTACAGGTGCAAGTGAATTTGTTGTGTTTTTGTTAATTATCCGGTTTGATTTATTTGTATAAGGTTATTAATTTTTGTTATTAATTGCAGTGTTAAGAGGCTGTTTTCTTTTGCGGGCATTATCAACAGCCCCAGAAGACAGTCCATGACTGACTTCTCATTCGAGAAGTTGGTTATTATGAAGGCTAACTATAAATATTACTCGCAAAAATAAAAATTGAGTTTGAACAACCTATTAATTATTTCTATTTACCTAGTTTATTTTTAAAATAAGCGTTAAATTATTACGCTTTATTTATATAAAATGAAATTAAATAAATAAAAATACAAAAATATTTTAAATACATAAAAATGGTATCAAGAACCAGACCTGTTAAGTAATGATTACTAATCGTAATGAGTAGTAATTTAAATACTTTGGTTTTAGTGTAAAGTAATCAATTCTTTTCAAGTACAATTACGTTTTATCAATTAGTACTCGAGTACAACTACTTGTAATTGAATAGTAATTGGAATTACCATCAATTACCAAAAGTAATTGAAAGGAGTTGAAAGTAGTTGACAAAGTAGTTGAAGCACTTTTGCCAATTACTTTCAATTATTTTCAATTCCTTTCAAGTTCTTGATACCATTTTTATGTATTTAAAATATTTTTGTATTTTTATTTATTTAATTTCATTTTATATAAATAAAGCGTAATAATTTAACGCTTATTTTAAAAATAAACTAGGTAAATAGAAATAATTAATAGGTTGTTCAAACTCAATTTTTATTTTTGCGAATAATATTTATAGTTATAATAATAATACAATGGCGCTGTTATAACTCTGACGAGTTTTATGGCCGAGCTTCTCTCCCAATTCGAGGTGTGCTCCTTTTTGTTTTTCCTACTAATTGGGTGGACCTACAGTTTTATGCCGACTCCGAACGGCGAATGTATTTTTTGTGAGAAGCTTTTTTCATGGCAGAAATACTCTCGGAGGGTATGCCGTCCACTGCCGAGAGGTGACCGCTGCTCTTAAAAAACCCAATAATTGGATTTTTACTAATTAGAAAAATTGTTTTTTTGTTTTGCTCGGACCGTGATTTGAACCCGAGACCTCTTGCATAGCAGGCGAGCACTCTACCCACTGCACCACAGCGGCCACAATATTTATAGTTAGCCTTCATAATAACCAACTTTTCGAATGAGAAGTCAGTCATGGACTGTCTTCTGGGGCTGTTGATAATGCCCGCAAAAGAAAACAGCCTCTTAACACTGCAATTAATAACAAAAATTAATAACCTTATACAAATAAATCAAACCGGATAATTAACAAAAACACAACAAATTCACATGCACCTGTACGACCACGTAGCCTTTTTTATCATTTATACATTGTGCAAAACCAAAATTGATCAGCTGTTTATTATTTAGCAAAGAGCTATATTACGGTAGATGGCGCTATATAATAGTAGATTTATTGCCATTTATTTGCGATTCTAAAGCTGGCGGTGTTATGTAGTGTTCAAGCTGCATTTATAAAAGCGCATTAGCAATTTCGACAATATGTAAAGTTCATTTAGGCTGTCATAAAAAAGATACCACTTGGTAAAAAATAAAACAAGCGTTAAATTATTCCGCTTAATTTATATAAAATGAAATTAAATAAAAATACAAAAATTTTTGAAATACATAAAAATGGTATCAAGTACTTGAAAGGAATTGAAAATAATTGAAAGTAATTGGCAAAAGTACTTCAACTACTTTGTCAACTACTTTCAACTCCTTTCAATTACTTTTGGTAATTGATGGTAATTCCAATTACTATTCAATTACAAGTAGTTGTACTCGAGTACTAATTGAATCTCAGCTGAAAAGCAATTACTATTTAATTACAAATACTTTATGAAGTAATTGTATTGAGTAGTAATTGTACTCGAAATTAAACAGGTCTGTCAAGAACTTGAAAGGAATTGAAAATAATTGAAAGTAATTGGCAAAAGTGCTTCAACTACTTTGTCAACTACTTTCAACTCCTTTCAATTACTTTTGGTAATTGATGGTAATTCCAATTACTATTCAATTACAAGTAGTTGTACTCGAGTACTAATTGATAAAACGTAATTGTACTTGAAAAGAATTGATTACTTTACACTAAAACCAAAGTATTTAAATTACTACTCATTACGATTAGTAATCATTACTTAACAGGTCTGTAAAATATAGCTACCATACAGCTGATTGTTCAGATATATGGTTTTGCACTTTTATTTTTTTATAACTCCGAAAATAGTCATTCTGCGTGAAAGAGAAACATAATGACTTTCATTCAAAATGAATAGGTGAAAAATTTTCTCATATACGATTTCCACATATCTGCGCATCAGTTATTGCACTTTTGTGCAGCCAAAGTTGAAATTTCACCATAGGCATTTTTTTCAAGCCCAATAACTCATATGAGTCTTTCTTTTACAAATCGGAGACCTATTGTAACCTTACACTGAACAATCAGTAGTATTGGAACTATATGTTATAGTGACCCGATCTTGATAATTTTCAGGGAATAGATTAAGATCAATACAGGTCGAAATTCTCTAAAGTTTCATGTCCTTAGCTGTTTAAATAGCGAAGCTATACCCCAAAATGTCCACATCTGAACAATCGGTTGTATGGCAGCTATATGTTATAGTCACCCAATTTCAATTATTTTCAGAAAAAGTTAAGGTAATGGTAAAATATGGTCATGTGCAAATTTTGGGCAATTTAGCTCATAAACTGACTGAGTTATTAACAAAAATGTGCAAATTGATGGTACTTTTTAAATACCGTTATCTCATAAACCGAAGGCAGTTTGGAAAAACTAATGATGGCACTGAATTTAGAATGCCCAAATTAAGTAGGAACAACCGTCAAAATCCTTAAGCGAGAACAGGCCCGACGAGAGGGGGGGCTGAGGGGGTCAATTGCCCCGGGCCCGGGCTTTAGAGGGCCCGGGAATCTCAAAATGATATCCAAGTTTTTGCTACAGAAAATAAACAAACAACACCTTTAATCACCTTTCGTAGATAGCAATCCCTTTAAATTTCAACAAATTTTATAAATCTCTTAACGTGTCTGCATCCCACTTAAGGAATTGTTGGTTTTTGGCGTCGACTTTGCAGCATAAATTTGAATTCGTTTTCTGTTGCAAAAGAAAAATTCGGTATGATGCAAATTCTTATACAGCGATATGGGTATTTCCTGGGCGTTTCGGACGGTATGTTCGCACGATTTTTTGAACTTTTGAGGCAGAAATATCGCGAAATATTGTATCGTTTTATGATAAAAGGAAAGATTTAGGTCACAGCTGATGACTAAAGTATGTTACCGACAGAAATTTAGGTTAATGCCTCTGTGTAAGCCACTTAAACTGCATTCCGGATGCTACAAAAACACGTCCATATTTTAAAAGTAGCTAAAACAGAGGCATTAAACTAAATTTCTGTCGCTAACATACTTTAATCATTATCCGTGGCGTAAATCTTTCCCTTTATCATAAAACTATACAATATTTCGCGATATTTCTGCCTCAAGAGTTCAAAAAATCGTGCGAACATACCGTCCGGAACGCCGAGGAAATGCTCATATACATATGTACGTGTATGTATGTATGTAAACAGCGATACGCCGAAAACAAACAAAGCTTGCGAAGCTAAAATTTGCTTTTGTGCTTCGTACAGTTGAATTCGATTGCTGTTTCACTAAAGCGTTCAGCAGAATCAGTCTTTTGATATACTAAATTATTACCAACAAATATTTGTATTCCAATTTAAAGAAATTTATTTCATACAAATAAAGCAATATGTATTTAAACAGAATTCATTCAGACCTATGGTCCCTTGGACAATATTACTCAGTATGACCCATGGATTCGGAAACTGGATGTGCCTTTTGACAATACATTTGACCCACCCTAATATGTATATTTCTATGTAAACATATTTACTTGATCTGTATTAATGTATAGATAAATTAAAGTTCGTAACTATATATTCATTGGATTTTGATTTTGAGAATTTGTTCATTTAGTATAGGGGCCCGTAGTTATTTTGACCCCGGGCCCGGATTTTCTCTCGGCGGCCCTGAGCGAGAAAAGGGTTCAAAACCTAAGTAAAGTTTATAAACGGGAAAAAAATTACCTTCGGAGCTCTGAAATTTATTTCCTAAATTTCTCGAAAACGAGAGCTAACTTTGACTTTCTGAAAACGCCATCGTATTCTACAGACATAAATTGTATAATTTATCCATTAAATTTTTAAATTTACTAATATTTTAAGGTTTTAAGTTAATAAAACTAATAGCCTTCAAAGCTATAAATATTAGTAAATAATCTCTTAAGCCTTAGTATTTAAATTACTCCTTTAGATTTGTGATATTTTGACCTCCTACAGTGTTATTATAATTAAATCTTTTGTTTGAGATAAAAAATTATTGCGGTTGCAATGTATGATATCGCTAGCTTAGAGTGCAAACTGTGTAAGTCCAATTTTATGAAAAGGCGTATTTTTATGTAGCACGCTAGAAAAACCAAATACGCACCACGCTAAACAAGTCTGTGATACTTGTCATATTTCTACTCGTTGTTATTCAGTGATACGCAAATTGTGTAAGTCCAAAAAACGAAGAAAATTGTGTAAGTCCAAAATAATAACAAGAACAGAAAATTTTTTTTCATTTTGAATTTTTTTCATTTTTAGTTTTTTGTCTCTCCTACAAAGTTTAAAAAAAGGACTTACACAATTTGCACTCTAAGCTAGCGATATGGAGAATCCACCCTGCATCACATATATAATTAAATAAGACCATCGAATTTTTGTAGTTTGGTTAAGGGCATGGTTCATTCCGGCAGTTTTCTGACAAAAACTAATCTGACTGTGAGCGAACAACACCAAGATCGCGGAATTGATTTCTAAGGCTGTGTGCTAATTAAAAAAACATTTTACTCGTTGGAAAAATGAGGTGTCTAAATTTTCTATGGTTATCGTTTAATCATTTTCGAGAGTTTTTTTCTCACCTTTACTTGCGTGCATACCTACAGGCGGCCCACATACCAAATTTAAAGATCGAAGCTCTCTTAGGTATGGAATAATCGAAGGAAATTAAATTAAAATTAAAAATTTAAAAAATTAAAAAAATTAAATTTTTTGTTGCATTAAATTTATTATAATATTTTCGGCTTCAATTTTATCTCTCGCATATTTGCGTATGGCGGTTGGTCGCTATCTTCCATTAATTATATTTCTATTCACATGCATGTCATTGCCAAAACTGACCTAGTGTTCGAATTCACCACTAGGCACGGATAAAACTGCGCTCAATGGTGGTAGTGCCAAGATTGACTTCCGCCCTACCTTAAACCAATGCTGCCCTACCTCAAATTTAGGTCTGGCTACGGCCCTGGTTATCACATAAAATCTTTGTTGTTTTGTTTTCCTCGATAATACAAGAAAACTAGAATGGGATGCTCCCTTGTCGAATTTAACGCGTTCACTGCCAGTGGATCACCGATGATTACGATGAAAACCCACCCAGAGGTGCCAGTGTACCACCGGTGATAGACGCCTAGGCGCTTAAAATTTAGATAAAACTATAAAATAAAAAGGCAGTTGCTCGCCAGGTTATCACAGCTTAAAAACTTGCTCAGACGCGTCGGAAGCGTGGCTTTTACTCTTGGTAAAAATTCCGTTATAATACAAAAGCAAAAAGTAATATTTTTCCTAGTACTTGGAGCTAGTTTTTTGTCATGATCACCGGTGATACACTGGCAGCCAACGTGTTAAACGCACTACCTTCAATTTCTTTTAAGTTTACCACATAAATTTCGACACTGTCGCGGTATTGCAGGGATATTGAGGGAGACCATCAGCTGCCTTAAGACTGAAAAAAAATAAAATAAAATAAAACAAAATTTACCCTCATAATATTTAATTGATCTCCTGTATTACTTACTTGATACAATTGTTTCGTCAGCCATGAAAAATTCGGTTTCCTTTAATAAATTTTTTTTCTCCATCGTATTTCACTTTAAGACACATTTTGTATTTATTCATTTTGACACATTTTTTCTAATATTTTTTTGGTTTTGATTTCAAACCAAAAGTGAGAAAGAGAAAGTTTTTATACTTTTCAGGATTTTTTCTTAAAATATAAGTAATTAAACCTCTCGAGAGAGAATTTTAATACTTTTCAATGCTTTATTTTGAAACTATTGTGGATTAAACAAAATTGTAAAACTTCTCATAGTTTCAAAATAAGACTTTTTGGCATTAAAATTCATATTTAATTCCAAGAATGATTAAATTAAGTACCAAATGTTATTAGAAATAAACTATCATTTTTTACTGTGTATGTAAGTACCGCAATTTGGGTATTCGTTGGAAAAGGAATGATCACACAGCAAAAATAGACAAAAAGTTTTGCTAGGTCAGGGCAAGGTTAAAATTGGTTTTTTTTTGCAAAATTTGCGAAGAACCACAAGTTTGTTGTATTTAAGTAGGGATTAAGCTTAGCACATCTGTATGTATATATATATATATGTATATATATATATATGTATATATATATATTTTTTTTTTTATTGGTATTATTTATATGTTCAGTCGATGCAACAAAAACAAGTGCGAAAGAATGAAATAATTTGCAGCTATCGAAAAAGTCGTTATATCCTGCTGCGTGATAAGTGTTGAATTCGATTTGTTTCATTAACAAACATGTTTCTTGTTTTTGTGTAAGAGTTACTGACCGCCATGATATGTATGTGATGAGTATGTACTTTCCATCCAAATTTTGTGTGTGTGTTTCTTTCAAAGATGCTGAGGTACTTTGCTACTATGTTTTATTAACTTACGCAGCAAACCATGTCCCGTAGTTGTATTTCCCAGCGTAACAAAAAAAAAAAAACAGAAAAATTAATCAAGTATGTAAGTAAGCAGGCCGATTTCACTGGGGTCAACTCTCGGTATCAATTTATCAACTTTTAAATTAAGTAATTATTGGATTTTTTCGAAATGTCAATAGTACATAATATGTACATATCTAAATAGTTTGCTATTAAAAAGTAACTTTTATTTTTGGTTATAAAAAGCAAAAATGTGCAACTGTTATTTTTTTATTTTTATTGTCTTTAAGTTAAAATCAGGGACGTAACGGTTATAAGAGAAATGGGGTAAAAGTCATATTTAACCATTATCATAAGAAAAAAAGCCGTTTTGGGCCTGAATAACCGTTATGGCAACCAAAAAACCGTTTTGGGCCTGAATAACCGTTATGGCAACTAAAAAACTGTTTTGGGCCTGAATAACCGTTATTCAGACTTTTATTTTTTTTGGTCAGCTATAAAAATCAAGCCTATTTACTTGTAAATATTTCTGGGCGATATTGGTATCAAATGAAAGGTGTTGAGCAGGGATTGTAGCTCTGATTACCTCTTTTCATTTCATACCAATATGGCTTAAAACATTCCAGGGCATCCGGGTCCACTTTTCACCCATAACTGGGAACCCGACCTACGAATTTTAACAAATACACCTCTATGTAAAAGCCCTGCTGAACACCTTTCATTTGATACCAATATCTCACAGAAATATTCACAAATAAATAGGCTTGATTTTTATAGCTGACCAAAAAAAAAAAAAATCTGAATAACGGTTATTCAAGCCCAAAACACTTTTTTGGTTGCCATAACGGTTATTCAGGCCCAAAACGGTTTTTGGTTTTTATAATGGTTATTAAGGACAAAAAGAAGATAAGGGTTTTTTTTTTGCGTAACCTTTTCACCACACTAGAAAAAATAACCGTTATTTTCGGTCCCTGGTTAAAATACATCCATATATACATAATGCAGATGTAAATGCAGCATCTCCGACCATGGAATCGCCCCGAATGAAGTGGGTTTCGCAGCGATATATCGCACCAATTGCATATGTGGTTGATATTTGGCATAAACAATTTGTGGCATGACCACCCACTGTGCGTTGCACATATGGGTGTAGCTTTCCAACGGTGGCGACTCCCTTCTTTGGCAAATGTAGACATGTTTACGGAGGTTAGGAAATACGTACGTACCTTTTATTTAGCGAAAGTATGTCCCGCATGAATTTGCAAGTGTTAAAAGCTTTTAAAATGCCTTTAAATGGTATTCCTCAGCTGCGACTTCGATCCACCCCTACATATGCACATACCTACATATGTACATAGATATGTATGCACATATCCTGCAAAAAGGTCTCTAACAATAAGGAATACGCTATCAGCAATAAGGCATACGCTGGCAGCGCTGTATGTAGTTAAACAAAAAGCTCATTTTATTATCCCTTATTATAAAGCACTAAAACTCCATATAATCCCTTATTATAAGTAATTATTTAGGCCTTACTTCCTATGGAGAGTAAGCCTTATTATAAGGTATACAAACACCACATAAGGCCTTATTATAAGGAATTATCTAAGCGTTATTCTCATGGCGGCTAAGTCTTGGGAATAAGGTTTCCACTCAGAGAGATATAGTAGTCCTTATAGCCTGATGACATCAACACAGGGAAATCAGCCTTGTTATAGGCGTTTTTCCATATAACTTTGGTGGCTTAGAATTTGCAGGCATTATTTCAAGCCTTTAAATCTTCTGAAATAAACCTTAAATAAGGTCGTAGAGTTTTTGAAAGGTATGTACGTCCATTCATACATATTTTAACGTTGACACACTATATTCGTTTCTGCGTAACACGGGATGAAATGCTATTTTGACAATTGAACTGTCAACTGTCAGAAGGTGACACCGTCATGTGGCCATCCTTCACGCTGCAACACACAAGACAATATTTCAATTCTATGTATGCACATACGTACATTCATATATACTATGTACATATATGTATGTACATATGTACATTTTATGAACATTAGCTACTCAAAATTATACTCTCTTCTTGCCCTTACACTGAGGGAAAAAAGCACTTGTAAAAATAGCTACCAACGGCGACAATGTTACAATTTTCAATGTCGACTAATTTCGTGTTGTATCACACTTTTTTATAGTTAAAGTAAATATTTTAATTCGCTTTGTAATATTTCGCTTTGCTGCTGCGTTTCATTGCGACGCGCTGTCTAGTCAGTTCGGTGTTGAGTTCGGCGTGAATTGCGGGTGCGCATGAAAATATGACACAATGGATTTATGCCACTACAGCGG
The DNA here is from genome assembly GCA_960531455.1 of Urophora cardui. Taxonomy (NCBI): domain Eukaryota; kingdom Metazoa; phylum Arthropoda; class Insecta; order Diptera; family Tephritidae; genus Urophora; species Urophora cardui. Next base: position 72,833,374 of record OY482673.1, on the reverse strand, counting down.
GTTCGTTCTTGTACATTGCGTTGGCTCTCACAAATCTCAAAACTGAAATCAAAATTTGCCGGAGGCTTCTAGTTCATGAGATGGTAGCTGGATGGGTTCATAGATATTACCCCAAAAAGAGAGTTCTGCCCGATGAGGGTTATTTTTTTAAAGCGCGGCCGAAGGCCATCAATGCAAAAAGGTGTTCTACACGCAAATTACTTTAACAAGGAATATCTCCTGAACTATAAGCGTCCGTCAAGTGCGACTTTGGTTTTTTTTTTATAGGACAGTGGTTCCTTAATGTAAAGCCGATGATGTAATCTATTAAAATAACCCAATGTATGTATATACATATTTGTTAATAATTTATGTATATATATATTATATATTTACATATGTTACATATGGTCAATTTTCTGGCTGGTAACGTTACATTCCCATGGAGTTTTTATTTAGTTTATATGAAATAATAACAAAAATGTTAGAAACGTCCAAGGCTCTGCTACTTATGCTATCAGGTAGACCTATACCTTCACTTTAAGAGTAAAATTAGTCTGATGGCTACCATACCCTAAAAGTTATAAGCGCGTGAAACGCACTGCTAACGTTACATCATTTGGAAGTGAGATCAAGATACAGATCATGTTTGGTTTAATTTCTGCGAACTTGCTGATACAATCATCCCAATTTTACTTCATGTTATATAGCAAGGATGTCACAAGGTCATGGCATACCGCTTTACCAAAATCTTTAGGATTTTTTAACATAATTTAACATAAAATAAGGCACTGCCTACGTTACACAAAGCACTGCTAACGTTACACGTGCGAAAACTGAGTATCTCTACATATAATAAAATTGTAACCTTTGATCTCTGTACATTGCAGATATACAGAAAATAAAAAAAGGAGCCAGAGGAATCCAAATGAACTGTTTTTAAAATGTCTGTCGGTCTGACTGTCTGTCTGTCCTTATGTTTGTGCGCGGGTCACTAAAAATTGGAATGATGGAATTGAATGAAACTAGTAAGAGTTATAATAGCGCCATTCTATTATTATTATTATTATAGACGTCTACTTTAAGATTTAAGATATCCCTTATTTCTATAGCTCAACCAGTTTTGGAGTTATCGACCAATATGTGGACCAAGGGTGATCCAAAATGTGTTAGTACAATATGGGTATCAAATAAAAGGTGCTGATGAGTGCTGCAATAAGTAATTCTATTAAATTCAATATCTCGATTGGTTTCGGAGATATCTCCCTATCCCTATCCCTATCCCTCCAAGTTTTGATATCCTACGGAAAACACTTCCAGAGATATTCAGCATGAAAGATTAAGTTTGTATGGGTTGTGCACGCCCCTTTTCCAATAGCTCTCATTTTTTCATCCAGAAAATGATTATTGAAAGTTTCATTCATTTCTATGCAGTCGTTTTGTGTGACGCGGGCGATATGGTAAAAAACACATTTTTGGTCACATTTTTCCCACATTTTGGTCAATAACTTCGGAACTGGATGAGATATCCAAATGAAAGTTGTCCTGAATATTAAGTTAGACGTTAAGTGATAGAATGGTGAAAGTTTCATGCGATTCTATTCAGTAGTTTTTGCGTGATGCGCGCACAATCATACAGACGGACAGACAGACACACAGACAGATAGACTTCTAAAAATTGTAGATTTGGTTTCCGCTAGTTCAATAACGACCTCTCCTATCCGTTTCTCTTGAATATCTTCAATGTACAGACATCGACCTGTTACAATTTTATTATATGTATTATATGGATAAAAAATCACTGCTAACCTTACATATTATTTAAGCTAACAATGTCTTCAAATCTTTGGAAGTTTAACTTTTTTTAATTGGAACGTGAGATATACGTATAGTATTAAGAAAATATATAAACAAATTAAATTAAAACGTATTGTAACATGTCTTAAAAAAACTTTTTTGGTTTTGCACTGCTAACGTTACATAATATTTTTGCGGCACATTTACTTTTCACATAACTTCTAGTTGGAACATAACTTTTTTAAAAACTTTACGTGTTGTGATATTATAGCTTATTTTCTAATAGATAAGACTTGAACGGCTAAATTTAGTCACGTGTTACCTTATATTTACCTTTTTGTCTACTGAACTACTTCCGACGATATTTTTTTTTAATCACAACGTTTTATAAAAAGAGCGAATAGTTTAATTTAAAACGGCTAAAATTGAATGCCACTGTTTTCAACAGCTACTATAATATGTCATGAACCCCGCAAGACCCCAGTGCTTGCAATATTTGACAAAAAAAAAACTTTCCCAGAAAATCGGCCATATGTGTTTATTTAAATAAAAAAAATATATTTTACAACAAATATTCTGAGTTTTTTTTCTGAAAGTGGATTTATATTTATATGTCGTTTTAAAAAGATGTAATTTTTACACTATCAATAAAAGCGCTCTTACTTAGCATTCAAACAATTTCAAATTGAAATTTCAATTTTGTTTCAAGTAATCCTCACTTTAAAATCACTTTACATCAACGTATTACAGTAGACGCTCACAAATTAGAACTTTCAGTAATTAGAATTTCCAGAAATTAGAATCAACTTTTTGAATACATTACACGCTCTGAAATTAGAATCGAAAATTCTAATTTCAGAGCGTAATTTGTTTTTTTTTTTTTGTTGCAAAATAGATATAAAAAAGGGAATCCCCAATTTATTCATATTACGCTCGGTAGTCGTTGGATTTTCGTCGCTATCTGTACACTTTTTGTTAGTTTTGTTTGAATTCGATAATTGGAGTTTTTGTTTTTTGGACCTTTTTTGACTTAGCGCATAAATACATATATGTATATTGGATTGTTACCTTGTTTTCTCCCTACCCTACTTTTCCCTACGCTAACAAAAATTTTCCCTACAAATTTCCCTACGCCGTATTTTCTCTATATTTCAATAAACAGACATAAAATTGATCCAAATAATGTTTTTATTCAAAAATCGACGTATGCATACTTAGAAATTGTTACGTTTATTTGTGTTTATACATATAATAAAAATATATATACTTATAACTATATATAGATGAAATTTGGTTTATCTTAATAACATTGTACATATTTCATAAAAATGATAATTGTAATTTTATATATATCGTCGACTGGCAATGTTACGTGAGATAACCTTACGTTGCAATCAATCCCTATTTCGTAGTTTTAATAAAATTTGGAGCCAGCTTATAAAATATTTTAGTTCACTCCAATTAAATTTCATGTACTAACGGATTTTTTGGCTTGAAAAGTGCATTTAATTCATTGAAAAAACTGAAATCGTATTTTAAAAAGAGCAAATATGCCTTATTGCATTCACTGTTCAGCTCCGTTAAAATTCTTTGTGCAGATTTTAGCTTATCGTTTAGGCTTGCCTGTTTAAAAACTCTAAAAGCAACACCCAGTTATCGAGAATACTTTCAACGCATTTTTGATGTGATAACCACCTAGTCGCACTTGTTTTTTTTTTATTTTTCTTTTTTTTTCTTTTAAAATATCTTTAAATCTTCAATCTAAACACACCTTTTTGTACTACGTGATACTTAAGTTCCGATCTGTCTCAATGATTATTCTGGAGCCCTAGGTAGTTCCAAGCATGCCTTATTTACTATAACTGCTGCTGTGTGGCAAATGCATTTTATTATAATAGCGTCAGGAAAGTCTTGCAAAAGTCTTGAAGCCAATGAGCTAATTCTGCATACCATTACACTCGTTCCATCACTACACATTCATTAAAATAACATTAACTACAACAAATCTTGTTTTCAATTCGACTTGTTTGGCATTAGCACAATTTTAGTATACAATATACAGATTCACTAACACAACCTTAGTTAGATAAATCTTGACTAAGAGATACAAATTTCATGTGGTCTCATCACGTATTTATACATATTGTAAGTTGACAGTGAATACCAGTAGTCGAATTTCGACCAGCTCTATTTTTAAATTTTCAAATACAACATGAAAATTTCTCTTTATATGATAGGTACCACGTCCACATTTCCGTATATACTTACTTCCTATACTGGTTTGATAAGAAAAGCCCACAAACGCATTTCATCACTGCCAGGAATTAGAATTTTTCAGAAATTAGAATCACCCTAAAAACAAAGTGGTTCTAATATGTGAGCGTCTACTGTATTGTTAACCCATCAATCAAAGCGCTTTTACTTAGCATTCAAACAATTTCAAACTGAAATTTCAATTTTGTTTCAAGTAATCCTTACTTTAAGATAACCACGATACCTACTTTACATCAACCAATAAAATGTTGAATTAAAATTTTAATGTTAATGTTAATGTTAATGTTAATGTTAACGTTAATGTTGAAAATGAAAAAGGCAAAAGTGGGGAAAATCCAACAGCTTGCACAGAGTCTCAATGGCCGAGTGTGTTTATCCGTTGGGTCATTGCGGCTGAAGTTGGAATGGACTCGGGTTCAACCCCCGGTGCATCCACTTCCGAAAAGAGTGCTGATGATCGAAAATGGTTTTTCGTGAAATAGCTATACACTCAACCTTCGCTGTAAATAGTTGTTGAATTTTTTTCCACTTACCCCAACAATTAAAAATTGAATTAAAAATAAAAATTTCGTGCTAAGCACTAAAAACTCTTTCAAGTAAAATTGTTAACGTTGTTTGGTATATACATAAAATAAATACCAACAACAATGTTCATTGCGAACTGCCTACAACAAAAATTCAGCACGTTTGTGGAGAATATATGCAAAAGCATATACACACTAACGTTAATGTTGAAAATGAAAAAGGCAAAAGTGGGGAAAATCCAACAGCTTGCACAGAGTCTCAATGGCCGAGTGTGTTTATCCGTTGGGTCATTGCGGCTGAAGTTGGAATGGACTCGGGTTCAACCCCCGGTGCATCCACTTCCGAAAAGAGTGCTGATGATCGAAAATGGTTTTTCGTGAAATAGCTATACACTCAACCTTCGCTGTAAATAGTTGTTGAATTTTTTTCCACTTACCCCAACAAAATTTTATTTGTTCTTTCATAATGGAATGTGTTTAAATTGTCAATGTCCTGATGCCTTGTCCACTCTCATGATCTGTTAAATTGGCAATCGTCACAGTCATATTAAATATACAAGCGCTTGTTTTCATTTTAATATTTGTAAATTCCAAAAACAGCAATTATTATAGGTAGCCGATGCAAGAATTTTCAAGGGAGGATATCATGACTGTTTTTTGTTGAGTTGACGTCATTTTTGCTGCATTTACTTTTTTTTCCCTCAGTGTAAATATTTATTACCTTCCTCACTTTCCTCTCCCCCTGATTATTATCTTTGTCATTTTCCTAACTGCGAAATTGGGAAAGGGACGTAAATGTAATTTATTTCATAGTCTTTGTTGTTGTTTTTTTCTATACTTTCCTAATGTTTATGCATTTTTTTTTAATCCTGCGTTTGTCGTCTTTTAATATGTCAGAATTGATTTCTTCTCGGATCCTTTCTATTTATTTGCCAATTTACTATTTACTCTCCTCGAGCATGTCCTCAGTCCTGCGGTATGTACATACATATGTATATATACATGTATGAATTTATTTTATGCCGTTTTAATTTTAACATCTGTCGCTGTGGTTATTGCACAATGCGTCTTGCATAAACCCGATAATCAAGTAAATATAGGTACATACCCATCAAAAAATCTACGCCTTATTTAATAACATGGTTAGTCGACGACGGAAGCCCTTATACCGTGTCAGCTAATCCGATCTATTTTATAGGAGTTGTATGTAAACGATTACTCATAGGGTTGCCAGATGAAAAATGGCGAAAGGGGGATCAACGAGACCAAAAGGGGGAATTTCGGGGTACAACTTAAAAAAATGTGGAATTTTTTGGGGGGGAGGTGCAAATTAAACATAGTTTATTACACAAAAAAGTGGTTTATTCACTTATTGACCATAAAAACAAAGAGATCATAAGTAAAAATTCCATACCGTTTCAAAAAAATATTTTTATGTATGTTAAGGCCAAAATATACCAAGAAATTCAGGTATGGGGAAAGAAAGGCATGGGCCTGGTAAGCTTGGAACTATTTGATGTTTTTGATGTTTTTTATGGTTAGGTTGTTGAGATAATGGTAATTTTGTGTTTTCTTGGTTATCACTTCATTCAAAAATTATTTTCGCAGAAGTCGCAAATGAGATAACAAAAAGCAGTAAATTGAGTCATGGTTTAACCAACTAACACACGGAAAAATATATTGATATCACATCCATATATGTACATTAGATGAGTTTTTTTTTTGTATGGGATTCTTTAAACCTTCTCAGATCCTCCCTCCGGCACCGGAATATGAAAATAGGATGTTTTAGAGTAAGTAAACTGAAAAAAAATTTAACTTTTCCAAAAACTGGATGGAGCTACACCGAAAACCGCGCAAATTCCCAGAATTTCAAGGTATGTTTAGATTTATGTCTGAAAAAAGTTAGGATTTTGCACAAGAAAAAAATTGATACCCACCCTTGCGAAGAATTAACCGCTAAATCGAATGGCATATTCCATTTTTTGGTACAATACCCAGGGAAGGTAATATCGCGGTCTAAAGTGATCATTTTCTTTTTTTTCTCATGAATCTTCAACTTCTTGCCCTATACTCTTCCCGAAATCGGAAATTATTTTTTAACTAAATCACACGGTAGGCTGCGTTATTTAATGCGCTTTCCAGAAATGTACATATAGCTATTAAAAATCGAATAATATTTGGATGAGTTCATCAGGTTTAAGTGAAGTAAAGTCGGGTATAAAAGGGTAACATACCTTAAAATTTCTTTGGGTTATTATTGATTGTTTTATTTGGTTGGATAACTCCACAAATAAAAAAAAAATTCGGAAGATCGAGACCGTGGATAGCGGAAAAAATCGTGTACCCGGATGGCCCCAAAATATTATTGGACAATATTGGTATCAAATTAAAAGTCTTAACTAGGGCTTGCATATGGAACCCATTACACGCCAATTTCTTAGCCAATTTCCGATATACTGGCGAATAGGTGGTCCAGGATGACTACAGAATATTTTAGAGGATATCGGCGACATTTGAGTCTAATCTTTGACTTATATATATCGAAACGGTGGACACCGTAAAATGGATTGGCTTTACATTGAAGTCCTAGGTAAAATCTTTATTTTGATACCCATATTGCCCACAAATGTTTTGGCGCTATCCGGCTCCACTTTCTGTCCGTTAACCGCGGTCTCGACCTTTCTATTTTTTTTTTTTTTTTGCATTTGTGGAGTTATCCATCCACATAAAACTACATATCACTAAAAACCCAAAAAACCGCCTTAAAGAGCAAAATTGTTAAAAAATTTTAAAAATTTTAAGGTATGTTACCCTTTTATACCCAACCAAAAAATTGAATATGCCATTCGATTTAGCGGTTAATTCTACGTATGGGTGGATATCAATTTTTTTCTTGTGCAAAATCCAAACTTTTTTCAGACATAAATCTAAACATACTTTGAAGTTCTGGGAATTTGCGCGGTTTTCGGTGTAGCTCCATCCAGTTTTTGGAAAAGTCAACTTTTTTTTCAGTTTACTTACTCTAAAACATCCTATTTTCAGATTCCGTTCCGCAGGGAATATCTAAAAAAAAAACGCATCTAATGTACATGTATCAATGCATAGGAAATACCTTTTAAATCCTCAAAAATACATTCCAGGTCGAATTCTTTAAGCAACATTTTAAGGCTTGCGTCATCCTCGATAATTGCATTTTCCTCTTCAGCTGGATTTAGTCCACTTTCATTGATTTCTGGCATAGGTATCCGAATTTTCTGGAGCTTCCATTTCCCCTGGGCAAGACCTATTGTTTTCCTCAGAGGTAACTGGTTGCTCCGTCGTTATGAATACCCAATCACTTACTAAATTTTCATCATTCGCATAGACGCAATAGTTTTCCATTTTTCTTTTGTATTTCGATTAAGATGCACAATAATTTAAAATTTTACTAATAATAAAAAATAAACACGACCGCACAACGTAAATTCAGAGTCAACTGAGATCTGTAATAGATTTGAGATTCTTCGTTCATTGATTAAGACTGTAGCGTTCTAAATTTAAGAACGCAGAATTAATTAAAAAACACATAGTCTATATTTAGAACGGGCAGTCTTAAAATAAGATTGTGTGTTCCATAGGAAAGAATATTGTTCTTATTATTAGAACTAAGGTCTTATATTAGGAATGTGTCTTACTTTAAGAATTTTATGGTATCTTATTAAGACCGTTGAGTATCGAAAAAAGTAATCATACCCTGCCAGAATTGTGTGACCGAAAGTACTACCACCATTACAAAAATATAATATTACCAACCCATTTGCATTCGTATGTGTTTTAGCCAATTGCAAAACCAATGAGATAGAATAGGATTGAATGGAATTTGAAAATACACTGTTGAGAACATGATCGAGTTTTCCGATCACCTACAATTTGAAATGATACATACAAGTAAATGAGAAATCAAACCAACAAACATATACGTATATACTACATAAAAAAGTGAAATAGTTGGTATAAAGTGAAAAATAATCGAAAAGATATATACATTTACATAAGAATCAAAGGGAGAAACAAAAGTCTAAGTGAAAATAAATACATATTCATATATGTGCATAAGTGGATGAACATCTAAACCAACAAGTATAATCAAACAAAAAAAAAAAAAAAAAAAAAAGGTGTCATCTTATACATACAAATACAGTGGTGAAAAAAAAAAAAAAAAAGCAGAGACCTAAAATAAGTACATAGTATAAAAAAAAAAAAAAAAAAAAAACACATAATCTGTTATCACAGCCAAACAAAAATAAGTGAGGAAATTATTATTTACAAAAAAAAAAAACAAACAAAAATAAGTGAAGAAATTATTATTTATCAAAAGAAAAAAAAAAAAACTGAACTATTGTTAAAAAAAAAAAAAAAAAAAAAAAAAAAAAAAAAAACAAATTTTTAAAAATAAAAAGAGGAATTAGCCAACATTAAAACAACAATCACTAGAACCAATGTCAGAGTAAGTTACTCTATTCATATTGCTGCATATTCACCCACATATACATAAGTACATACATATATATATATATCAACCCTCAAAACCCAAGAAATCCCGACCGGTGATTGGGACCCGATCCTCGTCTACTTATGTTCATCCAAACTGCCAAGTGAAACATTGTCACTATGGGAACAATCCCTTAGTTCTCGAAAAGAGCTTCCACTATGGTCAGATATGAACAAATTCCTAACAAGTCGATACGAGGTAGTTGAAAGGCTTAGCACATACAGGCCAGGCAAACCCAAATCCCAATTCTCGAGTTTTACACCAAAATCAGTGAACCAAAACTCAACCCTACAGAGTAAGAATAGAACCCAGACATATCACACGGACTATAATAGATCCGCTTCGTGTAAACTATGTCAACAGAATCATGCCATGAAATCATGCGTAAGATTCAGAAATCTATCTGTGTCAGATCGCCTTAAATATGTGAAAGAGAACAATTACTGCGAAAATTGCCTCTCCATTTCTCACCACAAGAATGAATGCAAAAGCAGTTTCACTTGCGTGTACTGTCAGAAAAAGCATCATTCGTTACTCCATACTGAAACCGGAAGTTCAGGAACACAACCAACTCCCAGATCTCAAAGGACCCAAGCAAGTACTCAAAGGAGAGCGGACAACGAACGGCCTACAACTTCACAACAAACGGCCAGGACACCTACACCTCCAGGCTCCTCACAACAGGATATAACCCAGGTTTCTACTCATTTCTCGAGTAACCACGGAACCACTCTACTACCCACAGCAATAGGACCCATATACTATGCTGGCGAATACCACAAAATCCGCGCCCTTATAGACCAAGGCTCCCAAAAGACTTTTGTATCATCCCGCATACAAAAGCTCCTTGGTCTTCCCACAAGGGAATCCCATCATCAAATATCGGGAATGGGAGGAATGGTCGTAAGTAACTCCAACAAAGTCTGTGAACTAACCGTATGTTCAAAAGACTTAACGCAAAGAATTGAGGCTCGAGCAATAATTTTACCAAAGCTCACTCACTTTTTACCTTCAACAAGAATTTCCACTATCGATCTGCAAGACCTGTCCGATTTAACATTAGCGGATCCAAATTGTTTCCACCCGGCGAAAATCGATATGTTGATCGGCAGTGATATTACTCCACAAATCCTCACGGAAGGCATACAACACAACATAAGTGGAACTTTACTGGCTCAAAACACGATATTCGGGTGGATCGTAAGCGGCCCAATATCGGAGCAAGTAAACACATACCACACCCACGTTAGCGAAGTTAGCAACGAAACCCTCAATAACCTACTGCGGCAATTTTGGGAGCAGGAAGAAATCCATCCCATTCAATCACGGTCCGCAGAAGACGAATACTGCGAGACATTGTATAAAGAAACAACGATCCGTGAAGAGCATGGCCGATACAGGGTTAAACTGCCATTCAAGGCAGAATTTCCCGAAGATATCGCCCTCGGACACTCACGACCAGCAGCACAACAACAATACATAAGCATAGAGCGAACGCTTGAGCGAAAACCAGAACTACGGGATAAGTATTCCGAGGTGCTCAACGAATATTTAACAATGGATCATATGGAATCAGCTCAACCCAAAGAAGTAGTTAAAAATGAAAAATATTTTTCATTTTATTTACCCCATCACGCTGTCATAAAACCCGACAGTAAAACCACTAAGGTACGAGTCGTTTTCAACGCCTCAAAATTATCTCACTCCGGTAATTCTTTAAACGATGTCCTCCATACCGGCCCCATCCTTCAAAACGACTTAATGCTGGTCGTACTCAACTGGCGGTTATACAAGTTTGTGTTCAACGGCGACATAGAGAAAATGTATCGTCAGATTCTCGTCCATAAAGAAGACCAAGCCTTCCAGCGAATCCTCTTTCGTAAATCCCCTCAAAGTCCAATCGAAGACTTTGAGTTAAAAACGGTCACATTCGGTGTTAATTGTGCACCCTACTTAGCAATACGTACCCTTCATCAACTGGCAGAAGACTGCCAACACGAATATCCTTTAGCAAAAAACATATTGTTACGAGAAACATATGTAGATGATATTCTATCTGGTGGTCACGATATACAGTCCACTCTCAACTCAATGATACAAGTTATCGAAGCCCTCAAATCGGCAGGATTTCCATTAAGGAAAATTACATCCAACAACCAAAAGATCCTTGAACCCATCCCAAAGTCGGATCTGTTAGATGCAGATTTTTTAAAATTCCAAGACGCTAGCTGCACAAAAACGCTTGGAATTCAATGGAACGCACTAACAGACACGTTTTCGTATTCATACGACCCACTGTCCGCTGCAAACTCTCGCACAAAAAGACAGATCTTATCAGCAGTAGCGAAACTATTTGACCCCGCAGGATGGCTATCGCCAATAATGATCCTGGCTAAAATGCTTATGCAACAATTATGGATGGAAGGAACGGATTGGGATGAAACCGTGAAACCCGGAGCCCTCCAAAAATGGAGCTCATTTTATGAAAATTTATCCGAAATCCAGAATATCAAAATACCACGGTGGGTACAGTATTCCCCGGATAAATCTATCCAAATACATGGATTTTCGGATGCCTCCGAAAAGGCATTTTGTGCTTGCGTTTATCTGAGAGTACAATCAAGCGAAAACTCATTTTCCTCTCACCTGCTCGCTGCGAAAAGCAAAGTAGCACCCCTCCAAACCGTAAGCCTCCCTCGGTTGGAACTTTGTGGAGCAGTGTTATTAGCCAAACTGGTAAAGCAGATTCGTGAAGAACTCCATTTACCCCCACATGAGCTCACACTGTGGTGCGATTCATCAATTGTACTAGCCTGGTTAGAAAAACCACCCCATAGCTGGAAAACCTATGTAGCCAATCGAACATCGCTGATATTGGGCCTCGTGAGCAATGCTACTTGGAAACATGTTTCCGGCAATGACAACCCAGCCGATATGGGTACCCGCGGATGCAAACCTCAAGATCTCGTCGATTGTCCACTGTGGTGGCAAGGACCCAGTTGGCTGATCCGCCCGGCAAATTCCTGGCCAAAAACCGTGTCTCAACATCTATATCCCCCGGAACAACGACAGCTAACAAGTTTTCACGCCACTGAACAAACAGATACACTCGATCGTTTCTCGTCATTCTCCCGTGCGCTAAGAGTAACCGCATACATACTACGTTTCATCCGAAAGGCAAGGAAACAAAAAATTGCTGTTACCACAATATTAACCCAGGAGGAAATAACACAAGCAAAAATCCGCCTCATCATCGAAACCCAACGACGTTATTATGGAGAAACCGTAGCCCTCTTGCATGAAGGAAACCCCATTGCCAAAAGGAACCCCTTGCTGACATTAAACCCAATGCTAGACAAAGCAGGAATAATAAGGGTCAATGGCCGACTTTCCCATGCCGCCCTCAGTTATAACGAGCGGCACCCTATTATCATCCCCGATAAATCAAAATTCTCCTCTCTCCTGTTAGATTTCCTCCACTCTACCCTACTACATGCTGAAAAGCAGTTGATGATCCGAATGGTACAGCAAGAGTATTATATACCCCGACTTAAACAAAAGGTCAAAAAGTGCATTTTTCATTGCAAGATTTGCACGATCTTTAAGCAGCAGATGATATCGCAGATAATGGCTGCATTACCTCCAGAGAGATCCACGTACTCACTCCCCTTCCACACTACCGGAGTCGACTTCGCCGGGCCGTTTCTCGTAAAAACGGGCCCACTCCGACGATCGCCTTATGTAAAGGCATATGTATGCGTGTTTGTGTGCTTTTCAACAAAAGCCATACATTTGGAATTGTGTTCGGATCTCAGCACTAACTCTTTTCGAGCAGCCTTCGCCAGATTCAGCGGTCGACGAGGCATTCCTCATAAGATGCTTTCCGATAATGGAAAAACGTTTGTGGGCGCACAACGCGCGTTGCAGCGGGAGTTTACCGCTTTTCTCAAAGAAGTAGCTAAAGACATAGCAGAGAAATATGCAGTCCATGGATTTACTTGGGAATTCATACCCCCCTACGCTCCTCACATGGGAGGTTTATGGGAAGCCGCCGTCAAGAGCTTTAAAATACATTTCACAAAAGTTGCTGGCAACCATAAATTCTCCTTCGAAGAACTTACCACCCTATTGGTGCGCATAGAAGCGGTTCTCAACTCAAGACCGCTTTCCCCGATGTCGGAAGATCCACAGGATCCACTCGTTTTAACTCCAGGGCATTTCCTACGAGGAGCACCCCTATTATCACTACCCGAAGAAAACGGTGATAATTTGTCACTAGTCAACAAATGGCAAAAACTTAAAGTTCTCCATCACCAATTCAGTGTACGATGGAAGAATGAATACCTGAAAGAGTTACACAAGCGATATAAATGGAAATGTCCCCAGCGCAATATACAAGAAGGAGACTTGGTAGTAATAAAAGACGAGTTACTACCACCCAATGAATGGCGTTACGGTCGGGTAATTAAGCTCCACCCTGGCTCGGATAAAAACATTCGTGTTGTGGAAATCAAGACCCAATCAGGAGTGCTCACCCGAAATATAACCAAACTTTGTGTGCTACCTCCTGCCTAGACTTGCTATACCCCAATTCTTTACACATTACGTGTGTTCTCTCCTTTATCATTATTGTAATCAGCTCGACTCTTAACCCTTCCCTTCAACGTCCATGTTCATTTATTTAGTAACGAAAACGAAAAAACCATATATTTATAATTACAGATCTCGACGTCAGCAGGAGCAGCCAAAATGCCGATTATGCGGGCTTCGTCACGTACTGCGACAATGTCGCGCATTTTTGGCTATGAAGCCCGAAGAGCGCTACGAGTGCGCGAAGACGCACCGGCATTGTGTCAACTGCCTTGCCACCTCTCACACCACTGGAGCATGTGATTCGGCATCTAGTTGTCGCCGATGCGGCCTGGGACACCACACCCTACTACATCGCGTGCGGAACAAGCGCCGAGTACCACCACCCAACCGTTCGATCCAGAGCCGCTCGTCGCAAAACCGTCGCCAAAAATTACGACGGTTGGTGGCCGACGCCAGGGAAGCTCTCGACAAATTGGAGGCGGAGCTCAGGGAGACGAGACAACCGGCGGGGGAGCATGTTGAGAACATGATCGAGTTTTCCGATTAAGTGTCACCCGGTGGAGAAGCCGAAAAACTCACCACACAGCTCTAGTCGCTCTCATCGCTCACCATCGTTCAATATGTATATAGTTTCGGTTCGACCGCCACCACATTAATTTCGCGACTTCGTTTTTGTGCAAATTAAAAATTAAAATTTGAATATTTAACAAAACAATCAATCTAATAAATACATATATAGTGAAAATCAAAAAAAAGGGTTTGAAAGAATAAATAGGGAAAAGGGCAATTACAGTACTATATATACCGAAACGTATGTGTAAGCTTTGTTTTACATAAGGCCTCAACATTATACATACACATACAGGAACGTGATGATTAAAACGGTCACAAACGTTTCCGATGCCCTTAAGAATGTGATAGGAAATATCCCAAAACTATTGGTCATGCCTGCCGGTCATATGACCGGTCAAATGACTAGCACAGTTCTTGCAGGGTACGTTCATACCTACCAGAATACGTATGTATGTATGTGCATGCGTATCCAAATTTCTTTACAACAATATTGAAAAAAATCAAACAAAATGAAAAAAATAAGAAAAAAAAATCATAAAAAATCAAAAATAATGATTATTATTGATTTTTTTTTAATGGTAGATAATCAATTAAGAATTCTTTTTTTTTTCAGCCAAAGAATTAAAATAATGATTGCCAATTAAAACAAAAACAATTTAATTGGTTACTAATCTTAATCGAAATTTAACAGGTCTGATCACAAGTAATGTAAACATTAAAATGAGACTAGTGAGAATGTGCGCCAAGGTGCGACACCTAAACTTTTTGCTCTTTACAGCAAGGATGTATCGTAACGTTAATATGCATTGGCGCACAGAAGGGGGGGGGTTAACCCCAAAACCCCCCCTTCTGTGCGCCAATGCATATTAAAGTTACGATACATCCTTGCTGTAAAAATTTGACAACACCATAAAAAAATAATTTTATTAAAGATTGTACATGCACAAATATTTGTGTAAATGCATGTTGTAAAATCTATGAATATTCGTGGTTGTACATTGCCAATGTTTGTCAACAACTACTGATTATGTTTATAAACAAGCAGTGTGGAGACATTTCCCTAAAACTATGCTGTGGATTTTAGCTGAGGTTTGTTATACTCAGCTGTACTAGTAGGTACACAGAGTATTATAGTTTTAATCACATAACGGTGGATTTTAACAGAATGAAATAATCGAGATAGATATAGACTTATATATATCAAAATGATCAGGGTGAAAAGAGAAATCGATTGAGAGATGTCCGTCCGTCCGTCCGTCCGTCTGCAAACACTTTAACTCGCGCAAAAATTGAGATATTTTGATGAAATTTGGAATACAAGTTGGTATCGAGACTGGGACGGTTGGCATTGAAAATGGGGGAAATCGGATCATGGCCACGCCCACTTTCCCCATATAGTAAAAATCGGATATTTTGTATCTCAGTCACTAATAGAGCTGGAGTAACAAAATTTCACCTACATATTCAGCTCAGGCTCTTATGAAGAAATATGGTGAAATTTTGGAAAGTGTGCGGTGCCACGCCCACTTATTGAGGGGCAAACATTGAAAGTTTTATAGGTCATAACTCAGAAACCGTAGCAGGTATATCGACGAAATTTGGTACGCGTAATTTACTTACTGAGAAAAATGTTTGGATGATAAATTGCCAAAATCGATTGACGACCACGCCCACTTTTATATATGTGTATTATAAAGTGACGTAATAAAAATATTTTAAGCGATATCTTTGTCTAATATAAAGATATGTCATTGAATTTATGTGTCATGAATCCAACTATAAACATAAAACAAAAAATAGAAAAATGTTGGAAAATGGCCTCTTTTCAGACAAAGGAATCTACGAGATTTCGGAACCCATAACTCTACAAATAATAATAAAGATATTATGACGAAAATCAGTTTGTACACTTTAATAACTTGTGGTAATACAGTAGAATCGCACAAAAGTTAACCAAACGGTCCCAAGGGCATTTAACTTTTCCGAAATGTTAACTTTTCCAGGTGGATTTTAAATCTGATAGAATACGGTAATAAACATAATTTTTGGGATATAACATATCAAATTTATTTGAATATCTCGGTTTTAATTATTACAAAGCAGAAACTTAGATTTAATTTACGTACCTACATAAGATTTGCTAGCCATCCATCACTTGCATACAAATTTTTTCCAGGGTACATTTTGGCAAATTCAAGCTTAGCTCCTGATTTTAAAATTGGACCACTAATTGCGCAATTGCGTTGCCTTTGGTTCAAAAACCATTTATACAACCTTGCCTCGAGAACGGGATATTCCGACTTGTGCGAAGTTTCCTGTGTGCGTGCAGCTGACTTCAAAATTTCATATCGTTTTTTCTTTATTTTTGAGATGGCCACTTTAGATACATTATAATCTAATGCCAAGCGGTTTCCATTAATACCTTCATCAAGTTTTCTGAAAATATCAGCTTTTAGATGTAAATTCAATCTAATTTGCGATCATTTATTCCGCTTTATTGCCATTTTTAACGCACAAACTATGTTTACACCACTCAATAGTTCAAACTAACTACATTTGTACCTCGTGACACCGACAATAATTTTTTACACAGAAATTCGGGGAATGCACGCAAATTCCGGGAATACATAGAAACAAGGGGAAAGGGCTTGTTTTTACTAAGAAATAAACGGTTGGATTGGAAAAAAATTCGATAAGCTCAGAAAAGTTAACCAAGAGTTAACTTTTTAGAACCGTACGTGGACGCTTAAATTTGGTTAACTTACCCGAAGGTTTAACTTTCTCGCGAGTTAACTTTTGTGCGATTCTACTGTACATGCTCAAAAATTTAGCAAAGGCGGTTTATGACCAGACCTACTTTTTAACAAACATATTTTTGGAAACCCCTTTGGGAATTTGTAACGTGACATCTTTGTAATTAGAAGTCATAAAGGGTTGCAAATTTGCACTAACAATAATATTTATATGCTTAGTTGGATGATTGATACAAATTTTGAAAATGGGCGTGGCTGCGGCACTCGATTCATATAAAATATACCCTAATCGAACAAACGCAAACAAACAATGAAAGCATACAACTGAGTATCTAATGTTCGACTCCACTCGAACTTAGGCTTCCTTACTTCTTAGTTTTAGTTTAAATACAGAGAAAATGCAATGAATTGAGATTTAAAAGGTGCCTTTGTTTAATGTGTGCATGCGTAGGTCCACTCCCCAAACATAAATTTAAGTAAAAATTGTCTGGACGAGTTTTAAGTATTTTTTTTAATTTTCCTTCCCCCCAAATTTTTTTTCTGTGTGCGCCACTGTTAATATGTATTATCGTTTACCGAAAAAAAGCAATCGTTTCCGTTGAAACTATTCAGGATTTTACCGTTGACGCAATTATCAAAATAATTTATAGTCGCAAAATAACGATAATGAAATTATCGAAATAAAACCATTTCGTTGATTAGCGAAAAGAAATTATCAAAATAATTTAATTTCGTTGATTAGCGTTATCATAACTAAATTTATAACGTTGAAATGCTTAGTGCGCTTGCAATGCCGTCGCGAACAATCGGCCGACTACGTATGCGAGTATATGCATACATATGCACACGAACTGCTACGATTTGAGTGACAGCTGTGTATGTACGAGTATGCGCCTCGTGCAGGCAATCTACTTGTTGATTTACTTTGTTTCAACGTTACCGGTTGCATTTTGATAATTTAGCGTTGCGAATTAACGAAACAAAACCATTTTGATAATTTAGCATTGTGAATTAACAAAACGAAACATAAACCTTTCGTTCGTTAAGCATCTCTGCTTTACAGTGATACCTTCTACTACGGTTGGCAAACGAAAAAAGACACTGAAGATGGCGCATATTAGCCGAAACCGGTTTTTCTCCAAACCAAACTTGACAAGGGATGACGGAAAATCGTTCCACAATACATAATATTCCTACCCTGTCGAAAAACCAAGCAACCAAAAAGTATATTCCTTGTTCATTAAGGGCTTTCCAAAAAAATACGTATCACCACTGATGCAAAAGCAAAAGGAAATTTGGAAGTATTTGCGCGACCTCTAAACAATAAAAGGTATATTATGGCAAAATTTTGGTATAGGTAGATTGCCGTAGAAAATGCGGGTTGTTCCGCAGATTTCGGGAGAAATTCATTTTTTTCATACAGTTTCGGGCCACCCTAATGTACATACATACCTACATACATAACAAGTTTGTTACTTAAATCTTTTGTATCCCACTAATATTTACGATGCTTGTGTTTTGATTTGCTGGATATAAAAACTATTGGAGCATGTAAAAATCATAAGTAGATACCTATGTATGCAAGTACATATCCATATATGTAAATAGAATAGGTAGGTATACGTATGTACATACTAACGAAAATACATTATATACATACATACACATTATACATATAATTTTTCTAATTTAATTTTTTTTGCCTGCATAAATACATATACATACATATTTATAACTCAAATAAGGAGTAAAACGCCATTTTATTGCACTAAAAACTGGTAAGCAAGCAACTGGGTACCCACCAGTGGCGTAGTAACGGGGGGGTTTTGGGGACAAACCCCCCCCCCCCCCCCCCCGAAAGATTCGTTTTGACCATAAAACCATCTTTGACTTCATTAGCATACATTTCTTTTTTAGGAAAAAATCAATGAGAATAGTAATTTTTCGAAATTGGTAATTCCAAATTTAGCGCTTTTTCACGAAGTATTACTTATAATTCTAGCGTTTGTTGAGCCGTAGGAAAGTGCAAGAACCGCAGGAATTTTACCACAATTTACATTCTTTGTACTTATATTCGCCCTTTTGTGGTAAAATTCCTACGGTTCCTGCACTTCCCTACGGCTCAACAAACGCTACAATTATTATACGGTATTGCTGTTATTAACATGCTAATAACAGAAAAGTAACGCCAATTATTTAAATTTCAAGTTTTCTTTCAATTACTTATCATCTTAATCAAATAATATTAGTATAAACTACAATGGGAATAAAAAGAGTATCTGAACTTGAGATTTTACTTAATGTCTGTCAAAATGGAATATTAAAAAACTAAATTATATAAGAAAATTATTGTTTATAACCGTAGCACATAGGTAGAGATATTTCATTGTGTACATCTATTCCAAATTGCTTGTTTAATGCAAAATTTTAATAATTTGTGTTAAAAGTAGAGCTCTCGATTTTTTTTGAACATTTTCGTGTAGCCCAAGAATTATCTAAGAAGGATATCGCAGTAGATAATATAATAATAATACAATGGCGCTATTATAACTCTGACGAGTTTTATGGCCGAGCTTCTCTCCCAATTCGAGGTGTGCTCCTTTTTGTTTTTCCTACTAATTGGGTGGACCTACAGTTTTATGCCGGCTCCGAACGGCGAATGCATTTTTTGTGAGAAGCTTTTTCATGGCAGAAATACTCCCGGAGGGTATGCCGCCCACTGCCGAGAGGTGACCGCTGCTCTTAAAAAATCCAATAATCGGATTTTTACTAATTAGAAAAATTTTTTGGTGTTTGGCTCGGACCGTGGTTTGAACCCGAGACCTCTGGCATAGCAGGCGAGCACTCTACCCACTGCACCACAGCGGCCACAGTAGATAAGCTGATTGGAATTGTGTATGTATACTAAAAAGTGTGAATGTCAGACAAAACGAATTGGCAAAAATTTTACCTTGAAATTCATATCTCTTCTCTTTCACATTGACATTTTTAAAGAAAACACACACATAAAAACGGAAGTAATATAACCTCTATTTGGATAAGCCTTGGAGTAGCCCGAACAGTTGTTGTTCAAATGCTCGAAGAGTTGTTTGTTTGTTTATTACCCGTATGTTTGTACGGGTATTTGAACAATTCGGGTATTTTGAAGTTTGTTTTTTTCTTTTGTTTATTATTATTATTTTTTCTTTATGTGTAGTTTTTTTATTTTTGTTTTTCCGATACACATTTTTTTTGTCTGTAAGCTCGAATGCTCGAATGTTTGTACGGGCATTTGAACAACAAACGGGCTTCAAACAAAAACGATCAGATCGAATTGCTCGATACCCGGGTATCTAGGGCTCTAGTTAAAAGTCGATTTTATTGAAAAATATATACAGTGACTCAAAAAAAAATCATACGCCAGAGTTTTTAAATTTATTTCAAACAGTTCTGTCGGAAATTTGACTCTCTTATTTTCGTTTAAAAATGTAAACAATTTTTCAATAAAAATCGGCTTAAGCAGGATTTCTAAGCTTATGGAAAAATCCGAAAAATCGTAAAAATTTCTAAAAGTGGATTAAAAATTTCAAAGCACGGCCAGAATTTATAGAAGATTTTGAGGAGATTTCTAAGTGTACTGTTATGTAGCCAACCAATTTTAGTGTAAAAAGTGCTATTCTCAATGCTGTAAAAATTTCCGTCGATTTTAGTAATTTTTTTTCTGTAGGGTGTTTGCGTTATATGTACGTGAGACCGTTCCAATTAAAATTTACGAAAAGCCAATGAAATTTTTTAAAAAGTTGAGTGTTGCATATTATTATATTATAATTGAATGAGCTGCAAAATTGCATACTCAAAAATCTTCTAAAAAATGTAGCTTTATAATCCTTAACCCCTTTTTATGATAAGTAGTTCCTTAACTTTGAAAAATTGGAAATACTAAAAATACTGCCTAAAAAGTTAACAATAATCGCTGCTAAATATCTGGGTTACTTTAGAGCATCACCTACATTAACCAAGATATGCGTTAGAAATATAAACATTAAAATTAAATATAAAGCACAAAAAGAAAATTATTGTAGGTACATATGAAAAACCCTGTATCTAGTAGTGCGGCTTTGTGCGACGTAATTTTTTGTCGGCTAACTACTAATTGTACTAGATATCATGTCCGAGGGTTAATTTGACTGAGTCTGCCAGAGAAACATAACAAAACCAATTTTTAACATGAAAAAGAGTGATAATTTTTTTTTAAATATCCCAACTTTAAAAGCTTAAAACTATACACTTGGAATTATTGGATACCAAGGATATTATTGAAAAGTGTTAATAATTACTTGAACCTTTAGGATTCATCACGATTACTTAAATGAAATGCTTTAAATAATAAATATTCATGTTGAAACTAGCACTTAAAAATATGTAAGAAAAAAAACAAAAAAATTAACTTCAGATATGCTAAGTTACGACCATCTGGGGCAAGTGCAGAGTATGGGCTCGGGAAAAAAGCGATGAATTATTGTTCCCCATTCTATTTCCAATATGTGGGTATGTTTTTTCTGTAATTGTAACAATTTTACAAAATTCAATTTTGGGCGCATAAAACCTGAAAATCTACCTATGCGCGTAGATTTCCAGAAGAGAATATGAGACTTACTTTTGAAGTATAGTTAAAGGCCCTTGGAAACTGACAATCTGACATGTCAAGCAGTGTGTATGTGTGAGTTTTTTTGTGTGTGTTAGTGCAATCGGCAGTCGTCGTGCTACACGTTCATGTTCGGGCTCGCGTTGATGAGAATCAAATCTTTTAGATATTTGCGTCAATCACCCGACACTCACACATATGTATGTATACACTTAACATTCCAGATTTTAAGTGGCCAAGGGCCTTAAGAGTTTGATATATGTATTATAAGCGATATTTGTGTACTAAAATGTTAAATTATAGTCTGAAAAAATTACACTTCGCTAGCTTAGAGTGCAAACTGTGTAAGTCCACTTTTATGAAAAAGTGTATTTTTATGTAGAACGCTAGAAAAATCAAATACGCACCGCGCTAAATAAGTCTGAGATACTTGTCATATTTCTACTCGTTGTTATTCAGTGATAGGCAAATTGTGTAAGTCCAAAAAGCGAAAAAAATTGTGTAAGTCCAAAATATTTATATGAACAGAAATTTTTTTTCATTTCGAATTTTTTTTTCTTTTTTGTTTTTTTGTCTCTCCTACAAAGTTTTAAAAAATGACTTACACAATTTGCATTCTAAGCTAGCGATTTTTATCATTTCTAAAAAAATTGTAGTTTTTTTTGGTAATTTTAATTTTGGTAAATTTTTTACATTGGCTGTGACCACCCCCCCCGAAAAATTCTCTAGCTACGCCACTGGTACCCACCTACCTATAGGTACATAGTACATATTTATTTTATTTATTTTTTAACTAATAACAACTCATACCTATAAAACCACAACAAAAATCCCTTTTCGATTAATGCGCTGGCGTGGCGTTGTCGTTTATTCGCGCTTTGCGGTTGGTTGAAATTATATTATATATGTATCCATGTATGTAGGTATATGTATAAATGTACATATATGAAAAAAGAAATCGAAAGCAAGAAAAAAATAAGAAGAAAAAAAAGCTGATAATACTAACAAAGAAACAACAATAGACGACGAGCGTTGAGTTGTTCATAATAACAACCCAACAACACAGTGGAAAGAGGTGTGGCCTGCGTCCGGCAATATTGCTGGTCTAGGTGAGCAACAACAATTGCCCTTATAAGACTTGGATAAAAATAATGGTTGTATCGCCCTCGTTGTGATTATGCTATTGTGATGTTTTTTTTTTTTGTATTTTTAGTTCTCGTCTTCCACTCTATTTCAACCCTATCCGCTCTTACACTACAAAAGAAACCTCGTACCAATATAGGAAATATGTACATAAGTATGTAATCATGACAAAGGCAATTCATTGGCTGACTATCAGTATGTGGTAAAACAATAGCAGCAGTAACATTTCCAATGTGTATTTTTTATACATATTTCCCCAGCGGAGTACAAACCATGAAATACACAAAAAAAAGAGCAAATGAGATAGAAACTTGTTGCCGTGGGGAAACGCGAGGTCTAGGTGGTCGTGATTGAGAGAAAGAGAGAGAAGAAAAACCAATAGTATGGACAATGAAAGCAACGGTTAAATTTCCAGCGAACAAGGAGAGCACAGTATGATGTCAAGGGCAAGATAGCGAGTATTCGGTACGGCAGCGAGTGACTGACAAATGCATTTACTCGTTATTTCAATTTAAATGGGCGGTCTTTCATCTACTCACGGTACTCACCAATTTAATTGAGCAGACACCTGAGCTCGAGAGTTAAGATGAGAGTCTTGCAAGTATTCAAATTAAACATTATTATTTATCTCTTTCACACCTACACCGCTCGGTTTTCCAAAAATGGATACACCTGATCGTATTTACGTCTTTAGTGACTCTCTTTTAGTTAATATCCGACATGTTGAATGGAAACAAAACCAAAAACCGAAAATACTTCGAACAATCGCAATTATACTCAGTCGAACATTTGTTATTGTTTTCTTCGATTCTTTTTGAACACGTTTTTATATGATTGTATAGTGCCAGCAAAAGACAGCTTTGGCGTTCCACCGGATCGGGTTATCCAACCAGTTCTCGTTCGAGCGCGATTGGTGTTGTATAGTTTAAACGGATGTAATCATCCCGGTGGAGTGAGCCGAATAAGAAACGTAACAGTTTTCTTTCATAAAATATTTACTTGTGGATGTACATATGTACTTACATACATTCATAAATATTTATTTACGTTTTTTATTGACAAAGTGTTCGATATTTTCAGTTGTTGTAACATACGCGTCCTAAAACCGCATGAATTATTTCGGTTTGTGCTGGCCGTATTAATTATTGTTATTTATTTGAAGAGCAAAAAATATATTTTAAAGGCAAAATTATTGATTTTTGTAATTTTTTTTTGGATTATCAAAATTAATTACTGGAAAAGCGTCTGTGCAAAAAATCAAGAAATTTAAACATATGTACGTAATATTACCCACTTAAAAATTTTCTCAGTGGAAAAACGTGTCATGTCCAAAAAACGGTGTCAGTTGAAACGTTTTTCCACCACACGAAGCATCATCAAGGCTGGCAGTTAAAACGTTGTTCCATATCGTAGCACAGAAATCATTCAAATATATTTCATACAAATAAAGCATTCATATTAACCCGAATCAACCCACGAGCACCATATGGTAACGCAAAACATCCCTTTACATTTACAAGAAAATAAACAAAAGGAAAAGAAAAACACCAGGAAAATGCCGATTTTCAATGAAAAATTAATGTAGCTTTGCAAAAAGTTAAAGATCGTGTTATTCTGTACTCAAATGTCGAAGCTATTGCGTGTGAAAATGAGGTGACAAAAATTAGTACTGAAAATTCCCGTTTTCAGATATGGCATGTCGGTAAATATAAGTATATTGTATAACTTTTGGAATAAATTGTTCAAATAATTACACCTTTTGAAAGCTAATGAAATTATCTATGTAATGTAAATTAGTTTTTAAAGAAAAAATTCTTCTTTCCAACATTTTTTTACATTTTTCTAAAGGCGTTACCATATGGTAGCCGTGGGTCGTCTAGGGTACAGGTTTTTTTTATTGGGCTTCGTGTGATTTTCTCTGCCGTTGTGTAAATTTAACTAATGTAATATTATTAATTTGTTGGAATTTTATAAATTTTATGCTTGTAGAGGTTTAACGTTACAACATATGTTTGATTTCGTTCAAGATCAAGATAAAGCATTCGACGAAGGTGGACTAATTGACATACCAACTGTCATTTAGGTACATATATGGAGCCTCATCAATATTACAACATTTTTAGAAGATAATACTGAAGAGATATGTGCGGGTAAACCAAATAATGTTTGCCCGACCTAACTAAAAGGCGACTAAGAAGTTGTAATAGCTGGAAGCTCGACATTACCTTATTTTGTCCAAGAAGATGAATGGCTGAAGAATATTTCACCATTTCCTCTTCCAATTTTTCCACCGGCGAATACGAAAATTGTCGTAATATACTACGTCGTGTTCAATTTGAGAAGTTTTTTAATTATTGTTATTATTTATCAATCATATTTGCGAAGAAAGTGCAATATATGCTATTAGCCAGAATAGGCCAACCCTATATATGGAAGTATCTAAAAAAAAAATATTTTATTTGCATAACTTTACTTAAAACCTACTTAAATCTCAATAAAGTGAATTAAAAATGTGTTTTTTTGTGAAACTAAAAAAAAATGATTCCAAATATCATTTACCCTTTAAACAAAAACCTGTACCCTAGGCGACCCACGGCTACCATATGGTAACGCTAGTTTTTCACATTTTCCGGAAAAGTGCGACAAGGTATTGGAAAACGGAATTCATTTTCATGCTCAGGAGGTCGAAATTTATTGGTGTACATACTTTTATGAAAATCTGAAACAAAAAAAGTTCTGGGAAAATCCGGGTTAATGTAAAACGGGTTATATTCATTAAGTGGTTGGTAAATTCTTGAATTTAAGAGGTACATGTATGAAAAAGTGACTCGCAAATCACATAGCAAAGCTCGGGTGACTATGGACCTGTAGCTGGAACGAACATACATAGAATGTTAGTGAACGCAAGAAAAGTGTGAAAATATGTGCAACACGGTTGGGTAGTGCGAGTAAAATTCCTAACCATCAATAAAATATCTTGGTGAGGTATTAGATCAGAGGCTGTGCTGCAAGGTGTACTTGATACAAGCTATCAAAAACATGTGGCGATCGTGAAATGTTGTGTGCGCTCAGCTCGTCGACCTCCGCTAGTCAGGGCAATAAACTCCGCCTTTCATGGTCGTTTTAAGACTGACAAGTCCATTTCGAACATTCATTGGTGATGCTAGTGGACTTATAGATTGATTACCAATATCAACAGTTGGACAGTTAGAGAGCAGTGTGAGCTCAAAATCCACTTTATTCAGTTCCTTACCGGACATGGTGTCTTAGGGCCTAGCTTTACCTATAGATTGAAGCACAACTATAGGCCTTCTGGTCCTATGTGTTGCTACGCTATAGAAGACATTGAACATGTCTTTTCCCCCGCTAATTATCTGTGCTGTGCCGTAAGGGGTGACAAATGTACACTGAATTAAGCTTAAATTAGTTATGCATTAACTTTATTTCCATAATAGTAACAGTATCGGTATTAATTTGGTCGATTACACTGCTCTACAGCCAAAAAATACTCTGAACGCGACCATCCTTTCTATATGTAAAATCGGTCGCTGATTCCGAAAATCGGGTTTATTTTTAATTCTATGGGAAGGTTTTTGAGATATCGGCAATTTACCGTTATTTGGCCAATGGGTCCACTTAATCCTGTATATCTCTTTAACACAGTGAGTTATTTTCCTTGAGGTGACACCAAACGAAAGAAAATTAAATTTCCTTTTCACGGCTCCTATAACATTTTTCTCTAGCTCTTACAGTTTCTGAAATATTGACGATTCAATTTGAATTTTTTCGATTTTTTACGATTTTTTGAAGAAAAAATTGACTTTGTCAGGCAATATCTTTAAAACCAATGTTTTCACCTTCAGTTTTACTCCTTTGCGTCAATCTCCATTCTATTACCAAAAAAATAAGCTAACAACGATGAAAATCCATTGTAAAATGGAAAAGTTATATGCGATCAAGTAAATACAGCCAGGTCGCGCAATGCCTCTGCACGCGTACATTCTATGCACAGGCCCGTAGCCAGGAATTCGTTTCGGGGGGGGGCTTACAGAAATTATGGACAAATTGCACTCCCCCCCCCCCCCCCCCCACATACATATACATATGTACATACATAGGTCAAATGAAAGTTATTCATATTGGTTGATTATTTTGAAAATGAATATGGAAAAAATTTGTACATATGTACAAGATTACTGAAAAGCTATTTTAATTGACTTTTATTATGTACATACATACATACATATACATATGGAATGTGGTACAAAATTTCATATAAAACTTTCTTTTACAATAACCTTTTCATCAAAGAAGTAGCCTTCTGGATTTGTTTTTTGATAAAATGTCTATGACATGGTCAGGATCAACAGCAATATCCCAGTGAATGGAGATCATAGCGAGTGAACTCAATCTTTCATGACCCATTACACTCCGAGGTAAAGTTTTGATTCTTTTCATGGTAGAAAATGATCTTTCCACGCTCGCCCTTGTCACGGGCAAAGTTGCCAAGGCAGTGAGAAGAATTTTTATACCACGGAAATAGTTTCCATCGCAGTACTCCAATAGTTTTAAAACCTCGGGTTCGTTTTTAATCGACGATATTTTCGCACACCACAACCTATATTCGGCCTTTACTGCTGATGATGATATGTGATCTTCGAAGAATGGCGCCAAGTTGTCAAGCTCATCTGCTTTACTTACATCAGCGAATCCTGGAAGAAGCAGTTGGAAGCTCGGTAGAATATCTTCGTTTTCTAAAAATCGTTGCGTTAAGTTTTCAATTAATAAGTCGATGCATGGCAGGAATATTGCGATTCTGAAATACTCTTCACTCGACGTTGTTCCCGGGTTAGCTCGGTTTCTTTGACGCGATACCACTCTTGGAGCACGGATTTCACCGTCAAAAAAGTCTTCGGCGATTTTTGATGCGGAAACTAAGATTTGCCCGAAGAAATCATTAGCAGATTGTCTAATTTCGCGCAAAGACTGTATTACTTCTTTCGTGCGGTTTATAGCAGAGATAAAGTCTAAAGAAAAAGTCTTGAAAGAGCTAAATTTTTTAAAGAAAATCCAAACCCGCTTTCGCCATGCTTGACATTCGAATTTGTGAGACGCGAGTTGAGGAAATTACAAAAAAAAATACTTCCTTCGAATTTCGGGGGGGGGGGGGGGGGGGGGGGCTTGAGCCCCCCGAGCCCCCCCCCCCTGGCTACGTGCCTGTCTATGCATATTGTACTAATACCTACACATCTGCAGTAGCAGCACATTGGCAGCGCAGTGGATACAAGCGCATTTACGGGTATAACATGCATAGAATATACCCGTGCAGAGGCATTGCGCGACTTGGCTGTATTTACTTGATCGCCTATAACTTTTCCATTTTACCATGGATTTTCTTCGTTGATAGCTTACCTTTTTCCAAATAGAATGGAGCTTCACGTAAAAGAGTAAAACCGAAGGTGAAGACATTGGTTTTAAAGATATTGCCTGACAAAATCAATTTTTTCTTAAAAAAATCGTAAAAAATCGAAAAAATTCAAATTTAATCGTCAATATTTCAGAAACTATACGCGTTAGAGAAAAATGTTATAGGAACAGTGAAAATAAATGAATAACTCACTTTGTTAAAGAGATATACTGGATTAAGTGGACCCATTGGCCAAATAACGGTAAATTGCCTATATCTCAAAAACCTTCCCATAGAATTCAAAATGAACCTGATTTTCTGAATCAGCGACCGATTTTACATATAGATAGGATAGTCACGTCCAAAGTACAGACAAAAAATTTCATTTTGTGATCCAGTGTTATTGGTGCAGTAACAGTAAACAGCTGAACAGTGATCATAGCCCAATAAAGGTGACCATAGCAATAGAGTCGCTCTTCTTCTTTTGGTTTTTTAGGTTGCGAAATTATCATATTTTGTATTAATGCTAATTGCGTGTTCTCTTTTGATTGCTACGACCATATTATTATTGGGTCATGACAGTGAACAACTGAAACAAACAATCGATCAGCTGGTTAGCGTTACTGCTGAAAACCAAAATTCATTTGGTTGTTACCGATAGCGTTACCGACTAGCGAATCACTAATCAAATACATTGTTTCCCATAAGGTTGGTTGATCAGTTGTTTTATAACGATACTGTTACTGCATAACTAATTTGAGCTTTACCAAGTTGACAATGGCCCAAAAATTTTTCGCATGACAGTCGGGCTAGCCTCAGAAGGAACCAGTCGCTGAGCGTTCCGAGTGCATCCGGAAAAGGACTGCCACTTTCCCTACACTTTCTCCACTCCATCGCGGAATGACTTAGTGGCTATAACAACAATAATAAGGCTCCGGCATCAATATTAGCCCAAGTGAGATACTGAGAAAACTCCATGTCATACGATGTATAACTTGGGCGGTGATTCCATAGGATCGGTTTCGGGCGGGAGTAGGTTTCGATGCTTCTCGTACTATTAAAAAAAACACATAAAGCAACCGCGTGTTCCATTGATAATCTCCTAATTTCATAGCTATTTACTTCTTTCTCTATTGGGTAATTTTGACCCACTTATACAACATACGTTACTATTTTTGTCCAGCCCATCCAGTGAATGATAAATTTAAACAAAAACATGTTTTAAGTGTAGTTTTACTAAATAATAAAAGTCAAAAAGTTTCAGATTATATATGTAAATCCTATAAAAATATATGTAGGTATGCCGTTTGCTCATTGTAATTTTATTCGTAAAACCTATTAAAATTTTCTTTTACTTGATATGTGCTAAGCTTTTTGCAATTAAATCAGCACTTGCAATTACAAATCTATATTAGAACGATTCAATTAAAAAAATAAGTTTATATACACTTAAAACGTTTTTTCCACATTACCTGTACTGGAGCATTTTTTGAGCGAATGATTTTATTTTTTCTAGTTATATAAGAATTTCCACTATATCTCAATCTTTTATTTTTGATACCGGCCCAATTTTCGGCATTAATCGTTCTTTCGGTACCTCTGTTACATTTATCAATTACTTCCCTCATATCCGAACGTAACATTTTGTTTAGCACTTGTAGCGTTCTTCCACTGACTGACCTATTCCAACTACATTTTCCTTGTGGAGGTGAATATTTTTAGATAATTTGGTGTTGGGGCAATACAAGAGAGTAATTTAAACCGTAATATGCAAAAAAATGGGTTTCGAAAAAAAATGGCGCTTAAAACCTTATTCCCGGCTCGCCTTCATTTATAGACATAGCGCATGTTACGGCGGCAATGGTGACATTCGACGTCCAACACATCCGTCTGATAAAATTAATGAAACCCCTGAGACGTTTTTGCTGAGTCCAATTGGCGCATGTCTGTTACGATTCAACGTTTCTTTTCGCAGTGAATTTTGACGGCGGTAGTAGTGAGCTCACTCCTATGTACATAAAAGCATCAAGGAAAACATAAATCACGTACCTAATAGAGCCGTCAGAATGAATACTTTTCGGTCAATCCAACACCCAAAAAAAAAAAAAACAGTTTACTCATATTATGAAAAATTTGCATTGATTTGGCCTCAAAGACATTTGGTATCGTTTTAGGCTTTGTCTTTGGAGCCAAATCAATGCAATTTTTCCTTAGTATGAGTAAACTTTTTTTTATCTGACAAAATAGTTGAATTACATGCATTTGAATGACGATCGACACATCCAGTACTTCAACTTTGCGGTAACAAAGACGTGTACTTAATTCAACTATGTTGTCAGTTAAACGGATTCGGATTGCGGGAAAAGTATTCATTCTAACGGGCCCATAAAATGCTGCTTTGTAGATCTGTACTACCTATACGGATTGAACATTAAAATTATGGCAATACATATGAGTACATATGTATCTATTTTAAAAACAAAGAATTGTGAGATTTAATATGTTGCAGAAAAATTAAACGAAAATCGTGTGCAATTAATTAGGAAGCTCTAAAAAGCCGAGGAAAAAATACAGATGAGAAAAAAAAGTAATGAAACAACGAAAATAAAGAATGTCTGCAATATTTTCAATTTTGTAATTGAACACTTGGTACATTTATTAGAAATTATTAACTTAAATAAGATTTAAAAAATGGCAGCTTATACACAATTCGGATACGGTGGTTACCCTTCAGTGTCACAGGTATGTATGTACGTAGGTACCTACACATGAACTTACGTAAAGACTTAATTAAACGAGTATATTTACAGCCGAGTTATGTAAATCAATCAATCCATTCTTTTTTTGGGTATTTTTACAGCCGAGTTTTGTAAATCAATCAATCCATTCTTTTTTTGGGCATTTTTCTAATGAAAGGTGAAAGGCGGCAACTATTCCTATTCAGCATTTGGTGATTAACTACATATGTAATTGTGGTTTTGTGCCATTTGTTGAACGTACATACATATGTACATTAGACCGGTCCTTAAAAATAAATTTTAAACCGCCGGGCTCAGAAAGTTTCCTTTTTACCCAAATACTTAAGATATAAAATTTGCTGAAGATCGGATACGATTTAGTGACCGACGAAATATACATAAAAGTAGGTACTAAACATATACATAGCTACATATTTAATAGCTTGCTTTACTCTTAATGAAATGCAACTCTATGTTTCTAATTAGCTTATTACTATTTCCATTGAAATTACCTATCTTTAAAGCTATCAAACACTGACATAAGATGAAAATTAGAAAATTTACGGGAGAAATACATAAGTTTGCAGTATCGTCGTTATTACAGATAAGCACACTGTGTGACAAAAAAAACGTTTTTTTGTGTACCTTTTGCGAGGTTTAGATATTGTTGTTGGCCTCACTATGTATACAAAACCTACATACTCAAAATTTCCAATATTCAATTCAATTTATTTCACATAAGTATTAGTACAATAAGATGTAATCTTCTCTAGTAAAAAGCAAAAGTGGAAAACCAAGAAGTTATAAACTATTATAAACAAATATATACTCATAGAAAAACAGCATTTTAAAATCAAAAATAAAATTTTTATTTTCATAATGCACGTTTTAAACCAAATCATTTTTATTTTAACAATGAAAATTTTTAAATTAAAATGACATTTTTTAATTAAGAATGAGATTTGTAAAGTAAAAACGCATTTTGGGTTTAAGAAGAAACATACATACTTAAATTAAAAATGAAAATGAATGTTGATTCAAAAACTAGCCCATTTTTAAATATTTTTTTGTGAGAAATTCTACAAAAACAATAATGAGAATCATTTTTTTAAATTTTGTTTTTACAATGATTCATATAATTCATAGATTCTTTTTTAGGAAAAAGGAAGTATAAATAGATTACTACCATTCAATATAATGTTTGTGATGCCGTTGGATTGAATTTCAGGTTTATGTCATGGTTCGAATCCGGAGGAGAATATAAAATAAAGAAGAAAAAGGAGAATAAGAAATAAACATATCAAACAGTTAAGGCGAAGAAGAAAAGAAGAGAACAAGTGGTGGCTACATTTTTGTAATTGAGACGGATGGAGAGAAGATGCAGTGAAGCAGCGTTCTTTTTCTCATATTGCTTAAAATAAAAATAAATATTTTAAAATTTTTTTTTTTTTTTAGCATCCAATATATTTTGCCAACTGTATAAATAAAATACATCTAACAATTTTGTGGTTCGTTAAAAGTAATTAGTAATTAATAATGACTTAATAAACATGGTGGGCATGTATGGATTGCTCTCAGTAGCGCATCCATTTATTGTAGTGCATCAGCAAAGATCTGTAAATGATTTTCTTTTGAGGCGTACGAAATTGGTTGGTCTTGCCGTCAGGGCTAGAACGAGTGGGTTGGGGTGAGCTAATATTCTCATTTTGTATGATGCAGCATACTTTCCGATTTCTTGAGAGATAGTAGGTATCTTTAGCTCACGATGTAGTTGGTCGTTCGTGACGTAGTAGGGCGCATTTACAATCATTCTAATGGTTTTCGATTGGAATCTTTGGAGAATCTCTATATTTGAGTTTGCTGCGGTTCCCCATAGCCGTATGCCATAGGTCCAGATGGGTTTTAAGATAGCTGAGTAGAGCAGGAGTTTGTTGTCGATTGATAGTTGGGAGTTTCGATTCATGAGCCAATAAAGATTTCTCAGTTTTATACCAAGAGCTTTTCGTTTGGTGAATATGTGGGTTCTCCATGTTAGTTTTCTGTCGAGATGCATACCCAGGTACTTTGTTACGTCACTTTGCGGTATATCAATGCCATTGAGTTTTACGGGTGGGCAAGTGTTACGTCTAGTGGTAAACGTCACTTGAACAGATTTTGATTCATTTGACTTTATCCGCCAGTCTTTCAGCCAATGGGTAATTTTATTTAAACTTCTTTGAGGCTTGAGTGAGGCGACGTTAGGGTTGAGGTCTGAAGCCAGTACAGCAGTGTCATCGGCAAAAGTGCCGATAGTGACTCCTTCTGCTATTGGGAGGTCGTTTTTAAATTTAAAATGTTTTTTCTTGATATAAAAATGTTGCAATGAACGTTTAAAAAAAAATGTTGGTATTTACATCACTTTTAAATACGTTTTTGCCCATTTTAAGCACGTGGTTTTTTCCTTGAGTGTACATATACATAAGGTACACAATTAAAACTAGGTGATAATTAATCGAGAAATTTGGTGAAAGATAGTCAGTCCTTTAAAAATTACTTAATGAAGTAAGCATATCTAGAAGGTTTGAAGTTGGATCTGTTAGGGCTCCCTCTTATAGTAGCTGGGATAGAATTTCACATACGTACAGCGCTGACGAAAAACAGTCTTGCTGAGGCAAATGTATTAAAATAAGGGACGATAAGGTCAGTGGTTCGCGCAGACTTGATGAAAGTTAGTTTAGCGAAAAGGTATCTGGGAGTGTACCAAGAGATAAGTTTGTATAAAAAAATGCAATTTCTGGCCTTAAGGCAGTCCAAAATTTCACAACTCAAAGCCGGACTCTAAACGTGGTCAAATTTTGACAAGCCGTACACATAATGAGTTACATTATTGCATAGATAGTTAATCTTACGAGCGGAAATACAATATACCCCCAAAATCTGGAGTTAGGGGCCAAAACCCCCTTTTCCGTAGGTTAAGGCATATATTGACCCATAACTTTTTTTCATTGTCCCCATCAACACTGGTTTTATGTCTGCGAAAAGGCGACATTTTTTCGCTTCTAACAGTGTCCGAATTGTTAATGTATCTTCTTTTATGTCAGAGAAACTGTAAAAATAATATCAGAAATTAAATTTCTAGTTCCGAACTAGCGAAAAGGTGTCAAAAAGGAACTAGCTCCATTGTAGTTAGACTCTCACCAGTTCAGAAGGAGTGAATTGAGTCACACTTTGATTGACAAAAATTTCATGTATTTTTTTCCTTCATCCATTTGCCGTCGGGTTTGCATATTTCTACAATTCTCAGATTGTTAGTGAAGCATATCATATAAAGAGTACAATTTGCATCTTCAATTAATGAAATGAAATGTTCGCCTAATTATGCTTTTCCAATCCCACAGTCTTATTTTTCATTTTTTTTATTCTATTACTTTTTAAATATCATCTGCCTCGACACCGACAGGATTCGAACCCGCGCTCGCCAGATTAATTGTCACACGCGTTAGCTATCGCGCCACTTGCATGAAGTGTGTCAAATGCTGCACTTAAGCGGCAGATGTAAAACTGTAGAATTTGTAGGTACCTACATACTTGTAGTTAGTTCAGAACTATTGAGATTGTGCTAATAAACCAACTAGTCAAAACTGTAGAATTTAGTACTAGTTCGGAACTATCGAAAATGTAGTGCAGAGAGTGACAATTGACACCGCCTAGGACATCGCCGTGTTAAATTCGCCAGTTGATAACATGCAAAACAGATTTAGTTCGCACTAGTAGTGGAGAAAAATGCACTAGAAGCGATCTAGTTCGGAACTAGAGATTTTGCCTACAGGGTAATTACATATGCTACGTTAAACCGTTCTTGTATGGAGAGGGGTATGTAGTATTTTCAGGAACCAGGGCCGTGCGCAGGAATTAGCCTTGGGGGGGTTTTTAATTTTGTTTTGCATTCGCATACATTTTTCGCTAAGATAAAGATAATTGATTGAAATTTTGTGGCATGAGTCCCACAGTAGGCCGGAAACAAAAAACAGAAAAACTTTTGAAAATGGGCGTGACACCGCCCCTTTTTGGACAAAGGAATCTACGAGATTTCGGATCCCATAACTCAAAAAATAATTATTATAATTGATATGTTATGACAAATAATAATAATAATAATAATAATAATAATATAATACAATGGCGCTATTATAACTCTGACGAGTTTTATGGCCGAGCTTCTCTCCCAATCCGAGGTGTGCTCCTTTTTTGTTTTTCCTACTAATTGGGTGGACCTACAGTTTTATGCCGGCTCCGAACGGCGAATGCATTTTTTGTGAGAAGCTTTTTCATGGCAGAAATACTCTCGGAGGGTATGCCGCCCACTGCCGAGAGGTGACCGCTGCTCTTAAAAAAACCCAATAATTGGATTTTTACTAATTAGAAACATTTTTTTGGTGTTTGCTCGGACTGGGGCTTGAACCCGAGACCTCTGGTATAGCAGGCGAGCACTCTACCCACTGCAGCACAGCGGCCACATGACGAAACTTAGGGTTAAACTTTTATTACTTGTACTAATATAAGTTAAAAAATTTAGCGAAATCGGTGTATAACCACGCCTACCTTTTTACAAAAACATTTCTAAAATGGCCTTGTGAAATTTGTGACGTGACATCTTTGTAACTAAAAGTCATAAAGGAATAAAATTTTGCACAAAGAATAATATTCATATGCTTAGTCGGATAATTGATACTAATTTTGAAAATGGGTGTGGCTACGCCCACCTTAAGCGGTATCCGCATTATATAAAATACACCGTGTTTCCGTCAAACGTAAACAAACAATGAGAACATCTCTTTGCCAAAATAGTTGACTTATCTGGTCTAATTCTGATTCATCAAAACCTAGTTAACCAGGTCCTGAATAGTACTGTTTACAGTACTTGTTAATTGAAACTGCTCACTGTTTTCACAAAATGAAAATTTTTTTGTTATCATTACAATTTTTTGAAAAATTTCAAACGAACATATGCTACACAACTTTGTAATTTCGGAAAGCTCCAAGTGCAATTCAAAGTGCCGAACTTATGTATTGGCCAACCTTATTTTTTGCAACTTTCACCAATTTCTTCCTGCGTAAAATTATTGTACTAATTTTGTCAAAAATTATGAGTCAAGATTCAATGCAAAATTTATAAACTGTGTTTTGAAAATTTTTGCAAAATCATTGCAACTTAGATTTGGTCATGGGGGGGTTTAACCCCCAACCCCCCCCCCCCCCCCCCCCCCCCCCCCGTGCGCACGGCCCTGTCAGGAACTATATGATTTTTCCCAACTTTTGGGTTTTAACCCATTGCGTAACCTGAAGATAAAAATGGTTTTACTGGCATTACGCCCAAAGTGGGGGTTTTTGAAATAAAAACGGACATTGCGCGGCCACTAAAACTTATCCGATCTTTACCAAAAAATTTATTTGAAGTAAAAAAAAAAACTTTCTGAGCCCGGCGGTTTAAAATCGGAAGATAATTGATAAAATAAGGGCCGGTCTAATGTATGTATATACAGATGTACATTTGTAGGTACCTAGGTTTGTTTATTCCTTATAGAAAGATGAAATGCCAACTTCGTATTATTTTGTGCACCAGTTTTTTCTGGGACACAAAAACGAACATGCGCTGTTTTGTGCGGCTTCGGGTATTTGCAGTTTTTAGATAC
This sequence comes from Urophora cardui, assembly GCA_960531455.1. Classification (NCBI taxonomy): domain Eukaryota; kingdom Metazoa; phylum Arthropoda; class Insecta; order Diptera; family Tephritidae; genus Urophora; species Urophora cardui. Next base: position 72,796,763 of record OY482673.1, on the reverse strand, counting down.
TCGCTTGGGGGTCTTCATTGGTTATCTAGTTTCCAAAACCGTTAACAGATTTAAAACATTATAAAGAAATTAAAAAAAAAAACCTATACATTTTGGAAAACTGAAATTTTAATGCTTTCAGAATTTTAAGGAACTTTTCGTGTATTCAGTTTTGTAGCCTAATTAATTATAGACCAACAACGTCAAACTTTTATGTCTGTGAAAAATTCCGTTAATTTTTTACAATTTTCTATGCCAATATCACGAACGATATGCCGGCCCCGAACGGCGAATGCATTTTTTGTGAAAAGCTTTTTCATGGCAGAAATACACTCGGAGGGTATGCCGCCCACTGCCGAGAGGTGACCGATGCTCTTAAAAAAACCCAATAATTGGATTTTTACTAATTAGAAAATTTTTTTTTGGTGTTTGCTCGGACTATGGTTTGAACCCGAGACCTCTGGCATAGCAGGCGAGCACTCTACCCACTGCACCACAGCGGCCACATTTTTACTTTATTTTACTAAAAACAATTTATTTAAATAATAAAATAATGGATTCTATTGCGATAGCAGCTTTATTAGTAGAGGAAGAGGAGCAAAGGATTTCGAACGAAAGAAAATTTTTGAGAGATCATAGCAACCCTTTTACGTTAAGTAAACAAGCGTAAATTTAATTAGAGGCTGAAAATAATAAATAATAGCTTAAAAAAACTATAAAACACGCTTTAATCTTAAAAATCGTACTAAAAATTGAGAAATAATTTAATTAGAAACAAAATGATGAACGAAAATATAAGTATTTAAGGAAAAGCGTGGGGTGCTCAGTATGTCAAAAAAATATTTAAAATCGGTGTTTTTTTACTAATAATTTTATTTTGACTTTTTTGAGATTTCATATATCGTACACTTTAATTTAGCAACTAGGTATATTTTTGTACTAGTTGTACGAATCGAATATTTTCATGTTCAAATATTATTGAGCACCCCCACGCTTTTCCTTAAATACTTATATTTTCGTTCATCATTTTGTTTCTAATTAAATTATTTCTCAATTTTTAGTACGATTTTTAAGATTAAAGCGTGTTTTTTAGTTTTTTTAAGCTATTATTTATTTTTAACTTTTTAGTGAAATTTTTCATTAAAGGATGTTTTATGCGGACGCAAGAATAAAAGTAAAAAGAAGTCCGATGGGATGTGGTGTTCTCCGAAATAGATCTACATACATACATATGTATTTATAACTTCTACCAAAAATCCCAATATGCAGTGAAGTAAAGTAGCTTATTATGCAATAATTTCCAAACCCTTTTATTCAAGGTTTTCCAAACTAGTTTGGAAATACAAAATTTCCCAAACGTTTTGTTATGTTTTACAATCAGAAGGTGAATAGGAGGGCTTTGTTCAGAAACTCAGTTTGAAGCGCAATTTGCTTTTGTAGTACAAGCAGAGCGTTCTTAACGCAAATTTTTCATCAAGCGTCGCTCATCACAATCATCAAAAATATGTATATATACTGCCGCTGTTGCGTTTTGTGCTGTGTTTCTGAACATACCCAAGTTGAGGTAAAGCATTTGAGTGTTAGCATTTGAAAAGAACAAAAAAAAAGAAACCTGATTGAATAAATTCGAATTTAGAAAACAAAGTTCGGAATACGATAGTAGCGTAATGGTGAGGTATGCAGCCTACGGACTAAGCAGTTCAGGTTCGAGTCCCGAGTGGCGCATTTTTATTTTATTTTTTTTTTCTTTTATTTATTTTTTTTTATTTTTTTATTTTTAGAGAAAATTTTTTCACCTCACGTTTACAAAACATTGTATAAAAATTGCTTTCCAAACGTGAAATGCAATTATAGAATTAGGGTTCCTTTTCGTTGATTCAGCACTTACTATTAAATGAATTACAAACAAAACCAGTTCTTGCTTTGCATACGTATGCAGGGTTTGAATTTGCTTGCTGCAAAACAGCAATAGTCGATGTTTTTTGCTTATTGCTGAATTCAGCCGAGCAAAAAACGAAAACACGAATCATTCGCTTCAGTTTTCAGCTGAGTCGTATTTGCTTGTATAGTTAAGCCAAGCAACTCTATTTGAGAGGGTTGCTTTTACTTCCAGCAATTAGTTGAGTGGTAAATTTTTGCTTAGAGCGCTTTCACATTACTCGGTGCGGTATCGGATCGACATTTTTGGTTTTTACCGAAAGTATACCGAAACCTTACTGACCACATGTATTTCAATTGGCACTTTCACATTAGTGTTGCATACAAGAAATCGGAGCGGATTAATTTCGGTATACCGCAACGCGGTAAGACCGGTCAGTAAAATTTGAGGAATTGCTGCATACATTTTTGCGGCGTGATAAAAGAAGAAGAACAAAGTCAGTAAAAAACTCGTTTCGGTAGTAAATGTAGCAAGTTATAATGTCTTCGTCTTCGCTAGAAGACATTATTGTTTTTATTGAGTGATTTGTTGAAGTTAAAAATTTTGTTTTGCAAATTTCGATGTTTGTTTTCCTATTTTCTGCCGATTACGCACCGAAAGTATTCCCACAAGTGTGAAAAACACAGCAACGCGGAATCGTTTCGGGAAGCCGAAAATACCGAGCAAAAATGTCGATCCGATGTCGTACCGAGTAATGTGAAAAGGCCCTTACAGTTGCTTATTTTGCTGAAACTAGTTTTTAAGCAAAATTCAACATGAAAAGATGTTTACAAATGGACATACATACATAGTATGTGTACATACATACATACATAAGTAAATACCCAGCAGTATTTGAGGTAAGGAGGTGCATATTCAATAGAATATTCATTATGAAAAATAGCCTGAAAGTAAGTTCAAAATTCATTGCTGAAAAAATAACTGAACACGCAGTGAAGACATCAGGTGTACTGAAATACATGCTATGGAAGTTCTCCCTGCGTATTCAGGCCTTTTTTCCTACAGAAACTCTCCCTTCTCGTTCGGCAGTTTTTAGGTAGTTGATTTTCGACGCCACCTCTATATAAAAACGAAAGGGAAAGTTCAGATATTAGAACTACATCTCTACTGAATATTCAGTAGGAAATATGTGCTGTTTTCCAGCTGATAAATACTGCTGGGTATGTATAAAAAATCGAAATATGCGTAAACAAATAGTTTCAGCAAAATAAGCAAAAGCAGAAAAAATGCAGACACAACTAATTGCTGGAAGTAAAATGATATCCCCCAAATAGCGTTGCTTTGCTTAACTATACAAGCAAACACGGCTCAGCTGAAAACTGAAGCAAATGAATCGTGTTCTCTTTTTTACTCGGCTGGCCGAGTTTGCTAATTTACTTTTCGTTAGCAAAAGCAAAGCAATAGCAAATGCAGCAAAAGTAGCTAAGCAATTTCAAACCCTGTACGTATGTATGTACATGCGGCTGATTTTATTGCAAATACAACAAACCCAAAACAGAAAGCTACAAGCTTCATTTTTGAGTGAATTTATGCATTGAGTTTATCGCCATCGCTATGTGCGTTAGTTCGCTCGTTATTTGAGTTGTTATACGTTTTTCTTTGAACATTTGTTTGTGATTTGAGAAGAATGTATTTTTGAGCGTTCGTGAGTGAGTTTTTCCGTACCCTGAAAGCTTGTTACTTATTGGCTTATATATGGGAGTGAATTGAAATTCATAGAGGCTATTTTGAAGAAAGGTAACATAAAAGCCGCAATGAAGCATAAATTATAATGTTGAATGTCCTACTATATGATGCCGTTGGGCTGTTGATGTCATGTTTCGAATCCGGAGGAGAATAGAAATAATAGAGAGAACACAATAAAAGTGAATGTTTGAAAGATATAATAATTTAGTTAATTTAGTTAAATGTTACAACTTTTAGGATGGGATGAAGTTGCATACATACATACATACATACATACATACATACATACATACAGGTGAAGCTAATAAAAGCGTGTTAAAAAAAAATAGTCTTAATTTTGCGTGAAAGAAATCTTTACCTTGTCCTTTTTTTGTTTTTCATAGAATTATTTTGAACTACATAAAAGCAAATTGTATACAAAAACAGGGGAAAATTTCAATAACAATATACCCGGCACCGGAATTTTTCGTTACTTTTTTTTTTGGCGATAGATCACTAAAATGCAAACGAAATCTTGCGGAAACTTATAATTCATTAATAGCACAGTATTTTTGCGTAGAGCACCCTTATGCATTGCGAAGGCCGCCGCGCTTTGAAAAGTAACCCTCAGCCGACAGAACTCCCTTTCTGGAATTAGATCTGGAGAGATTTACAGTAATTTTGCGTAGTCGTGAGTGTTATAACTAGTAAAATTATCATTCACAGAACTTTTCCTGAAGGATTCATTGAAACATTCTTAGTCCACCTGCAATATTTTTTTGAACGCGTCTTTATTGAGACCAGACATGGGCATACTCAATTACATTTTGTAATTGATTACACACAACAATTACAATTACTTGTAATTGTAATCGATATTTTTCAATTACAATTACAAGTAATTGTAATGGAAAATTTTCCAATTACATTTCTGCAATTGTAATTGAAATGCTGCTATTAAAATAACTCAGTAGTATTCAATTACATGTAATTGTTACCGAATAGTGTTCAATTACTATCTACAGTTTTTAGACCAAGTCGGCCGCCACTTCAGAAAAATATGGATAAAAATTTGCATTCTATTTCCACCATTTGGGTACGTCAAAGTCATATGAGATTACAACATTTTCCTGACAATACATAAGGCGAGGAAAAGCAAAAAACTGAGCATCATTTTGTAAAGGTGGTTATTGAAAGATTCTGCATACGAGTCTATTGGAACATTTTCAGTAACTGAAAATTGCAAAACGGAATTAGGATAAGGTGTACATGGACTGGGGTGTGCTGATGGCAATGTATTTTGATGTACTTTGTAAATTAGGGAAATACAAAAATTCCTAATACTAACTAAGTAGATCGGCTTGCTTCATACCTACTAAAAGTTTTTTGAATTTAGGGTAGGTATAACAAAACACAACGAGGGAGATTTGCAATGTTGCAATTTTGTCTATCTCCATACTAATAACCTTAATGGAACCCAATGAGAATAACTATCAAATTTCATTAAAAATGTTTCAGTAGTTTTAAATTTAAAGGGAACTATAAAGTGGCTTAATAAAAACATTTTAAGCGATATCTTTGTCAAATATAAAGATAATTCATTGAAATTTTGTGGCATGAGTTCTACAATAGACCGGAAAGAAAAAATAGAAAAATTTTGGAAAATGGGCGTGGCACCGCCTCTTTTTAGACAAAGGAATCTACGATATTTCGGAGCCCATAACTCGACAACTAATTGTGATATTATGACGAAACTTGGTGTATACACTTTTATAGCTTGTGTTAATAGACACGCAAAAATTTATTGAAATCGGTTTATGACCACGCCTACTTTTAAACAAAGATATTTCTGGAACACCCTTTAGGAATTTGTAACGTGACATCTTTGTAACTAGAAGTCATAAAGGAATGAAATTTTGCACAAAGAATAATATTCATATGCTGATAAAAATTTGACTGATAAAAATTTTGAAAATGGGCGTGGCATCTATGAATTACAACTCAATCACGTATGAAAACCAACAAGTAACAAGTTTGATACGTATGTCGTCGCCCGGATAAATTAATGTCGTATGTTGCATTTAAAGACTTTTGGGAAAACAGGTTTGAAGTTTGGAATTGTATTTCTCCAAAACGCCTCATTAGTTTTTCTCGAAAGTCTGGCAGAACACTACAAGGCCACAAAATTCTTATATTATTTGAATTTTGTTATATATTGCTTATTATTTTGGAATTTATAAAGGATTTTTTTCAGTAAAATTTTGTCGTATGTTACCTTTAGCAACAGTTTTGCATGACGTACGACAAAATGTGCTCCCAATTTGAACTAAAGTAAAGATTTTTTAAATTAGTTAAATATTGTATTTTATTTCTCATAAAAGTAAATAAATTAAATAATTCACAGCAATTAAAAACACATTGGAAATTAGACGAAATCGCTTGCGACAAAATTCTGCTCAATATCTCTTAAACAAAAGGAGATAGCAAAAAACGGATAACGTCATTCGAAAGATCTTGATTAGTTTAGTATAATACCATGTCTCCACATAACGTGTTTCGCTCTTTTTTTCTGCATTTTCTCTCTCAATCTTGTTTCGACACGCAAACCAGTGCCGAAACTCGCCAATTTCCATACAAATTTCTGAGAGCGAGTGAAGATCGAAACACTGTTTCATTCTGAATCATCTTGCCAACCTCGATGATATCGATGTCTTCTCTAATTTTGTATCGAAAATCTATCGAAATCTCACACAACCCAAAGCAAAGACGCAAAAATAAGCAAACATACAAACATTTAAGAAGAACAAGAAAGAGAAATGTCAAACTGAATAGACGGGTTATTGAGCGAGATGTTTTGCTACATGTTTCTCTGGTGAATCAAGTTATGTGGAGACGGGCTTTAACTGTATTATTAACTCAATTCGGCCCTAATTTCACATACGACACTAATTTATCCGGGTGAGAAACGAATTTGCAAATACATATTACAATGAAAACAACCGCTGTACATGTGGTTGTGTGTTTTTGTTTGTACAAATTCTACTTATAGAAAAGGCAATGATTGTTCTTGTTAGTGGAGTTTGTTTATCGGCAGGCTCATCCGATTGGTTTTTACATTGATTGTTTGGCGCTGATTATCCAAGAATTCTTTTTTGTGGAGACGCCGGGTGAGCTACTGTGCTAGTTATATGAATTGTGTCAAATGGAAACTCTCTATCAGGTGAAATAGTATATAGTGTTCATATTGGCAAATGATTAGTGCTGGAAAACCATCGATTGAACTGTCGATGGGACCGATGCCATAGCGATTATCGATGGTTTTTTTTTTTAACCATCGATAGTATTTTACTTGGTGCATAACTACAACGTCTGTTCAAAAATTAATCAAAAAAACTGAGATTTATAATTTGTAAGGTACTTGATTGGAATATGTGGGCTGTGAGTATATAAATAAAAGATTAGTGAATAATTTTATGAAAATAACTTGCAAATAAAACGGTTTTTTATTGAGAATTGAGCAATTAAGGTTTTGATTTCGGCTCTCCTATTATTTTGTGGACAACTGTATATGTACAAATGTGTGTATGTAGTATTCTTACTTTGAATAGTTATTGACTTATTTTTTGTATTAAACTTTTTACACAAACTTTGGTTTTTTATTAATGCATTCATTGTTTGCATTGCAATTGATTGTTTATAAGAAATTATCTAAATTAAATTTAGTATTTAAGAAACATTTTCAATAAAATTGGTTAATTTTAAGATGAAAATAGCAAATTTTGAATATATTTTATTTTTCTGGGAATGTATGTAGGTGAGTACATTTTTTCAGCATTCGGTGCGACTAGTTTTTTAGGAAATTTCTCAGCACGTTTAGCATTCGTTGCGAGTAGTTTTTCAGGAATTTTTCAGCACTAAAAATATTTTAAATATCTCGTTTGATAATCTTTTAAAAGTCAGAACACTAATGACTAGGGAAGCTAAAAATATGCACGAAAAATTTCAATATATGCATGCTAGTATGCCCGAAAAATAACTGAAATATGCTCGTAAATATGCACGAAAAAATCTCATTATATGCATATGTGCCTAGAAAATACCTGAAATATGCTCAAAAAAAGTATGTATTTCATTTCAACTTTAGATTTTTATTTAACGAATTTTGCAAAAAAATAATGTAAGAACTGCAACGTACAATTCGCATTTTCCCCATTTATAAAATTTGTTTTTAAAAACTATATAATACTTTAAATTAATTTTAGATTTGTATTTATATAAATAAATGAGATCTTTTTACAAAGCAAACGAAACCATTCCATTAATATTGCGCAGGGTTGCATTGAACTATTGTATGCTTTACTATATTTTCCAGTGTGAATTTTTGGCGGTTTTCCGAGAAAAAGCTCTTATATGGGAAAACGATTAATATTGACCGTGTAGCATCGAGTAACGTTTTTTTTACTCTGGGTTTGCTTCGAGGCTCTGATCAGCATACAAGAACTTAGTGTTTGTCGAGGTGAATTTTTATAAGGGAAAATGCTCCGCTCCGGGGCCCAGATCAGTAGTTAAATAGCCTTGTTTGTATTTATAAGCAACTATCTGAATTAACCACAGATAAGATGTTGCCAGCTTAATATTTTTCGATAAGTGCCAAAATAAGCATGAAATGCATTTTGACCGTAAATATGCATTTGCATATCCAATATGCATTTGCATATTTTTAGCTTCCCTACTAATGACCCTGCATAAAATTATACATACGAGAGAACCTCAATACCTTCATGACAGACTTCAGTTCCTCCAATCTCCGAGGTCTCCTCTTCTAGTTCATATACATAATTAGCCTATTGTCCCTTTTTCTTTTACCCTTTATCTTTCCTCTTATTTCTCCTACTTCGTAGCGTTAATTTAAGCATATTCTGTTTCATATAAAAATATTTATACATAACTTTATATCTTATGTTTTATATTTATTATATTAATATATCGCTAGCTTAGAGTGCAAATTGTGTAAGTCCTTTTTTTCAAACTTTGTAGGAGATACCAGAAACAAAAAAATAAACAAATTTCAAAATGAAAAAAAAAATTCTGTTCATGCAAATATTTTGGACAATTTTTTTCGCTATGGGACTTACACAATTGCAATTTACAATACAATACAATTAATATTCGGTATGAGTAGCTTTTGGGAACTTTTTTCAGAACTTTTGTCATTTGGTGCAAGGTGGTTTGATGTAAACATTCAACAATTTTGTTGCTAGCGCAAAGTACTTTGTGGTTACATATATAAATTTTTATTTGGATACTCTGTTAGAACGAGTAAGATACATACATATATTATTTGATTATGTGAGTATATAATTAGTAAACAAGAGATGTCGAGTATTCGGTTAGAGTCGATTCGTTATATTTATGAGCGTTACGGCAGGCCATCAAGATAGACGGACATCTGCCAGCCTTTTATGGACACATCAGGTACACACGTCCAGCGCCGTGCGCCTTGCCCAATTCAAATGTTCATTTATTGCTTTATGTACGCAAATATTAATAATTCATGATGTTGCTTGTTATTATGTACTCGTAGGGCAACTGCAGTCAATAGCTAACGTTTTGCCCTCTCTCCCACAGCTATAACTTAGGTAATACAGCGCCGATTTGCTTGGCTATCGGACGATCAGAGATCGTAAATTAGATACTATGTGCACTCCGTCGTTGTTGTTGTGACATTAGCATCTACGTACATATTTGTCCATATGTGCTTTATTTGCTCCGCGTATCATTCTTGCGATAAGATCAGATTCAAAATTCTCAACTTCCATCTCGCCGACAAGATCAGCTTCCGTTTGCTTTTGTGAGTTCCAATGTTGACAATGAGCTTGTGCACATTGCAATGCGATCTGAAACGATCTACGTTAACTGAAACCTGCATAAACATACATGCATACATACATATGTATGTATGTGCATTTGTGTGTATGTACATTTGTATGTTATAAGTAGGGAAGCTAAAAATATGCAAATGCATATTTAGACCTAAAATGCATATTTACGGTCAAAATGCATTTCGTGCTTATTTTGGCATATTTGGGGAAATTAATCGGGCTATATCGAAAAATATTAAGCTGACAACATCTTATCTGTGGTTAATTCAGATAGTTGCGTACACATACAAACAAGGCTATTTAACTATTGATCTGGGTTACGGAGCGGAGCATTTTCCCTTATAAAAATTCACCACGACAAACATTAAGTTCTTGTATGCTGATCAGAGCCTCGAAGCAAACCCAGAGAAAAAAACTTTGCTCCGATGAACTGTTATTGATAGAAAACAGCTGTAGTGTGAAAATTTGAAGGGAACAATAATATGCAATATGTATCGACATTCTCTTACATAGGCATACGCTACACTGTCAATATGAATGGCGATATTTGGATGGCTATTCATATTGATGGTCTGATGAATCGCAGACTAGTTTTACACGTTTGCTACACGTTCAATATGAATATTGCGATATTTTTCTCACTCTGAGGTTTAAAATATTTTACTTCCGTCCTTTTCGCACTTTCACTTTCAATTCGTTTATTGCCAATATTGTGATCCAGATGACGGATTTCAAAATTTCTAAATATACACGCATTTTGATCCGTATTGTCAATATTGTGATCCGGATCGCGGATTTAAAAATTTCTAAATATTTTGCTATCCAGAATCGCGATTCATCAATACTCGATGCTACACGGTCAATATTAATCGTTTTCCGATACAAGAGCCTTTTCTCGGAAAATCGCCAAAAATTCACACAGGAAAATGTAGTAAATCATACGATAGTTCAATGCAACCCTGCGTAATATTAATGGAATGGTTTCGTTTGCTTTGTAAAAAGGTCTCATGCAGGGCCGTAGCCAGGAATTTATTTCGTGGGGGGTTTCATCGTTGCGGATTTTTTTTTTTTGAGAAAAATATATAACCTATTTCGTGCACTAAATAAAAATAAAAAAATTCTGGTTTCTAAAGTGCTATTTAGAAGAAAAGTTTTTTACGAAACTTTTGATTTTCAAATTAGGATTTTTATAAGAAGTTTTAAAAATCAGGAAACTTTTATTCATTTAAAAATTAGACTCTTCTATTACAAACACGATGAATACTTTATTTTTGGTTATTTTATCAAAGTGAAAAAAAAAATAATATTTCATGGACGAAAAACTCGGTTAGCTTTTTTCAGCAGTAAAAGTCCGCCTCAAGATTTTTAGCTTATGTTGAGACCCTAACTTGTTTTTTTTTTTTGCAACTTTGTTATTTGACATCCGATTTTTTAAATTGATAGATATGTCATTATTTTAGTCTTTTGAGCAGGGTTTGAAATTATTTTCAACTTTTTTTTTCATTTCCATTGAATTTCATTTTCATTTAAAAATTTAAAAATTAACAGCGCAGCAGAAGTATACAAAATAAAAATTCTACTGTGCTGCAACTGCGCAGCCTTAAGTTTCAAAAAATTATAGTCGACTGTTGCTGTATTGTGGAAATTTGTACAGCACAGCAAAGGGCAAACATAATTTCGAGTTTTTACAGCACTGTTGTTATTGTTTTTTTTTTAATTTATGGGAACACAATAGAAAATGTAATGTACAAAAAAAAAACAATTTTAAAAAGCCGCACTTAAAACTAAAATTCTGTTTATCTGTGCTTTACTTTCGACTGATCTGTTTGAAATTACACAGTAAAGCAACAGCACAAAAAAACAAACAAGTATATTCGACTGTTCTGTGCTTCGACAAAGAAATTTTCAAAGGAAATCGAAATTCAAAAGTTCTCAAAAAATTATGATAACAGCAACAGCTTATTTTTGAGACTGTTGGTGTTATGCTGGCAAACAGTGCTTGGGAAGCTTTATATTTCCTCCTAATGTCCTTTTATCTGTGAAGTCGTTTTCATATAGTTGGGTCACCTAACCGAGTTTTTCGACCATAAAACATCCTTTTTGTTTCACTTGAAAAAAATCGCCAAAAATAAAGTATTTATCGCATCTTTTTAATGTTACGCTTAATATGTTTGCAATAAAACAGAATAATTTTAAAAAGAATAAAACTTTCCTGATTTTTACAACTTCTTATAAAAACCCCAATAAAAACCAATTTTTTCAATAATCGCGAAAAATCAAAAAATGGCGACTTTCCAAAGTTAGTATTGAAAATATGTAGGTGAAATCGGACTACATATAACAACGCACACATCCCATATATGGGATCTTTCGAAAAACACACAAAATGTTATAATTCAGAAACTAATATAACCCGAGTAATCAAAACCCTTTTCACTCAGAAAAGTAGGGGTTATCAGAAAAGGGGGCGTGGCACCTCCAATACAAACTTAATTTTTAAAGCTGATTATCTCTAAAACAGTTCAAGGTAGGGAGCTGAAAATTGGTATAGAGCTAAATGATATCAAAACCATTCCCACGCATAAAAGTGGGGGTTATCGGAAAAAGGGGCGTGGCACCTCCCATACTAACTTAATTTTTCATGCTGAATATCTCTAAAATAGTTTACGCTAGGGGCTTGGAAATTGGTGTGGAGATAAACGATAACAATTCCAATAATAACAATAACTTTCATATTAACGCAAAATAACAGGAGTTATACGAAAAGGGGGCGTGGAACTTCCCAACAACACTTAATTTTTTAAGCTGAATATCTTTAAAGGATTTAAGTCAGGGACCTGGAAATTGGTACAGAGCTATATGATATCGAAATAATTGTTGCGCATAAAAGTGTAGGTTATCGGAAAAGGGGGCGTGGCTCCTCCCATACAAACTTAATTTTTCAAGCTGAATATCTATAAAAGCGTTTAAGGTTGGAACCTAAAAATTGATCAGGAGATTAACGATATCAATAGCGTGCTTATGAAAAAACAGTAGTTTTGGGAAAAGGGGGCGTGGCACCTCCCATGCGTTCTTAATTTTTAAGGCTAAATATCCTTAAAAGCGTTCATGGCATGTACGTAGTTATCACTATGCAGATATACGATATCAATACCATGTTCACCCAAAAAAAAAAGATTTATCGAAAAATGGGGTATTGCACCTTCCATACGTACTAAACTTTTGAGGCTGAATATATCTAAAAGGGTTGGAGGAGGGGCCTGAAAACCATTATGGAGGTATACTATATCAATACTCTTACTTACTTAGTTAAAATAGCCAATACTCATTGAAAATAAATATCCGGAACAGAAAACTAAAAATGTTGTGTATCGTGCAGCCTTAAACTGAATACCAAAATTATATATTTTTGAAGTTGTATACACAAAGAAGTAGTGAAAAATCGTTAATTTTCTATTAAAAATAATACCGGTGTAATAACAATTTTTGAAATGAAATTAATAAAAAAATCTATTTTGGGCAGAACGAAGTTTGCCGGGTCAGCTAGTATGTATATATATCTTATTTTTCCTGCTGTTTGTGTTGTTAGTCGGTTCCTTCTTTTTTGAGTGAATGAAGCTGTGGTGCTAAGGGAACGTTCAGTAACAGCTGAAATACATGGTGCTAATTTGCTTCACTATTCAGCTTCCCATAGTTATTTCTGAAACGAGCTGGGGAGGGCAGCACTGCGTTGAATATTACGCTTCGTTAATAATCTTGAGCATCTAAAGATAAAAATTATTATAAAAATTTAAATTATCATCGATTGTCGATTATATATTCTGTTTATAAATCTATAGCAAATATTTTAAGACATGCATATGTATGTAGTTATACTAAACGGAAATAATTTTTACTAGAATCAATGCCGAGACAAGAAAAATTAGACTTGATTCTGAACTTAGAAAATAATTTCTTAATATCAAGAAAATCCAAGAAAATTGGATTTTAAATAAATAAGTAAATATTTTCTTGATTCAAGTGAAATTGGATTTTAAATAAATAAGAAAAAGTGTTCTCACTTCAAGCAAACATGGATTTTAAATAAATAAGAAAACATTTTCTTGCTTCAAGTAAAATTGGATTTTAAATTAATATGAAATAATTTCCTTACAATAAGTATTTTTTTCTTGATTTTAGAAATAAATAATTAAGAAATAATTTTTTGTTGCAAGTAAAACTTTTCTTATACGAGCTTAAGTAAATAAGAAAATATTAAATATTAAATCAAGTAAAAATTTTCTAAAAATATTAAAAGCGTAAAAAATAAGGAAAATGAAAACTAATCATGAGGGATTAGAAGACCATAATTAGTCAACTAGTACTTATTTTCCTAGGACTTGTTCACTGAAATGACAACATTTCAATTAATATAAATGAAGATGCAAATAGTGAACTCCTTATACCAAATGCTTGACTAACAATCTGAGAATTGCAGAAATATTCAGAAATATGCAAAGTGGATGGCAAATGAAAAAAAAAAATATATGTTACTTGAAATGCAAATTCAGCCAGAAATATTTTACTTCGCTCAATAAAACGTTTTCTTATTTATTTTCAATTTTTTGCTGTAGTTTGCTGATATGCTCAAAGAACTTTGGCGTTCAAATTGAGCAAGAAATATTTTACTTCGCTCAAGAAAACGTTTTCTTTTTTATTTTCAATTTTTTTTGCTGTAGTTTGTTGTTCCAATTCATCGAAACACAATTTTCTTAAATTCTTCTTGATATTAGCAAAAAGATTTTCTTCATTTAAGTAAATTTAAGAAAATATGTTCTAATTTTTTTAAACATTTTTTTTTCAACACTTTAGATTTTGTTAGTGTTCTTGAATAAGAAAATAATTGTCTCATTTTTGGAAAACTCAATTTCTTAATTCCAGTAATAATTAAGTCAATTTTTCTTATTTCCCTAAAAATTTTCTAAATTGAGTTCAAGAAAGCATTTTTCTTGATTCAAGTACCTATACAAATTTCTTTCCGTGTAGTCCGAGATCCCACTGTGAGTTGAGTGATTGTTCTATATTTTATATAAATATAGCATTCCTAAGCGCAATTACATACATAGTATATTGTTATTAAAAATAAATTTTATTACATTTCCAAAAAACTACATACAAAACATTCTAAGGTCGAAGCGTATGAGTAATAAGTAAATATTTTAAAAATATAAATACACGCGCGCCATCTGCTGGAACATAGCGGTGGTTATAACCTAATCTCATTAGTAAATATGTTGCATATATTTAGACAGCAGCAAGAAATTACATACATACATACATACAGGTGAAACTAATAAAAGCGTGTTAAAAATATGGACAAATTTGCTGAATTTAGTTGCTTGAAATTGTTTTAAGGATTGAAGATACATCGAAACTGCATATAAAAGATATGATGCACAAATAAGCGAAAAAATTCCCCGAAAAATATGCATTTTTAAATTAATTAAAATTACTCGCGGGTAATTGCGTTTAGGCAATGAATAAATAAAAAAATTATTTTGATCGTTTTTGATTATTTTTGATTATTTATGATTATTTTTGATTTTTTTTTGATTTTTTATGATTTTTTTTTGATTGTTTTTGATTTTTATCAACATCGTTGTAAAGAAAGATGCACATTTGTACGTATGCAGGTACGTATGTAGGCTTTTATGGCATACTGAGGGCAATAACGCAACGATTAGGAACTTAAAGCCTGGTGCTCAACCAACCTCCCGACGGTAGCTTGATGATAGTATCGCGGGGGAGTGGGGTTCGGTACGACGACAGCAGGTTTAGTGCGGGTAAAGTCCCACACTGACAGGGTAAATGCTTTAAATGCTTCCTCCTCGTAAAAAAAAAACAAAAAAAGGGTATGTGCTACTTATGTTCAGAGAGGCATACACATTTTTGTACAATAGTTTGTGTTGAGAAATCACTTTCTTATTAAATATGGCAACCTCTTTGGGTTATAACATATGGCAACATTATTGTGATCACTTTTGACATTTACCAAAGTGTTGTTTTCACATCTGAGTTTTCTCATACATCCTCTTCCCTTTTACATTCTGAGCTCACACGTGAATAAACGACTTTGTACTACAATTTTCTTAAAATAAAATCTATTTGAGCTTAAAAGTTTTTTGTAGACAAATTACATATGTATGTATATAATAATTTGCCTCTAAAAATGTTTTCTAGCAGAAATATTTGTGTATACCTTAAAAGTTTGCAATTATTGTTAATTTGTCATTCACCGTACATGGCATGATGCACTTGATGATTTTCTTTAATTTATACAGTCAATTCTGTGTGTTATTTATTAAGAAGTTATAGCCCAATATGTCTATATCTGAACAATCCGTTGTATGGGAGCTATATGTTATAGTGGTCCGATTTCTCTTAAAAAGTCACCCACGTACCAGATTTCAAGCAGATATCCCAAAAACATGAGGCACTAATTTGTGTTTATGCAGACGCACATATGGACATTGCTCAACGACTCAGCTCATAGCCCTCATCATATCGAATATATTTTGGTGGGTCTACCGTATGCATAGACTTACTCTCTGTCCTCTAGCAATATTTTTAGTGTGGCTTGCACCACATATACATGGTATACTTTACATACATATTATTATGCATGTTTCACTGCATTTTAAATTATATTCTTGCACTTCCTACATTTATATGCCAAAACCATATATTTTCACTGCATATAATTATGTGCATTTTAAATAAAGTACCTAGCTTTTTTGGGGCCATAGACGATTTGCTATGCTGCAAATAGATTTGCGTAAAGATAATCTCTGTCATAATCAGAATTATTTATTCGCTCTTCCCTGTCCTTATCATGGACCTAGAAATTAATCTTCGCCAGGTGTAGGAAGGGTTTGTATCCGTATCTAGTACGAAAAACTTCCAACGAGCCAAGGTCTATACATATTTTGTACTTCTATATTTGTCGACATTTTAATTAGTGCAGTTGTCGATGTAAAATACATAATGACTTGGATACACCTGTCCCCATATTTACTGCAGGTTTACGTACTTTAAATACGTTCACATAACTTTTTGGTTGCTTGTTTTTCCGACAGGGTAGGAATATGATGTATTGTGGAACGATTTTCCGTCATCCCTTGTCAAGCTTGGTTTGGAGACAAACCGGTTTCGGCTAATATGCGCCATCTTCAGTGTCTTCTTTCGTTCTGAGTTATTTTGTTTCTCTATTTCTGAAATCCAATTCACACATTCTGAAATCCAATTACCTAATCTTAAATCCAATTGCCTATTCTGAAATCCAATTACCTATTCTGAAATCCAATTGGTGTTTTCTGAAATACAATTGGAGATTTCTGAATTCAATCTGGAAAAGGTGTAGTCGCTTAGCAGTAGCAACCAGTGCAATATCGTCGGCAAATCCAAATATTTTTACGCCTTCCGAAAATCTAAGGCGTAAAACATTATCATACATTATGTTCCACAGGAAAGGGCGAGCATTGAGCCTTGTGGGATGCCACCGTTAACTTTTACTTTCCTAGTGCCGGCCCAGTGTTTTCCTGGGTTTTGCCCAGTTGGCAGTATTGAATGCTTTCTTTATGTCCAGGCTTACTATAAGACAATACTCTTCAGCAGCTGATAGCCATCGGGTACCACTTATGGCGTCTTGGGCTACCTTTTTTACCGCGTCCACTGCGTGAACGTTGGATCTCCCTTTCCTGAAGCCGAATTCATTTTCGGATATGCCTCCTAATGCTATGACTTCCCTTTCCAGGCGATTGTAGATGACTATTTCAAGGATTTTTCCTGCCGAATCAAGTAGGCATATGGGCCTGTAGCTATATGATAAAGTGAGGCCTTACCAGGCTTAGGTAGTAGCACCAACTTTTGGTGTTTCCATATCATTGGGAATGTACCTTCTGCTAGACATGAATTAAACAGCTTCATGAATACTGATGTCACATTTGTGAAGGCTGCTTTAAGCACTTTGTTAGGTATCGCGTCTGGTCCAGGGGACTTGCTCTTCTTGAGTCCCTTAGCTGCTTGGAGCACTTCTTGATCCGATACTTCCACGAATGATTGCAATATGGCACTCGAGATCGGGGCAATTATTTTCCTCTGGGTGGGAAAAAGAGTAGTGACCACTTTTTCCAGAAAAATAGTACAAGTTGGTGTCGATTCCCTGCCGTTTTTTTTTTTTTTAATTTCTTAGTCACAATCCTGTACGCGATTCCCCACGGGTTATTCTCTGCATCACCGCAAAGTTCTAGAAAGTATTGATGCTTGCTTTGATTAATAGCTGTCTTAAGCGACAGTCTCTGATTTGAATTTTGATCCTAGTTCCTCGAAATCGGATCTACCTCTGGAACGTTGATCTTGAACGCACTTCCTCCGCAGTAGGCTAATGATTTCGTTCCACCAGTATGTGGCAGATTGTGGTCTGGATTTCTTTTTCCGTGACATTGACGCATTGCAAGCTGCTCGTAAATTGCCCATTATCGCAGTTGCCATGTCATTTGCACGCCCGCTGTTTTCTGTTGTAGGGAACATTTCCTTGAATACTTCTTCGTCGAAAGTTTTACCTTTCCAACCTTTTCGTTTTAACGGAGGTTTCTTTCTTTGCGCCCTACCTGAGCATAATGTGACGTCCATTAGTATCGCTGAGTGGTCACTCTGGGTGTAGCAATCGGTGATTTTCCACTTGGAAAACCTGTACAAGTTTGCACTAACAAATGCTTTATCGATTATGAACCAAAGCCATTTCTCGAAAAGGTGTTTTCGTTTCCAGTGTTCAACAAAACTGTATCTAGACAGGCGAATGCTTCAAGTAGAGCTCTGCTTCTTGGTGAGTCCTTTTTGAGCCCCATTCAATAGCCCGGGCGTTAAAATGGTCTGCTATTATGAATCGCATCCATAGCTATTCTTTCGACGATAGTTTCAAATATATCGAGTGGGGTACTTGGCGATATATAACAGCTGTACCTAAAAGTAGGTATCGCTAACCTTCCAACAGACAAATCCGTTTTCCCTTTACTACTGCCTGTACATGTAAGGGATTTTGCCCACAGGACTAAATTTCTGTTTTATTACAAACACCTTGTATCCGATTTGCTGATTTTTCCTTGTACAGTTCACTAAGTAAGGTTAAGTCTACTTTCAGCTCGAGCACTGTTTGCGCTAATAGGTCTTGCCCCGCTTCGCAATGATTCAGGTTAAGTTGTAGCAATCTCATTATAGAGTTAGCTTTTGGATTGCTTCATTGTGTATGGGACATTGATTTCCCCCTGTTGGGTGATCAGATTTGCTGGCTCCCCTTTTGATGCACAATAGGCATTTTTGTACATTGGTACATGTTTTCGCCAAATGTCCTGCACAACCGCATTTGAAACTAGCACTTTTAAAATCACTTGTGCTGGGGCAGTTCTTCGAAATATGACCAAAGTCAAGAAATTTCAAGCTTGTGCTGCACTTTGGCCCTGATCCTAAAAACAACCCAGCCCACTCGGACTTTACCGCTTAGAACTCTGGAGGCTCATTTCTCGACAATTTGAGCAAACTTCGGAAAAGGGTGAAATTTATTTCCATTTACATAAATACATATCGCACTCTAACTCATAAAGTGACACAACTCAAAATTCAAAAAATTTTGAAGAGAGCCAAAAAACTTTTTATTTTTTACGGGCAATTATATGGGAATAGGCCACGTGTAATAGTTAAATTTCAGTTATAAAATACTCTGATGGAAAAGATTTGTTGGCAGTCGCTAGAGATATCTGTGTACCGATTTATGAAAGAAACCCGATTTCGAAAAATTTTGAGTTGTGTCACTTTATGATTTAGGGTGCGATATATTTCAATCTTTGCAAAAAGTTTCTTTGGTCCAATACTCAGCCGAGCGCTGTACAGTGTAATTGTTGAATACTATTTACCTATGTATGCGTGCATATTTTCTGAATTTAAAATTCTTCTGTATTTTTTCATCATCATATCAATGCTCGATCAGCCCTTCGACTTTGCTTGCTCTCGGGCACATACCCACCAAAAAATCTAAGCCTTATTTAAGAATTAAAACAGCAGATATAAAGGCTTCCAAAATATGGCCTGAAAGTTATAAGGGTAGCAAATTTTTATGGCGTAAGGTTTAAAATAAGGTCGATTTTCCTGAGTTGATGTCATCAGGCCATAAGGAGTACCTACTCTCTCTCTGAGAGCACACATTTTTCCGCCATGCGAAATAAGGCCAAGATAAGTATTAGAGAGTTAGGAGCAGACAGAGTGAGTGTATAACAGAAGCTGCGCTGCCAGCGTAATCCTTTTTTAAAACCTGATTTGTCAACAATAAGCAAAACTTTTTTGCCGGGTATGTACATATATGCATATGTATGTATGTGTGTACATATTTTTAATCGCGCTGAGAAGCTTCTGTGCACTTTAACGTCGCTTGTTTGCTCGCCATAGCAGATGCAACATTCGGTTGCATCAGTTAACGTGTATATCCACATCTTCAGTAGCTACCGTAACTAATAACGTCTATGGATGTGTTAACACAATGTCCAGATTGTAGAATACATTTAATTTTCATCGCTGCACTAATGACTTACACTGCGTTTTTAATAACCAACGGTGGGTATTACTGTATGAATTTGTAATGAACCGATTTTGGCACTTGCTGGAAAATTGTACGCTACCGGTTTTATATCCAGCTGTACGTAGAACCCAAAGTATTACGGGTTTGTCCATATAACGGTTGTACATAACGCTCTAAAGAAACCGTTATTTGCATTTTTTCGGATGAAAAAATCATTAAGAAAACTTCGTTAACAATAAAAAGCAAGTATGCCAATATAATGATTTTAGCACATTCTATCCAAATATGACCTCATCTTTATTCTGAAGATTTTTATTTTTTAAAATTTTAAATAACCATTATTTACGATTTTTATTTTTTCGGTCAAAAATAATTGTTATTATTGGATTTAATTTTTCCGATGAAACTTGATCGATATTTTATGATTTTTATTTTTTCGATCAAAAATAATTTTTATTATTGGATTTCAATTTTTCTGATCAACTTTAATAAATATTTATTTATTCCTTTTTCCGATCATAATAAACTCTAAAAACTTGTTTCTTTTGTACCATACGCTATATAATTAATACGTTAACATAAATTTTGTTCTCAAATAGAACTGCGCCAATTTTCATTAAAATTGGTTGGAAAATGCGTCCAAAATCGCCGTTGAAAAAATAACTGTACGGGTGTTGTATACTTTTGAGCAGAACCGAACAGAGCTATGGAAATGTGCACGCATAGGTATTCTAAAGTTACCAAGCACAATGTTGGCAATCGTCAACTTCGGCCATCAAATATAGGATTCACTAACGTTTGAAAAAGTTTATTATGATCGGAGAAAAAAAAAAATAATGATTAAAGTTGATCTGAAAAATTTAAATCCAATTATAACAATTATTTTTGATCGAAAAAATAAACATCATAAAATATCGATCAAGTTTCATCGGAAAAATTTAAATCCAATTATAAAAATTATTTTTCATCGAAAAAATAAAAATCATAAAATATCAATCAAATTTCATCGAAAAAATAAAAATCAAATTATAACGATTAAAAATGATTTTTTTTATAAACATGATAATCGTTACGGCCCCTGAGTAAAATATAAAAAACCGCATGTAGCACAGTACACGTGATAGAAGTTAACTCCTTACATTAAGAATAATTATAACAAAAAATCTGAAGTAAAATGATGTAGAGGATGTTCGGTAATTGTAGTATAGATGGCTAATATGGTATGCACTGTCCTTTTGATCTTCCCAACATAGTGGAGGTATCCCTTTTCTTCTACCTTTAGCGGGTTTCGAGAGAAATACTTTCTGGGCCGGAGCTCTTTCATCCATTCTCACGACTTGACCTGTCCGACGTAGGTAGCCGATGGATCTTCGCTGAGCAATTAAAACTAAATGTCCGTCGATACTCGCCTTCGCTAACGCGCAAAGGTCCATAAATCTTACGAAGAGCTTATCTCTAGAATACCCCTAGTGTCGTCCAATACCAAGAAAAAACTGTGATTTTTGTTATACAGTTTTATGTATGTATGTGTGTATTAAAATAAATAAATAACAAGTAAGGAAGCCTAAGTTCGAAGGGAATCGCACATTAAATACTCAGTTGTAAGCTGCAGCATAAAGTGCGCGTAGCCACACCCATTTTTAAAACTTTTATCAATCATCCAACTAAGCATATAAATATTATTGTTAGTGCAAAATTTCATCCCTTTATGACTTCTAGTTACAAAGATGTCACGCTACAAATTCCCAATGGGTGTTCCGGAAATATCTTTATTTAAAAGTAGGCGTGTTCATAAACCGATTTCGCTTAATTTTTGCATATCTATTACTACAAATGACGAAAGTTTATACACAGTTTCATCTTAACATCTGAATTATTTGTCGAGTTATGGGCTCCAAAATCTCGTAGATTCCTTTGTCTAAAAGAGGCCCATTTTCCAAGTTTGCTGTTTTTTTTCCGGTCTACTATGGGACTTAGCCACGAAATTTCAATGATATATCTTTATTGTTGGGGTAAGTGGAAAAAAATTCAACAACTATTTACAGCGAAGGTTGAGTGTATAGCTATTTCACGAAAAACCATTTTCGATCATCAGCACTCTTTTCGGAAGTGGATGCACCGGGGATTGAACCCGAGTCCATTCCAACTTCAGCCGCAATGACCCAACGGATAAACACACTCGGCCATTGAGACTCTGTGCAAGCTGTTGGATTTTCCCCACTTTTGCCTTTTTCATTTTCAACATTAACGTTAGTGTGTATATGCTTTTGCATATATTCTCCACAAACGTGCTGAATTTTTGTTGTAGGCAGTTCGCAATGAACATTGTTGTTGGTATTTATTTTATGTATATACCAAACAACGTTAACAATTTTACTTGAAAGAGTTTTTAGTGCTTAGCACGAAATTTTTATTTTTAATTCAATTTTTAATTGTTGGGGTAAGTGGAAAAAATTCAACAACTATTTACAGCGAAGGTTGAGTGTATAGCAGGGATGGGCACACAAACACATTCAAACAATCTCCGAAAATTAGTGTGTATTGGTGCGCCTACTGTAGGCCAAAGTGGAAAACGACAAACAATAATCAGTCTAGTGATGGGCGAGTCCGAGATGTTTAGACAATCGAGAGAATCGCCATCGTTGCAAAATCACAATCGAGTCAAAAGTTGACTCGCTCCTCGACTACACAATCGAGATGTTTTTGCGATTGTCCGAGTCGGCGAGTCGGAGGTTGTTTCGATGACATCTCGACTACACAAGCGAGATGTTTTTGCTATTGTTCCGAGTCGGCGAGTCGTAGGTTGTTTCGATGACATCTCGACTACACAAGCGAGATGTTTTTGCGATTGTTCCGAGTCGGCGGGCCGGCTGTTGTTTTGATGATATGTTTTAGTTGATAAAATAAACTGAATGAGGTTTGTTGATAAAGAAAGTAGGATTTTTAATGGAAGTGAGGCAAATACATAAATAAATTAACCAAATTGAAAAATATGCTATACATAGACGCTGCATTATTGCAATCACAACTAAAGAGTGTCGTGCATAATAATAATAATTAATTATTTAAACATTAATAAATTTTCTGAAGTGAGACGCTTATGAAACAAATGAATTTTACGAGTACCAACAACGGCAATAGATTTGTACCACTCTGTATGTTTTGTAAAGCAATTTTAATATTCAAGCGGCAACAATTATTATGTATTTTTTGCAGCGAGTGTGAGATGTTGTAGGGTTGCTTTGAAAACGAGAGGAATCGTTGGCGAGTCCGAGATGTTTTAGCGATTGTTTCGACTGACGGCCATTTAAGACTTGACTCGAATACGAATGAAAACCATCAAGAGCATTCGAGATGTTTCAACAATCGAGAGAATCGAATAAAACATCTCGGACTCGCCCATCACTAAATCAGTCTACATGCAGATGTTGAGCGAGCAGGGTCATGCTGCGCACGCCTTGCGAAATTATGAAACAACGTACGTATACAAATACATACGTACGTATGTTATATGCAAACTCTTGATAGTTTTGTTTGTTGTCTGGCTTCTGCAAATAAAACAAAAGAATTTCAAGCGACGACCACTTGCTTTCACGACAGTCGAAGGCAAATTTAGTGATGGGCGAGTCCGAGATGTTTTATTCGATTCTCTCGATTGTTGAAACATCTCGAATGCTCTCGATGGTTTTCATTCGTATTCGAGTCAAGTCGTAAATGTCCGTCAGTCGAAACAATCGCTAAAACATCTCGGACTCGCCAACGATTCCTCTCGTTTTCAAAGCAACCCTACAACATCTCGGACTCGCTGCAAAAAATACATAATAATTGTTGTTGCCGCTTGAATATTAAAATTGCTTTACAAAACATACAGAGTGGTACAAATCTATTTCCGTTGTTGCTCGTAAAATTCATTTGTTTCATAAGCGTCTCACTTCAGAAAATTTATTAATGTTTAAATAATTAATTATTATTATGCACGACACTGTTTAGTTGTGATTGCAATAATGCAGCGTCTATGTATAGCATATTTTTCAATTTGGTTAATTTATTTATGTATTTGCCTCACTTCCATTAAAAATCCTACTTTCTTTATCAACAAACCTCATTCAATTTATTTTATCAACTAAAACATATCATCAAAACAACAGCCGGCCCGCCGACTCGGAACAATCGCAAAAACATCTCGCTTGTGTAGTCGAGATGTCATCGAAACAACTCCGACTCGCCGACTCGGAACAATCGCAAAAACATCTCGCTTGTGTAGTCGAGATGTCATCGAAACAACCTCCGACTCGCCGACTCGGAACAATCGCAAAAACATCTCGATTGTGTAGTCGAGGAGCGAGTTAACTTTTGACTCGATTGTGATTTTGCAACGATGGCGATTCTCTCGATTGTCTAAACATCTCGGACTCGCCCATCACTAGGCAAATTAATTCTTTTTGCTAAGCGACGATCGCCTGGTCCCATCGTAAGCGCTCGTTATACGCTCTTTATTTGTCTGTATTAGTGACAATCGGTGAGTACACGTGTGAATCGCAAACAGCTGGTCTGCCCGCGGGCAAGAGCCCTGCAAAAATTCCGAGTACTCCAATCGCTAATCCATGGAGTGCTCGCTATGGACCAACCGATTACTCCATAACTTGCCACATTTCATACAAAAAATATGGTCCATTTAACATTGCATGTCATTGCAATGGAGTATATACTCCAGTCCCGCATAACAATCAAATTAATCCATGGAGTACCTACATATGGAGTACCTAACAGTTAGCCGAACATAACAAAAAAAACCAAATGTGTATGGCGACGACGACGAATGACGTGTATGCAGTCAAACATATGTATGCATGTAGTTATATATGTATACACATATCATCGTCGTCGCGATAAACATTTGGTTTTTGTTATGTTCGGCTAACTACGAACCGATGCAGATACATGAATCGGTCGTTTGGGCTATGTTAGTGGTCACTTTGAAAGTACTCCAACCTACCACAAATGGAGCATATAATCCAATGATTTTTGCAGGGAGGCTGCGCATCGCTGGTGTATAGCTATTTCACGAAAAACCATTTTCAGCACGTTTGTGGAGAATATATGCAAAAGCATATACACACTAACGTTAATGTTGAAAATGAAAAAGGCAAAAGTGGGGAAAATCCAACAGCTTGCACAGAGTCTCAATGGCCGAGTGTGTTTATCCGTTGGGTCATTGCGGCTGAAGTTGGAATGGACTCGGGTTCAATCCCCGGTGTATCCACTTCCGAAAACAGTGCTGATGATCGAAAATGGTTTTTCGTGAAATAGCTATACACTCAACCTTCGCTGTAAATAGTTGTTGAATTTTTTTCCACTTACCCCAACAATTAAAAATTGAATTAAAAATAAAAATTTCGTGCTAAGCACTAAAAACTCTTTCGATATATCTTTATATATGACAAAGAGATCGCTTAAAATGTTTTTATTAGGCAACCACTTTATAATACCCATGTATAAAATTGGGCATGTTCGTCAGCCGATTTTGGCAATTTTTTGTCCAAATATTTGCGTGATTAAGTACATAACGAGTGCCAAATTTCATCGATATACCTGTAAAATCTTATCACTATGGCCATATTAGGGACTGAGACACCAAACTCTCGATATATACTATACACGGAAAGTGGGCGTGGTCATGGTCCGATTTCGCCCATTTTCAATACCAACCGTCCTAGATTGGATAGGAAATTTCATTCCAAAATTCATCAAAATATTTCAATCTTTGTGAGAGTTAGAGTGCGTACAGACGGACGGACGGACATGGGTCAATCGATTTCTCTTTTCACCCTGATCATTTTGATATAGTATATAAGCTCATATCTATTTCGATAATTTCATTACAATCCACCGTTATGAAGTCAAAATTATAATACTCTGTGTACTAGTACAGCTGAGTATAAAAAGTTCACTTTGGTTACAGGCATGCGAGTATGAACAACAAAAAGGCAGCTTCCGAAAAAATGGCCGTAGGAACAATTATGCAAAATAGTTAAGAAAATAAAAACAAAACTACAAAAAAAAAATAATAGGAAGAATTAAGCCAATTTATAAAAGAAAACAACTTTTAAACTGCATGTTATTGGGCGTACTTACATATGTATGTATGTATGTATACATATTTGAACATATTAATGCATGCATCAGGGATGCCACTAAGAAATTTTTTTTCCTACCAAAAACCTACCAAAATGGCTTCAGGCCTACCAATTTTTTTTTTTTTTTTAAATGCGAGATTTAATCATATTCAACAAATTCATCTAGGGGAAACTGTTCCAGTAACCGACCACCCCGCAGTAACCGGACACTTGTTTTTTTACCGCTTAAAATAAAAAAAAAATTTATTATTTTTTTTTAATTTACTTTTATGAACGCTCTGCTTGTACAACAAATGCATGTTGCGCTTCAAACTCAGTTTCTGAAAAAAATCATATTCGGACAGGTTGGAGGAAATCAGGATTTACATTTTGTGGAATAACATTTGAGAAATAATGAGGGCAAGCAACTGATCCTCAAGGAAACGTTAGAAGATTTATCGAAGGAAATAGCGGACATTGTTCCACTTGGTGCAGCAAACACATTTACTACCTACGCAGGTCTGATGACCTGCTGTGATACCACGTGGAGCTCTTCATTACGAGTACACACCATGTATACGAACCACCTGGTTTGCTTCATATAGCGTAAAATATCAGATGCCTTTTTGTTTTCAATATCCTCCAGCTGTGTCTGTGGAGGCAAGCGTACCTGGAGTTGGACAGCGCGGGACAAGTGTATAGGTAGTGCCCTACGCATTATACCTCCTCATCCCTGCAGATGCGACAGAAATCGTTTGTAAGGAGAACCATGCGCGTTCCATGGATGCCCATGAGGCAGTGGTCTGTTGTTATGCCAGCTAGAGGGCCAATGTTGGGACAGCTGAGAAGAGATATGTATGTATATTCGGACAAAGTCAATGAGTATCTGGAAAGTATAGAAGAGTGATAACAAAATCTCTAAGAAAACGTTTCTATTTAGCAAAGTTTTGTGACAAAGCTCTACTGAAAAGACACGTTTTCTTAACAGTGTTGTGGCAAAGTGACCAAATGTACCAAATCAATGATGTTATACCATGTCTCCACATAACGTGTTTCGCTCTTTTTTTCTGCATTTTCTCTCTCAATCTTGTTTCGACACGGAAACCCGTGCCGAAACTCGCCAATTTCCATACAAATTTCTGAGAGCGAGTGAAGATTGAAACACTGTTTCATTCTGAATCATCTTGCCAACTTCGATGATATCGATGCCTTCTCTAATTTTTTATCGAAAATCTATCGAAATCTCACACAGAACAAAACAAAGACGCAAAAATAAGCAAACATACAAACATTTAAGAAGAACAAGAAAGAGAAATGTCAAACTGAATCACGATTAGCCACGTGGAGACGGGTTATTGAGCGAGATGTTTTGCCTCATGTTTCTCTGGTGAACCAAGTTATGTGGCATCCCTGGCATGCATCTCCAAATACATATATGTATACGTACTATGTATATAATTAATTAAAATTTTGAGGCGACCAAAAATTTGCGAGGTAGACAAAAAAAGCTGAAGCGGTTAAAAAAATAATCCGTAAAAAACAGTAGAGATGGAAAGCTGTCGATTTTGGATATGGCAAATTTCAAACGGGGTAGCATACGCCAAAATATATTAGGTGGGCATCAGGGCGTAACAGTTTTTGCCAAAGGCTCAAGCGTCGTTGGAACGCCTTCAATCATTCGACGCACACCAGTCAAATTTAACAACTTTTGGCTTGAATGAGCGGTGACTGCTTGCTACACTTGTGAAGCGGCACAAATTGTTTCCACTGAAATGCATATATAATTAGCAGCTTGCGGGCAGCGACTAAAGTGCAAAGGGTGTTATTATTATTTATCGCTCATAGATAGTTGTACAGTACAAGAAATACGTTGATTATGTGGATGTACATGTAGTATACATATGTACGTGATAGCATTCCTCGGATTTTCCCGCTAAAAGGCTTAAAAATTCAAGTCAAAAAGCTACCTTAATATCAATTACACTGCTCTACAGCCAAAAAATACTCTAAACGCGACCATCCTATCTATATGTAAAATCGGTTGCCGATTCCGAAAATCATTTCTAAATCTATGGGAAGGTTTGTGAGATATAGGAAATTTACCGTTATTTGGCCAATGGCTTCACTTAATCCAGTATGCATAGAATGTACCCGTATATTGGCATTGCGCGACTTGGCTGTATTTACTAGATCGCCTATAACTTTTCCATTTTACCATGGATTTTTTTTGTTAATGGAATGGAGCTTCACGTAAAGGAGTAAAACCGAAGGTGAAAACATTGGTTTTAAAGATATTGCCTGACAAAGTATATTTTTTCTTAAAAAAAAAAACGTAAAAAATCGAAAAAATTCAAATTGAATCGTCAATATTTCAGAAACTATAAGAGTTAAAGAAAAATGTTATAGGAGTCATGAAAATTAAATTAAATTTCCTTTCGTTTGGTGTCACCCCAAGGAAGAAAGCTCACTGCGTTAAAGAGATATACAGGATTAAGTGGAGCCTAGAGTTGGGAAACTATCGATAGTAGTACCATCGATAGTTTTTGATAGTTTAAAAAAAACTATTGATAGTTTTCGATAGTCTTAAAAAAATAAACTATCGATAGTACCATCGATAGTACTATCGTATTTAAATGATTCCTGAAAAAAATTTTTTAACAGCCAACAAATTCACATTTTATACATATTACAAGTATGTATGT
Source organism: Urophora cardui (assembly GCA_960531455.1). Taxonomy (NCBI): domain Eukaryota; kingdom Metazoa; phylum Arthropoda; class Insecta; order Diptera; family Tephritidae; genus Urophora; species Urophora cardui. The sequence goes on along the minus strand of OY482673.1, from coordinate 72,767,874 downwards.
ACTCACAAGACCACGGATGCCACTGTTGGTTGTTTCCAAACAAACTTGGTAGTTTTTTTTTCTGATTTTGAGTTTTTTCAATAAATTTTGGTTTTTTTGCAATAAATATGTGAAATTCAAATTTTTTTATTTTGGTTATTTTTTTACAAGTACCAACCTATGCCCAAAATATTGGAAACGCGACATTTTGACTATGTAGTTTTAACCAAGGACTCAAAACTTACCAATAGCTGATATTCTCAATTCACAACTTAAAATAGTAATCTAGATGGAGATGGAGATTTAAAAGTTGTAAAACTATCGATAGTATACATTACCATCGATAGTTTTCGATAGTTTTGAAAAAACCATCGATGGTCTTCGATAGTCTAAAAAAAAAAAAACTATCGATACTATCGATAGTGCCATCGATAGTTTCCCAACTCTAGTGGAGCCATTGGCCAAATAACGGTAAATTGCCGATATCTCAAAAACCTTCCATTGAATTAAAAATGAACCCGATTTTCGGAATCAGCGACCGATTTTGCATATAGATGGGATAGTCACGTCCAAAGTACAGACAAAAAATTTTGTTTTGTGATGCAGTGTTATTAGAAGCTCAATTTTACTGGCGTATTTTTACACCAAAACGGAACTGTTCACCATCAAATGGCATTTGGAATGCCCAGAAGGAGGCGTTATAGATCCACCATAATATACATATATCGATATATCCAGGATCATGAGCTGAGTCTGTCTGTCTGTGTAAATACAAACTAGTCCCTCATTTTCTATACTCAGCTGTACTACACCTTTTCGAGTTAAAGTTCAGAAAATTAGAATTGAGGTTCCAATTGAAGTTCAATTGTAATACATTGGATCTTGGTAATATTACACTTAAAGTGTTTGCAATTAAACGGGCTAGTTTTTAAAAGAATAAAACTTTCCTGATTTTTACAACCTCTTATAAAAAACTTAATGTAAACATCAAATCTTTTTCAAAAATCGCAAAAAATTTACAAAATTTTGATTTTGACCAACTGTCATTCAGCGAGGTTTGGTTCAATTGCTGCAAGCAGGGTAGGAAGAAACTCCGAGTATGTGTGAGTGAGTGAGGAAACTCCTCCTCACGGCGTGCTGTGGAGTGGCCGTTTGCGTTTCACCAAAGAACGTAAATTTTATAAGAAGGGAGAATCCGCTCACGAAAAATGTAGCGAGTAAATTACGAAATTGGCTGAAATTTCAATCCAGGTTGAATTTCTGTTTTGATTCTTTCATCCGTAATTTCGTGGCGAAATAAAGTTAACGCCATTTTTGTTTCAATTTTGTCTTTGTCATTTGCTTTCCTACCCAATGCGAAATTTGAAGAGCCATAACATATGTTCAAAATCAAAATATTTAGCTTATTATTTATATTAAGTATTATTTAAATAATAACTAAATATATGTTTTAAGTGGTTCTACAATATATATATATAAATAATAATAAGATGTTTATCTCTATACATTAGGTGTTGTTATATATGTATATATTGTTTATGACAATATGCAAATTTATTGATCATATACATTTTTTGAACATTCCAACAATGGATGTTATCGAAATCAAAATTTATGGTGTTGAAATTTCGCATTATATCAAATAATTATGATTTCCATTTTTATTTTGTCTTTCCAAATGCTGATTATGCGCACAGGGCATTCTGACTGCACAAAGAAGAAAATGCGAAAGAGCTACGCACACCATCTTACGTAGGCCACATATGTATACAGACAATTTTAATTGTGTTGGTGTCCGCGGTTTTTTTTTGCGATGTTGAGAAATAACATGGGCTTCGATTGGCTGCTTTTGTTTTTGTATCACCACACATATCTGCTTCTTCGCTGTTCTGTTCTAGTGACATATACCCAATGCCAAGATGCCTAACACATTACACCTTTTGAACGACCAATACCACAATTTGTACACAATGCAAACTGATTTACAATGTGCATAAAGAAGTGTATAGACTTCACAAATATTAATTTTGTTATTTTTTGAGTTTAGTTATGTTTGTGAGGTTTGTATATGTACATATATGCAAACATCATCAATTCTATAATCTACATTTTCGCTGTTGGGTATATTCGTAAATGCTTTCCATTTTTGGTTCTAATGATGACGATCTTACTTCTTTGGCAAACCAGTTATGCCTATGATTATTTATGTATGCATGTACGTAAGTTTCTATATCCAACTGGCAAAGACTCGAATTTAACATTTTGTATGAAAGAAATGCGATTAATTCGGAACGTGTTCGGGATCAATCGCTCACATCCCGAAGGTTGCAAATGTAGTTTAATCTCCTTCATTCAAAGCTATAAGGCTATTTTTTGTTATGAAAATTTCTAAAAATGGTTAATTGTTATATGTATATGTATATTAGAACAAAGTTTATTCGATTCGTTTCCATCTCGTAGTGAAATCTTTTAAATTAGAATTAAGTATTTTCTCCAAATAATTTTATATATCAGTCATGAAGATTTAAATAAAGATTATACAATAAGTTTTAAATAATATAGGTAATATAATATAATATAATATAATATAATATAATATAATATAATATAATATAATATAATATAATATAATATAATATAATATAATATAATATAATATAATATAATATAATATAATATAATATAATATAATATAATATAATATAATATAATATAATATAATATAATATAATATAATATAATATAATATAATATAATATAATATAATATAATATAATATAATATAATATAATATAATATAATATAATATAATATAATATATATATACTGTGTGCAAACGTCAAACTGTGAAGTTGTGTATTTTTTGCTCTCAATTTATTATTAAATTTCTTTAAATTAATTCAACCTTAAATTAATTGAAGTGATTGTAAAATTAATGAGTGTTACTGTGCACCACTGGAGATAAGTGATTTTAAAATTTATTTGATTTTTGATCATTATTTATGATTTTAATTTTATGTGCCGAGTCATCGTCTCATACTTATTGTTATTGTTGTTTCTGATATTTTCTCATATACTTTGTTAATTACTTATTGATTTTGTTTGTGCACATTTTGATTTATTTTGTTTTGCTTACTTATTTGTCATTTCTTGTTCACAGCTGTTTGCACTTGTTTGTTGAGTGTCATATACAGTGCATTTAAAACTGTTCGCTGCATTACGCTCAGCTGATTGTTGCGTCATTGGCTTCCAAACCTTTTGTGCTTTTAAACTGTTGTTATATACCCAGTTGCACTTACAACTTTTATATATACAAAACTTAACTTTGAATTTATTTCATCATGTCGTGTATTTACCTTAATTGTAATGTCAAAAGCGACTCTTATGTGTCATGCTGGCTTTGTGATGGGACCGCTCATGCAAAATGTGCTAGTTTAACGGGTAGAGTCGTTGATGCCATTATTGAGAAAAAAGGGGTTCGCTGGTCTTGTATAAAATGCAGACCCGCAGAAATTGATTTATTTAAAATCTTCAGACAAACCAGAAATGGTTTTTACGAAATTGGGAAAGAGTTGTCGATGCTGGCTGAGAAATTTAAGCTTTATGAAGAAATGTTTAAATCTCTCAAAAGCTTTGATGAATTCCCAAGCTCTGAAGATGGCCAATTAAAGCGTAAACGGGTTAGTAGTCCTCATAAGGGTGTTGATGCTGGAGCTAAACAGAAAACTCCATCTCCACCTATAGAATTAATAAATTTAGCCTCTCCGTGTCCTCATACCTCGCAAACTCCTCCACCTAAACCGATTCCCACTAGATCCTCTGCCAAAAACCATGTTGATAATCAAACTGCTCCATCAACTTCAAAGACCGCATTAACTTCCTTAAACATCCTGGAATCTTTAAATGGATCTGAACCCCTCACTTCCGAAAGAACTTCTGAGAAACTTGTTGTTATTCCTCCTAAAAAGTCTATTTTTGTGTCTAGATTCGCGAAAGACACTTCTCCTGATGACATTAATTTATATATTACATCCAAGTTCAAACCAAAACATTTATTTATTCGTAAATTTAATTTTAAATATGATCGCGACATTTCTAGCTTTAAAATCGATGTAGATCCGACCGATTTTGAAACGATCCTTCACAAATCATTTTGGCCGAATGGCGCGTTTGTTCGCGAATTTGAATTTAGACCAAATAAAAACAACATGAACGTCGTGAGATTACCTAATTCTCAGTCAGTTTCAAAAAACTAATTATATCAACTGTAAGCTTTTACTACCAAAACGTTAGAGGTTTGAATACCAAATTAACTGATCTGTACTTAAATGGATTTTGCTGTAATTACAAAATCATTTGTTTGACTGAAACATGGCTCAAACCTCACGTCTTGAACTCAGAAGTTCTTCCGAATCAATATGAAATCTACAGAAATGACCGCGTAAATAGAATTGGCGGTGGTGTTCTAATTGCAGTGCACACATCGTTGCCATCTGAGGATGTTAGTGTTTCATCCAATGCTTACTTTGAGCTCAAATGCATACGTGTGTTGATTGGTAAAGGATATATGTATCTAACCCTTTGCTATATCCCACCAAATTCCAACACGTCAATTTACAATGAGCTTCTGTTAACACTTAAATCTATAAACTCTTGGATGACACTTTCTGATACTCTGGTAGTACTGGGTGATTTTAACCTCCCGAGCATATATTGGAACGTTAATGACTCGGATATTGTACCTGTTTCTTCTAAAGATAATCACATTTTTTTCCTTGAAGAAATGGCTGAACTCTGCCTCAACCAAATAAACTTGAATTCAAATAAATTTGGCAGGATATTAGACCTAGTATACGTTAATGATATTCCGAACTTCTCCCTAAATCGGTGTGACCCTCTAGTTCTTCCGGAGGATGTTTACCATCCTGCTATTGAGTTCTCTTATGAAGTTATTAACGAAAGTGGAACTAAAAATTATTTCAGTTCTAGTGATCAATTTGTTTTTGCAAAGGCGAACTTCAAGAAAATAAATAAAGAGTTGTCGCGCTTTCCCTGGCCAAACTATGTAGATGATATTGACCTTTGTGTTGAACATTTCAATAACACCATCTATAACCTATTTCTAAAGTATGTTCCTAAACGCAGGGTCAATGAAGAACAAACACAGTTATGGTTCACCAAAGAGCTTAAAAAATTAAAAAATAAAAAGTCACGCTTTTTTAAGCTATACAAAAAATCTGGTCTTCATAGAGATTACGTCAAGTACTCAGTCTTGCGGCATAGATACATGGCATTAAACAAAAAATGTTACAAATCATACTTATGCAAAATGAAGAAAAAACTGGTTCACGATCCCAAATCATTCTATAACTTCGTCAACTCAAAACGTAGAGTTCATAGTTTTCCGTCCGCCATGAATTATAATAACACTGCGTCTTCTGATAGCCAACTTATTGCTAACATGTTCGCAAAATTTTTTAGTTCGAATTATTCTATGGACTCTCCTAAAAGTAGTGATTATCCGTTTAGACTTACCCCATCCAATTTAACTCATGTCTCAGTTATATCTCCGGAAGTAGTCTTAAATTCATTAAAAACCTTAAAAGATTCATTTAGATCTGGACCGGATTTCATTCCAGCTTGCTTTCTTAAAAAGTGTGCTGTAAATATTTACAAGCCCCTAACATCCTTATTTAACTTGTCTCTAAAAAAAGGTGTTTTCCCATTAGTTTGGAAGGAATCTTTTATAATACCCCTACACAAAAATGGCAGTAGGTCTTCTATTGAAAATTATCGAGGCATAGCCAAGCTGTCAGCGGTTCCAAAATTATTTGAAGCAATCATTGTTAATTATCTGAAGTACTCTATTTCCTCATCAATATCGCCATCTCAACATGGGTTTTCTACTGGAAAATCTACCACAACTAATTTATTGCAGTTCACAACTTATGTTTCAAATGGATTTAGAGAAAATGCTCACACAGATGTAATTTACACGGATTTTAGTAAAGCTTTTGACAAAGTATGTCATTCATTGCTCATCCGTAAACTAGGTCTAATAGGTCTTCAACCCAGTTTTATTCGATGGATATCTTCATACCTACATGGTAGAATTCAAAAAGTTATTTTCAAAAATTGTTCTTCCGATGTCATTTTCGTTCCTTCGGGCGTTCCCCAAGGAAGCCACCTTGGGCCAATTCTGTTCCTGCTATTCATTGATGATATTTCGTCTGTAATAAAACATTCTAAGATCTTATTATATGCTGATGATGTGTGATTATTAAAGTCATGGCATAAGCGGCGGAATGGTTCATTTAATTCGAAATTTGTTTTGCAAGGTTTCACAAATAGTGGCTTGAAATGCCTCGATACTCTACATGGAACGTTAAAATATAACTCACTTAGAAGGCATGGGCTATTTATAAGTCCAGTGATTAATTTAACCATAAAAACTATACCAAGCATCTCTCTACGACTAGAAAGTGAAGGCAAATTAATGAGTTTTAAACGAGAAGTGTAAGGTGGAAGAATGTAATCTGAGTCCCAACGAAAGTTCCGCAAAGCAAAAAGCAGGAACTGCTTTTGGACAGATTCTATTTTATCTGAAAAACACTGGTAGTGGGGATTCCAAATAATAGATGCGTATTCCAAGATAGGTCTAACTAAGCTTGTAAATAGAGCTTTTGTGACGTAAGGATCATTGAACTCCTTAGACCATCGCTTTATAAATGCAAAGGCAGCTTTAGCTTTGTTGACAGTGGAGTTTATATGGAGGTTAAAGGTGAGTTTGGAGTCCATTGTGACGCCAAGATCGATAAAATTAGTTACCTGATCTAGATTATGCTGTGATATTTTATAAGAAGCTGGTTGTACTGTTCTACGAGAAAAGCACATAACTTTACATTTTTTTAAGTTTAGCGGCATGTAGTTTGCTTTACACCAATGAACAAGGTTGTTAAGATCTGCTTGTAAGAAAGATCTATCTTCTATAGAGGAAAATGATTTAAATAGTTTTACATCATCAGCATATAATAAGATCTTAGAATGTTTTATTACAGACGAAATATCATCAATGAATAGCAGGAACAGAATTGGCCCAAGGTGGCTTCCTTGGGGAACGCCCGAAGGAACGAAAATGACATCGGAAGAACAATTTTTGAAAATAACTTTTTGAATTCTACCATGTAGGTATGAAGATATCCATCGAATAAAACTGGGTTGAAGACCTATTAGACCTAGTTTACGGATGAGCAATGAATGACATACTTTGTCAAAAGCTTTACTAAAATCCGTGTAAATTACATCTGTGTGAGCATTTTCTCTAAATCCATTTGAAACATAAGTTGTGAACTGCAATAAATTAGTTGTGGTAGATTTTCCAGTAGAAAACCCATGTTGAGATGGCGATATTGATGAGGAAATAGAGTACTTCAGATAATTAACAATGATTGCTTCAAATAATTTTGGAACCGCTGACAGCTTGGCTATGCCTCGATAATTTTCAATAGAAGACCTACTGCCATTTTTGTGTAGGGGTATTATAAAAGATTCCTTCCAAACTAATGGGAAAACACCTTTTTTTAGAGACAAGTTAAATAAGGATGTTAGGGGCTTGTAAATATTTACAGCACACTTTTTAAGAAAGCAAGCCGGAATGAAATCCGGTCCAGATCTAAATGAATCTTTTAAGGTTTTTAATGAATTTAAGACTACTTCCGGAGATATAACTGAGACATGAGTTAAATTGGATGGGGTAAGTCTAAACGGATAATCACTACTTTTAGGAGAGTCCATAGAATAATTCGAACTAAAAAATTTTGCGAACATGTTAGCAATAAGTTGGCTATCAGAAGACGCAGTGTTATTATAATTCATGGCGGACGGAAAACTATGAACTCTACGTTTTGAGTTGACGAAGTTATAGAATGATTTGGGATCGTGAACCAGTTTTTTCTTCATTTTGCATAAGTATGATTTGTAACATTTTTTGTTTAATGCCATGTATCTATGCCGCAAGACTGAGTACTTGACGTAATCTCTATGAAGACCAGATTTTTTGTATAGCTTAAAAAAGCGTGACTTTTTATTTTTTAATTTTTTAAGCTCTTTGGTGAACCATAACTGTGTTTGTTCTTCATTGACCCTGCGTTTAGGAACATACTTTAGAAATAGGTTATAGATGGTGTTATTGAAATGTTCAACACAAAGGTCAATATCATCTACATAGTTTGGCCAGGGAAAGCGCGACAACTCTTTATTTATTTTCTTGAAGTTCGCCTTTGCAAAAACAAATTGATCACTAGAACTGAAATAATTTTTAGTTCCACTTTCGTTAATAACTTCATAAGAGAACTCAATAGCAGGATGGTAAACATCCTCCGGAAGAACTAGAGGGTCACACCGATTTAGGGAGAAGTTCGGAATATCATTAACGTATACTAGGTCTAATATCCTGCCAAATTTATTTGAATTCAAGTTTATTTGGTTGAGGCAGAGTTCAGCCATTTCTTCAAGGAAAAAAATGTGATTATCTTTAGAAGAAACAGGTACAATATCCGAGTCATTAACGTTCCAATATATGCTCGGGAGGTTAAAATCACCCAGTACTACCAGAGTATCAGAAAGTGTCATCCAAGAGTTTATAGATTTAAGTGTTAACAGAAGCTCATTGTAAATTGACGTGTTGGAATTTGGTGGGATATAGCAAAGGGTTAGATACATATATCCTTTACCAATCAACACACGTATGCATTTGAGCTCAAAGTAAGCATTGGATGAAACACTAACATCCTCAGATGGCAACGATGTGTGCACTGCAATTAGAACACCACCGCCAATTCTATTTACGCGGTCATTTCTGTAGATTTCATATTGATTCGGAAGAACTTCTGAGTTCAAGACGTGAGGTTTGAGCCATGTTTCAGTCAAACAAATGATTTTGTAATTACAGCAAAATCCATTTAAGTACAGATCAGTTAATTTGGTATTCAAACCTCTAACGTTTTGGTAGTAAAAGCTTACAGTTGATATAATTAGTTTTTTGAAACTGACTGAGAATTAGGTAATCTCACGACGTTCATGTTGTTTTTATTTGGTCTAAATTCAAATTCGCGAACAAACGCGCCATTCGGCCAAAATGATTTGTGAAGGATCGTTTCAAAATCGGTCGGATCTACATCGATTTTAAAGCTAGAAATGTCGCGATCATATTTAAAATTAAATTTACGAATAAATAAATGTTTTGGTTTGAACTTGGATGTAATATATAAATTAATGTCATCAGGAGAAGTGTCTTTCGCGAATCTAGACACAAAAATAGACTTTTTAGGAGGAATAACAACAAGTTTCTCAGAAGTTCTTTCGGAAGTGAGGGGTTCAGATCCATTTAAAGATTCCAGGATGTTTAAGGAAGTTAATGCGGTCTTTGAAGTTGATGGAGCAGTTTGACTATCAACATGGTTTTTGGCAGAGGATCTAGTGGGAATCGGTTTAGGTGGAGGAGTTTGCGAGGTATGAGGACACGGAGAGGCTAAATTTATTAATTCTATAGGTGGAGATGGAGTTTTCTGTTTAGCTCCAGCATCAACACCCTTATGAGGACTACTAACCCGTTTACGCTTTAATTGGCCATCTTCAGAGCTTGGGAATTCATCAAAGCTTTTGAGAGATTTAAACATTTCTTCATAAAGCTTAAATTTCTCAGCCAGCATCGACAACTCTTTCCCAATTTCGTAAAAACCATTTCTGGTTTGTCTGAAGATTTTAAATAAATCAATTTCTGCGGGTCTGCATTTTATACAAGACCAGCGAACCCCTTTTTTCTCAATAATGGCATCAACGACTCTACCCGTTAAACTAGCACATTTTGCATGAGCGGTCCCATCACAAAGCCAGCATGACACATAAGAGTCGCTTTTGACATTACAATTAAGGTAAATACACGACATGATGAAATAAATTCAAAGTTAAGTTTTGTATATATAAAAGTTGTAAGTGCAACTGGGTATATAACAACAGTTTAAAAGCACAAAAGGTTTGGAAGCCAATGACGCAACAATCAGCTGAGCGTAATGCAGCGAACAGTTTTAAATGCACTGTATATGACACTCAACAAACAAGTGCAAACAGCTGTGAACAAGAAATGACAAATAAGTAAGCAAAACAAAATAAATCAAAATGTGCAAAAACAAAATCAATAAGTAATTAACAAAGTATATGAGAAAATATCAGAAACAACAATAACAATAAGTATGAGACGATGACTCGGCACATAAAATTAAAATCATAAATAATGATCAAAAATCAAATAAATTTTAAAATCACTTATCTCCAGTGGTGCACAGTAACACTCATTAATTTTACAATCACTTCAATTAATTTAAGGTTGAATTAATTTAAAGAAATTTAATAATAAATTGAGAGCAAAAAATACACAACTTCACAGTTTGACGTTTGCACACAGTATATATATATTATATTATATTATATTATATTATATTATATTATATTATATTATATTATATTATATTATATTATATTATATTATATTATATTATATTATATTATATTATATTATATTATATTATATTATATTATATTATATTATATTATATTATATTATATTATATTATATTATATTATATTATATTATATTATATTATATTATATTATATTATATTATATTATATTATATTATATTATATTATATTATATTATATTATATTATATTATATTATATTATATTATATTATATTATATTATATTATATTATATTACCTATATTATTTAAAACTTATTGTATAATCTTTATTTAAATCTTCATGACTGATATATAAAATTATTTGGAGAAAATACTTAATTCTAATTTAAAAGATTTCACTACGAGATGGAAACGAATCGAATAAACTTTGTTCTAATATACATATACATATAACAATTAACCATTTTTAGAAATTTTCATAACAAAAAATAGCCTTATAGCTTTGAATGAAGGAGATTAAACTACATTTGCAACCTTCGGGATGTGAGCGATTGATCCCGAACACGTTCCGAATTAATCGCATTTCTTTCATACAAAATGTTAAATTCGAGTCTTTGCCAGTTGGATATAGAAACTTACGTACATGCATACATAAATAATCATAGGCATAACTGGTTTGCCAAAGAAGTAAGATCGTCATCATTAGAACCAAAAATGGAAAGCATTTACGAATATACCCAACAGCGAAAATGTAGATTATAGAATTGATGATGTTTGCATATATGTACATATACAAACCTCACAAACATAACTAAACTCAAAAAATAACAAAATTAATATTTGTGAAGTCTATACACTTCTTTATGCACATTGTAAATCAGTTTGCATTGTGTACAAATTGTGGTATTGGTCGTTCAAAAGGTGTAATGTGTTAGGCATCTTGGCATTGGGTATATGTCACTAGAACAGAACAGCGAAGAAGCAGATATGTGTGGTGATACAAAAACAAAAGCAGCCAATCGAAGCCCATGTTATTTCTCAACATCGCAAAAAAAAACCGCGGACACCAACACAATTAAAATTGTCTGTATACATATGTGGCCTACGTAAGATGGTGTGCGTAGCTCTTTCGCATTTTCTTCTTTGTGCAGTCAGAATGCCCTGTGCGCATAATCAGCATTTGGAAAGACAAAATAAAAATGGAAATCATAATTATTTGATATATTGCGAAATTTAAACACCATAAATTTTGATTTCGATAACATCCATTGTTGGAATGTTCAAAAAATGTATATGATCAATAAATTTGCATATTGTCATAAACAATATATACATATATAACAACACCTAATGTATAGAGATAAACATCTTATTATTATTTATATATATATATTGTAGAACCACTTAAAACATATATTTAGTTATTATTTAAATAATACTTAATATAAATAATAAGCTAAATATTTTGATTTTGAACATATGTTATGGCTCTTCAAATTTCGCATTGGGTAGGAAAGCAAATGACAAAGACAAAATTGAAACAAAAATGGCGTTAACTTTATTTCGCCACGAAATTACGGATGAAAGAATCAAAACAGAAATTCAACCTGGATTGAAATTTCAGCCAATTTCGTAATTTACTCGCTACATTTTTCGTGAGCGGATTCTCCCTTCTTATAAAATTTACGTTCTTTGTTTATACGCTCAGAGGCCACTCAGGCAGCTGCACCCTCATGAGTGAAGCATGTGTGAGTGAGGAGCCAAAATGAGGCAAATCCGAACCCTGCTCAATATAGGTTTCTGGAATGCTAACGGCATAGGGCAACATCGCAATGAACTCCAGGTGTTCCTAGAAAATCACCAAATTGATATAATATTGTCCGAAACCCATCTGACTGTGTTTAATTATTTTAACATATGTAGATGGCTTTATGTTTTATAATACTAAGCACCTCGAAGGAAAAGCTAGAGGTGGGACCGGGATACTTATTAAGAAAGAGGATTAAGCACCACGTGCTAGAAAAATATTGCAAATATTATGTATATACACTCAACATCAGTTTACGTAGATGATAGCTCTGGCGGACTAACTGTATCTGCAATATACAGCTCTCCCCGTTTTAATATAACGGAGTATCAATTCACTGAATTCGTTTCCAAGTTAGGTACTAGATTTCTAGTAGCAGGTGATTACAATGCTAAACATACTTTTTGGGGATCTAGGTTAATAAAACCAAAAGGAAGAAATTTGTTCAAAGCAATCCAAAGCAATGTTCTTGAAAAATTTCAATTACCAATCATTGTAATTGAAATAATTGCCACGTCTGGCAAATTGGTGGTATTACTCAATTGGGACATAATAACACAAATTTCCCGCATACAGAAATATTTTATTTGTAGTTATTAAAAAATTTTAGGTTCATAGAAAAAATTAATTCGTTGCAAATGAATCGAAAATTTTTGACTTCAAAAATTCCCTACATTTACCTAAATTTTGAAAATCTGTCCTTTTTTCCCTACACAGCAAATTTGAGGTCGATATTCCCTACATGTAGCCTCTTTTCCTTACACTTGGCATCACTACTTCCGCGAAAATAATTGCTGAATGAAGTAGTAACAAAAAAACACACACAAAATTGACATTATCTAAAAAATCTAACCTTAAAAAAAAAATTAAAAAAAATATTTCCGAGCTCAGCAAGCCCATACCTATCCTCCCCATACCTGAATTTCTTCGTATTTTTTTTTTAATTATTTATAGCCTAGTGTTATTTATTTTCAATCATTTCTTTCAGCTCTTAACCGCTAATTTATCGCAGTCACCACAAGCTGGTGACTCACCAAATACACCGAACTCTTCATCAATGCCCACATCTGGTGATAGTGGGACAAATGTACCATCTCTAAGTCCCTCGAATGTCAGCGAGTGTCGCTTAAATACAGGATCCGGTGCCGGTTCAGGTAAGATACCTAGCGGTGCAATGAGTCCGGATGCAATTTCACAAAATTCCAGCAACACGGCCGGTGGCACTGGTGCTATTGCTAATCCCATAGTTGCTAGCAATTTTGATGGCAGTGGCATTACGACACTAAGTGCAGGTGGCGCCAGTGGCGTTGGTGGTTCATGTTGTGAGAATGGGCGCCCCATTATGGCGGATCCAGTTTCGGGCCAAACAGTTTGTTCATGTCAATATGATTCAGCTCGTTTGGCGCTCTCAAGTTACCCACGTCTGCCAGCGGCTGGCGTTGGTGTTTATGGTTCACCATATCCTTCAACGGATCAAAATCCGTATCAGAGCATTGGAGTGGACAATTCAGCATTCTACTCGCCACTGGTAAGTAAGAAGTTTTGTTATTCTCTAAGTGTAATTTAATCAAAGACCGTTAAAATTAAAAAAAAGCTTTGTTTATTATAGATCTTTAGAATTTTCACAAAACAAAACCACACAATCACACTAACACACAGTGGCCGAATCGCCTTCGCTAGCGGCGGAAAACTAATAATTTTTAAAGTAAAAAAGATATCTGTGTCTTTTAGTAATTAAGAAAAACATCAAGGAAGTAAAAAAGGGTTTTTGTTATTTGAATTTTAATTGATTTTTTATTAAATTTTTTCTCTTTTTTTTAATTTTATTAATCTAATTTCATTATATAAATATTTCTAAAAAAATAAAAAAAAAATATATTTGGATTAGAAAATACAATTATTCGGAACTATTGCATCTTTCAGCAAGCCTACTAGTTAAATTTGGTTTTTTTCTGCCAACTTCGTCATACTCGAGCTTATTTTAAATATTATTATTTGGAACTGTGCATCCAAATACATAACCTACCATAGCGAAATACTTCTTTCCCGGTACTTCTTCGTCGTGCCATACTCAATAAATTACGGATTTTACTGCTGACATTATGCGTAAAAAGTGCCATAAAAGCAAGGGTAGCGGGTAGTAGCGGCTGAAGTTGGTATTTTTGGACACACGAAAGAACACACTTCTAGAAAATATCAAATTTTGCTTGAATACGGTTGAATTTCATAAAGTTTTACTCCACGGAAAACTGCATACTAGGCGACAAAGCAGGGTGTCATTAATGCCACTGTTGTTGGTATTTAGATTATAATAAAGGAAAATTGAAAATTAATCGAAGCAAAGCTCACGACGGTGGTAGGCTAGTGGTGATGCCATTAGACCGAGTTCGAACCTCGGTGCGGCCGCCTAGCAAAAGAAGTCTGATGGAGAGTTGTGGCGATCTCCGAACTAGATCTATAACTTCTACCAAAAAATTAATTTTAAATTTTTCTTCAAAAAAAAAAGAGGACAACAGCTCATATTTATATTTATTTTGACGATTCCTGTAAACGTTAGTTATTGGTTGTGCTAAAATGACTTTGGGTCTTATTGCATTCAGTGATGTGATACGTACAGTGATGAAAGATAATCTCCCACAAAATTCCCACCGAATTTAAAGCATTCCCACCGAATCGAAGCATTGGTTACTACCGAGTTATTTAAAAAAAAATCGTTAAGAAAACTTTGACCTCGAATAATTCGCTGAAAAATCAAGACTAGCAAAAACGCTTTTGCGATCATATTACAATGTTTGTTAGCTTTCAAAATTGATCCATAAACCATGCAATATCGAAAAATCGATTTTAGGTGGCCCACTTGAGAAAATTTTACTCACTATAATTCAATGGTGCTATTATAACTCTGCGGAGTTTTATTGCCGATCATCTCTCCCAATTCGAGGTGTGCTCCTTTTGTTCTTCCTACTAATTGGGTGGACCCACAGTTTTTTGCCGGTTCCGAACTGCGAATGCATTTTATGTGAGAAGATTTTTCATGGCGGAAATACACTCGGAGGGTATGCCCCCCACTGCCGAGAGGTGACCGCGGTTTCTAAAAACCCAATAATTGCGTTTTAATTAATTAGGAAAAATTTGTTGGTGTTTGTCCGGACTGGGGTTTTAACCCTGGAGAAAAATTTTATAGGAGCCACGTAAAGCAAATTTTTCTTTCGTTTGGTGTCACACCAATGAAGATTGCTCAATGTGTTAAAGAGATATACAGGATTAAGTGGAGTCTTTGACCAAATAACGGTAAATTGCCGATATCCCAAAAATCTTCTCATAGAATTAAAAATTAACCCGATTTTCGGAATCAGCGACCGATTTTACATACAGATAGATTAGTGGCGTCAAAAGTACAGACGACTATTTAACTCATTTCTGTTAAGCAATTCAGTATATGTAAAGTTGTGAAAGTCCACCCCTAAATTTGAAGCTTATATTAAGAGGATTAAGGGACAAAAATTTTTTTTTTTGTTCCCGCGAAATTCCGCCGAAATGGTTTTTTTTTGTAACTTTGTTAATCGGATGATAAATACCAAAGTTACAAGAAAAAAACAATTTCGGCGATATTTCGCGGGATCAAAAAAAATGTTTTTCTGTGTCCCTTAACCCTCTCAACATAAGCTTCAAATTTAAGGGCGGCCTTTTACAACTTTTTTTTCGACCCTATCTAATGTACATATATACGTTACTAGTACATTATATCCATACATTAAGTTGACCGTTTATCTTCCTTTGAGGAGGATTGTCTCCCCAAATGCTATTTGTCCTCCTCGAATATTTTGTCCTCCTTTTGAGCAAAATTGTCCTGCTGGTCCTCCTTTTCATGTTTCATACCAGCCTTCACGAAATTTCGTACTGAAAATTGCTATTTTCTTATCGTATTTAGCAATTCAACAAATAAATATTTTACGTGTAGCAGGCGCCTTTAGCATTGAAAGCTTCAGTTGATTACAGGAAATTACCCCAGCAATTGAGCGTGTGAAAGTTGTTTGAGCCATTAAAGACATATTTACTGAACTTGGAAAAATGTCCTCTAAATATAAAAAAGATCTTTTTGGATGAATGCGCTGAAACAATTCTTTTATTTATTCACAGTCAGGCCACTCATTGATAAAAAATATTGAAATAGAAAACAAAACATCAAGTGAAGTTAATTTGCACTGCAATACTTAAAATAAAAATAGCTCAAACGACGTTGTGAACAATAACAATTGAAATGGCTTGTTTTTGTTGACCAATGTTGATTTTTCATTATTGTAATAAAAACGAACATATGTATAAAAAATTTGTTTGTTTGTCCTCCTGGAGTAGTAGGTACCTACTACAAAATTTCGGTCACCTTAATGCTTACATATGTACACAACGTAAATTTGTAAAACTCAACATATGTACGTATTTATTTAATTTAATTGGGCACAGGCCCAGTTTAATTTTTATTTTTTTTTATTTTTTAGAAACTAGAAAAAAAAACCCCCGCGTGTAGCATAGTACACGTGATAGAAGTTAACTTCTTACATCTTGTTCAATATTTCAAATAATTGTGTTTTCAATTTATATTGGCTCGAAAGCAACAAGTAACAAGTTTTATATACATATCATATGAGAAGCGAATTTGAAAATAAATCCCTGAAAAAATGCGATTAATCCGGGACGTGTCCGGGATCAATCTGAAGGGAGAATGCGACTAATACAATTTTACATCCCTTTATATGGAGCGAATTGATCGCATTTGTTCGAGCATGTCCTATAAAGAGACTAATTGTTCAACTTGTATACAGGAACGGGTACAAATGTAGATTAATCGCTTTCATCCAAAGTTGTAAGCCAAGGCTATTTTTTGTGAAAATGTCTAATAATTATAAATTGTTATATATATTAGAAGAGTTTACTCGATTAGATTTCATCTGGTAGTGAAATCTTTTAAAAAAATTAAGTATTTTCTCCAAATATTTAGGGCCGTTTTCACCATCTCCGGTTAAGCACTTAACCAGAGATTTTTGCCCGGTTAAGCAATTTATACAATTTACGTCAAACTAACCAGCGATTAAATTAACCGGAGATGGTGAAATCGGCCCTTAAAGTTTTGAGAATGCATTATGCGAGTGTAAAAGATATATGAGGAATTTTTCAAAAAGGCTACTTTTTATAACAATCTTTAAAAATTATAAATGTTCATGTCTATTTAAATAAAGATTATACAATAAGTTTTACTTTTGTAAAAAAATCTATTCAATAAATTAAAATTTTTTAAATAGTCATTTTTCAGTGTATAATCGTAATTGATTTTTCAATGAATATGTTTGGTAAAATTTTGTCAAAATTATTATTCATCATTGTTATTAAAAGAAAGCGTGTTCAATTAGTTTTACGTATTGTTTTTTTAATACATACATTGAATATTTTTGTAAAATTTCTACATATAATCAATCTAGATTTATACCCGGGAACAATTGGTCCACAATTAGTCTACATTTATAACCGTTCGGGAACAATCGGGCACTAATTTTGTACCGATTGTTCCCGAAAGAAATCAATCCGGGGCAAATCTATGTATATCGGGATTAATCGCACATTTTTTTGCAGAGATATTGCAATGAAAACTATCGCATGTACATACATGTGGTTGTGTGTTTTTGCTTGTACAAATTCTATTTATAGAAAAGGCGAAGCTTGTTCTTGTTATTAGATTTTGTTTATCGGCAAGCTCATCCGATCGGTTTTTATATGGGTTGTTTGGTCGTTTTTATTTTAATAATTAACTAGTATCTATGTAACCCCGATGTTCGGGTGGCACTTTTATTTATTAAAAAAATATTTAATAAAAAAGAAAAAAAGAAAAAAAAATTGGCTCGACCTGGACTTGAACCACCTTCACTTAAATTGGAAGCCTAGCATCTTACAGCTGAGCTACTGCGCTAGTTACGCGAGTTGTGTCAAACGGTGTACTTTAGTTTCTGCTTGTTTTTAACAGCGCTGTTATGTACTGACATCTATATGTACTAGGGATTCCAATTTTTCCGATTTTTACGATCCCGGGATTTTCGGGATTTATTTTTAAAATCCCGGGATCCCGGGATTTATCCCGGGATTTGGACTTTAATTACACAGGCCGACAATATTTCCAAAAAATTTTCTAACTCAAATAAAATTCTACTTTTCTAAAGGATTTCGGTGCGCTGATTCTGAATTTGAAGTCGGATTTTCGGTAATGCGTGTAGGTTTTGAGATATTCGTGTCCAAAGAGATGAAAAATGCGATTTTTTGCTATATTCACTGCTCAATCTGTTAAATTATTTACTTTCATTAAAAGATGATTGCAGCTATTGAAAGAACGATCATTTCTCTTGAAAACAGCGCTTTCCTTTTTCGGGTATCTTATTCGGATATCTACGTTGTCTTCAAAAGAAATGATCGTGCTTTCAATAGATGTAATGAGTTTTTAATGAAAGTGAGTAGTTTTAAAAATATTGAGGAGTGAATATGGCCACAAACTGCGTTTTTCGCCTTTTTGGACATGAATGTCTCAAAAACTACACCGAAATCCTTTTATATCTATTACAAAAATTTTTCGACCAGTATTATTTTCCCACATTTTGGGTTGAAAAAAGGAAATATATATTTCGAGGAACGCTACAACTTTAAAGTGCAAAGAAAAATTATTGATATTTCCAAGCTTGCCGAAAAATTCAGAAAATTAATGCAACTTCTGAATAGATAAACATCGGAGGCAAAATTTTGATATGAATTCCGAGTATGCAACTGCGTATTTAATTTTAGTACAGTGTTGTAAGACTAACAAGTCTAATTAAAATTTTGTTTCCATTTTCTTCCATTATTTACTTTCCATGTGGGAAAATTCCAAAAAACATTTGAGAAATAAATGACTAGGGCATGGAATTTTATGTACTAAAAAATAAAAAATATGCGCATAAAAAATGCAACAAAAACTGAGAAATATGCATGAAAAAAAAAAAAAAAAAATGCATTAATTCATGTTTATTGAAGTTACAATTGGCGCTTTCGATTCGCCATCAGACAAGCGAGGTCGGATCGAACAAAAATGTTTGAACTCATAATGAGTAGTAGCCATACTCGCTAACTGGTCGATAAAAATTTCCCTCTGCTCGCTATCATTCACATATAAATTTGGCAGAGGGAAATTTATAGCCAGCAGAGAAATTGTGAATCGAAAGCGGCTAATAGTTAAATAAATTAGGTACAAATATTTTTTAATTCAATTTTGCTGTTACGTTGTACGTTTATACATATGTATGTATGTTTTTATAGATATGTACATAAATTCAGTCTTGAACATTTCATAATTTGTAATGGTTAATCCTTATTTAACGATTCATTAGCGTACACAATGAAATATTTTTTTCATATTCTCAAAAAGAAAAATTTGCCGATTCGGTCGAAAAAAGCTCTTAAACATAGAAAACGAACGTTCTAAATCCACAGAGGTAATAGGAGCATGTTTGAAAACGGCTCTTTGTCGACAGGTATGCACCGTATCGAATATACTAATAATAGCCGTGTTCACACGAAACTCTATTCGTCGTCAGATGACTGTTATGCATGAATTTCGTTTGTATAAAACCGTCAACTAGCAAATTACAAAAATAGGCAATATAATGCGAAATATCTAATAAAAAAATGCAAACAACGCAAAATATGTAAAAATATGCATATATGACCAAAATATGCAAAATATGCAAAAACATTTGAATGCCATTTTTAAGACAATTTCACGATTCGCAAAGATTGTTTATTTATTTTTCTCTACCTAAATCTAAGAAAAACATGTATTTGCATAAATTTCCATGCCCTATAAATGACCAAAAATCAGGACATAGAAATTATCGAATGAATTTTGCCACAAGCTAAAAGCTTTAAAAATACCTAACGTACGTTTCCTTACAACGCGTACTTCAATACAAAAAAATTTAATTATTAAAAAAAAATCAAAAATTTTAATCCTTACTTTAACTAATGCACTTTTTTATTCTAGCAAAAATGTCGCACTTTCTTCCGGCTGTCACATTTTTTTCTTCTCTTCTACACAGACACAACACTTTTTTGGGGATGTTTGTTCTATTGACAAAATATAAAACTGGCCCGACTACGGGCAACATTTTCTGCTCTTAGCACAAGTAAAAGGTTGCATTATTTTTGTTTCATTAATCACATGAAAAATTCAACACTTTAATAGGGCACATGACACATGTTGATAATGCTGCAATGTAATAATGCAACATTTTCATTCAGAATAGGAAATGCTATTAGTATACAGATCTGAGACCAATAAAAATTATATAAAATATAACTGTTCTTTGCTATAATAGCGGAATATTCTCTCTTTATCTTATCCCGAAAATCCCGGGATAAAATTCTAGCGATCCCGGGATTTTCGGGGTGTCAAAAAGGGCGGGATCCCGGGATTGGAATCCCTAATATGTACATACGTGAGTGAGTTGTAATTACCCAATAAACATTTTTCTTCATTTTCAATTTGAGGTTCATTTGAGAAGTAACCCTATTGTCAAATATCAAACGTTTGTTATCAAATGCACCTCAAATTTCCCCTGATAGCGTTCTCAAACAAAAAGGCTCATTTTTAGTATGGGATTTTGGGCTGATTCTCAATTTGATTCATTTCATTTTCTCAAACCTATTTCAAAGGTGGTACGAAATGGAATGCAATCAATAGATGTTTGTATGTATTACATATATGTACCCTAGAGTGCAGAAAATTTGAGCGATAGTGAGAGTTCGTGTTGTGAGCGCAGAAATGGAATGGAATAAACAGATGTACATATGTATTATAGTATATTTGTACTCTGATGTGATGCTTTTCATTTACCCGTGCGGGTGAATTTTTTCGGTGCCTTTTGTACAGTTACATGAGTATGTTAATATGAGAAACAAATTATGTTGTTATTAAATTTGGTGTAACTTCACAAAAAGCCACAAACAAATAAAATAATAATAAGATATACAGAATCATTATTACACACAATCATTTTCAACCATCATCATTTCAACCGTTAAAAGACCGCTCGAGTAGAACAACGAACGTTGACTGAAATTGGCAAACACACACAATTTCTTCGTTCCTTCAAGCCTTGACATGTTGAAATTCGTGAAATGGTACAAAATGCGAAACAAGCTTTTTTCAAATGTGTTGTAAGTTATTTTAAAATTGATAAACAATGTTTGATGAACATTTGAAAATATGTTTATTTTCAAATGATATATATGCTGATTCTCAACTTTAGAAACAATATTTTCTCAAACGTTTGATAATTTCTTTTTCAATGTTTAATGGGTAGCTTTGTTCGTTTACGGATATTTTTTGATGTTTTTCGAAAACTTTTAAAAACAAACACTTTGTCGCCGTTTTTTTACGCCAAATCTCCAACAGAAGAGAACCAACTGAGAGAGAAAACTGACATTTCATTTTGTGAGAAGCTGTTGAATTCTGTTGGACAAATTTTTGCCAACAGCTATTTTCCAACAGGAAAGCAGCTGATCAAACAACAGCTGACTTTAATGTTTGCAAGTAACAAGATTTGCAAAATATACAAATCAATTATAAAATTGGAAAAATACACTAAATTGGCAACAAATATGGATAAATTAAATATGCAAAATAAGTTACATACTTTTTGCGAAGTATTTATATGCATATTATGTACCTTAGTAAATTGTAATCTCCTTTGCGGGAATATATATTAACGGGGCCGCTGTGGTGCAGTGGGGAGTGTTGTGGCCACTGTGGTGTGGCGGACAGTGGCTAGTCTGCCATACCAGAGGTCATGGGTTGGATCCCCAGCCTGGATAGAGGGAAAATTTGTATAAAATGATCCACGATCCGATAACAATTAATTTTCCAGAGGGTAGGGGTGGTCTCACAGATCACAAAAAAACACAGTACCACCCGCCGGACGCTCATAGTTCAGGAGATATTCCTTGTTAAATTAATGTATCTATGTGTAGAACATCTTTCTGCGTTGGAGGCCTTCGGCCGCGCTTCAATAAAATTACCCTCAGCCGGCAGAATTCTCTTTCTGGATTAATATCCATGGACCAATCTACAGTTGTTTTGTATATAACACCTTTTGCGTTGGCGGCCTTCAGTCGCGCTTTACAAAAATAACCCTCAGCCGGGAGAATTATATTTCTGGAGAACTTTAATATTATAATTTCATAATAGTTGAAAGTGTTAAGATAAGATGAATGATAAATGAAGAATATGATCATCTACAGAATATTTCCTGAAAGTTTCACTGAAATATTCCCAGTAGTTTATAAATAAATGAAATTGGTTCATTATATACAAGCTGAGCCTGGATAGACAACAAATTCTAACTAAAACCCAATTATCCGGATTTTAAAAATAGCAGCCACTCTAGGCAGTCGGAGGATCACCCTCCGAGAGTAGTTCTGCAGTGGGTCGGCTTCAGTATAATGCGCCCGCCGTATTTATTTTCAAACCACTGGAACTTTCGGGAAATCTTCTATGGATGCCGCCAACGCAAAAGTTTGTTCTACTCAAAAGTACTGTGGATCGGTCCATAGAGGGTTATTTTTATTGAATCATGGCCAGGGCCGGGTGCATTAAATTGAAATCTCTTCTGCGGGGCAGCAGACGCGAAGACATACTGCGGTGGAAAACAGTATGGACATGGGTGCAAAGAAAAGCGATTGTTAGTGTGATAATTATTACAATGAAATCCTATTTATTAGATAGTAACAGCGAACCCCAGCGGGTTAGGGGGTCTAGAATATACCCGTTGTAAGGAATGCCTGTCGTAAGACGCGACTAAAATCCACCGGCCTAGAAGGTTGATTATGGCCAGAAAAAATCGTTCGCACGACAGTCGGGCTAGTGTCAGAACGGACTAGTACCTGAGCGTACCGGATTTATCCGGCAAAGGACTGTCACATCCCCTACACTCTCCAAAACCTTCGGGGAGTGTCTTGGTGGCTACAACAACAACAACATGAAGTTAATTGTATTGCAGATACATACATATGTGCATATATCTCCACTGTTTTCAGGCATAATTGTAACTCCATCAGCATTTATATAGAACAAACAGTGCCGATTTATTGTAAAATAGAGTTCCGGATGCATTTCCGAACTTCAAAAAACCTTTTTACGAGCCAATGCGAACGATTTTTAGATTGAGGAGGTTATCGCGAGGTGACAAAAGACTGACCAAAACGAAACCCAAAACGAATCAAAAGAAATTAAATAAGAAAAAAACTATGTTTTATTTTATTATTTTTATGTTATATGTACATATATACATAATTAACAGCAATAATTTCCACCAATTTTATTATCATTTTAATTGTAATCCTTTTTATCCTTTGAATTTGGGGCTTGTTAATGTAAATAAAAATCAGCCGTTTGCCAAAGCTGTTGAACTCTGCAAATTTTGTGTTCGTTTACCTCTTACGATATTTTTCTCTTGTGAGAGGATAGGTGACATTTTTCTCCAACACCTGGCTGTTGGAGGCTGCTGAGTAAATGCTGTTGGAGAAAGTACGCGAACAAAGCTATTGTTAGTTCAGTTTAAGTGCAGCATTTGACATACTCAACGCAGGTGGTGTGATGGCGCAGCGGTAGAGTGTCAGGTCTGGAAGCGAGGGGTTGTAGGTTCTCGAACCACGCGATATCAAAGTTGATTTTTTTAAAAATTAAAAATCAGCTAAAATGGCTGCCATTTCCGGGGCCAACTTCCGTTGCATCAAATTTCAAATTTCACTCTCCATAAAAACTCTGTATCGCCGCCTAAGAAGTTAACTTTAAAAATTTTTTAAGCATGGAAGTACTACAGCTGTTTCGCCTTAGATCCCACTAAGTCTCGTGTATGTTTTCCTGAATAAATGGGTTTTATAACGTATTAATTTATTAATAAATTTAATCGAAAAACGGTTATAATCGGTTAGTTCCATACAATTAATCGCGATTAATAATCGAACGCTTTCGATTATTCTAAAAACCGGTTAATCGGTTATTTCATTTATTTTTCCATCCCTACTCACCCTGTGAAAGTGCGCTTTACATTTATTAAAAAGTGCAATGCCATGCCTTGACAGTGTAAAAAATATACA
Organism: Urophora cardui; assembly: GCA_960531455.1. NCBI lineage: Eukaryota > Metazoa > Arthropoda > Insecta > Diptera > Tephritidae > Urophora > Urophora cardui. Next base: position 72,743,437 of record OY482673.1, on the reverse strand, counting down.
TTTATTGGAATTACTTTTTATTTATGATTTTATCTCTATCAAAAATTGTGTTGATCCAATACCTAGCCGTGTGCTTTACAGTGTAATAAATATGAATGGAACATTCGGTAGGATTGGGGTAGAGTATATGGAGGAGCATGTACATAAGTATGTAGTATCCAGTGAAACACATTTCAGTTTATAAACCCTTTATGTTTTTAAGGTAAGACAAGGCCACTTTGTACAAACATGTCTCTACGCGCTTTTGTGCATTGAGACAACTGATTTTTACTTCGCCATGTTGCAATTACATATATATATCCATACTTATGTATGTACATACATATGTATATGTTTGTCATTGCCCTGCAAATATCAATGGATTATATGGTCCATTTGTGGTAGATTGGAGTACTTTCAAAGTGATCATTGACATAGCCCCAAACGACCGATTCATGTATTTACATCGGCTCGTAGTTAACCGAACATAACAAAGAAACCCAAATGTTTATCGCGATGACGACGAAGAACGTGTATACATACATATTTAGAACATATTTAGAATCTCCATCATTGATTCTATGTCTGGTAAAAATTTCGTCAAATTCTACTTCCACAAAGTGGGTCAAAATGTCATTGGAAAAAATGGTGTATAATTTCTTGTTCAAAAATTTAATAGATATCTGATTTGACAAAAACTTTAAACTCGATTTTCTCAAAATCCAAAAAAAATTATACGCTATTGTTATATTGAGGGGACGATAAGATTTCTTTAATTTAAGTACTCCATGAATTAAGTACTCCGAGGATTAATCCACCGTAAGTATTCCATCAACTAATCCAATGTAGGTACTCCATGGATTAATTTGATGTTATGCGGGACTGGAGTATATACTTCACTGCAATGACACGCCATGTTAATTGGACCATATTTTCTGTATGAAATGTGCAGGTTACGGAGTACTGGGTTGGTGCATAGCGAGCACTCCATGGATGAGTGAATGGAGTACTCGGAATTTTGCAGGGTAGAGGAAGCAGCAAGTAATTAACAGCCATTCTAAATAGAGGTAGCGGCGCCATAGCCAAAGGCATGATAGGCCATACCTCATTTATGTGGCTTCATTGTGGCAGCCATGCGAGTTTGCTTATATAAAGTATGTCACATCAACTTTCAGATACCTACATATACTTTATTATATATACATATGAATGTATAATACATATATATGTACTTTATTACTATTGATTGCAACTCAAACTTGCCTTTGCGTTTGCTGTTGTTATTCGTCTGGTTGTGATTACCATGTCGGTTAAATCGAATTATCATTATTTCTGGATTGTCGGCTGTAGTTAGTTCATACAGTAAATTTGAATGGTCAATTGGTCACTTGGTAACTTAGGGTGTCCTTCGTTCAGCTTATCGAGAGCTGTAGACCCGTTTGGGTATGTTTCATTTCAACGATTATTGACCGCCCGTCCGCTTTGTGTGTTGTTTCTGGGCCGCTTCAGTTGCTTTTGATGTACATATACATATATGTGTATATGTACATATACACATATGTGGCATAAAAATTGGTCTGGTAACTTCAGGTATGACCCTACGAAACCAGATATTTATGGAAGTAATACCATGTCTCCACATAACGTGTTTCGCTCTTTTTTTCTGCATTTTCTCTCTCAATCTTATTTCGACACGGAAACCAGTGGCGAAACTCGCCAATTTCCATACAAGTTTCTGAGAGCGAGTGAAGATTGAAACACTGTTTCATTCTGAATCATCTTGCCAAACTCGATGATATCGATGTCTTCTCTAATTTTGTATCGAAAATCTATCGAAATCTCACACAGACCAAAACAAAGACGCAAAAATAAGCAAACATACAAACATTTAAGAAGAATAAGAAAGATAAATGTCAAACTGAATCACGATTAGCCACGTGGAGACGGGTTATTAAGCGAGATGTTTTGCTACATGTTTCTCTGGTGAATCAAGTTATGTGGAGACGGGCTTTAAGGATTAAGAGGCTGTTCACCGTCTAAATACATTTTTTAAGTTAATAGGGTCATACTGTGGTTTCTAGACTATTTTTAAATGTGTCCCAGGAGTCACACGAGTCTGAACTCTAATGTATTATTCAGATGAATGCCGCACAGAGGAAAAGGAAACAGCGAGTTTTGAATAATTGTTTCGAGATATGTTGAATTAGACTTGGTTTAAATAAATATTTAACCAGAACTTTGAAGTAAATATAAATATTATTTTGCATTCACTTTATTTTTTTTATACTCAGCTGTACTAGTACACAGAGTATTATAGTTTTGATTTCCTAACGGTGGATTGTAACAGAATGAAATAATCGAGATAGATATAGACTTATATATATCAAAATGATCAGGGTGAAAAGAGGAATCGATTGAGCCATGTCCGTCCGTCTGTCCATCGTTCCGTCCGTCCGTCTGTCCGTCTGTACGCACGATAACTCGCGCAAAAATTGAGATATTTTGATGAAATTTGAAATGAAAGTTGGTATCAAGACAGGAACGGATGGTATTGAAAATGGGCGAAATCGGACCATGACCACGCCCACCTCCCCTATATAGTAAAAATCGGAAATTTTGTATCTCAGTCACTAATAGAGCTAGAGTGATAAAATATCACACACGTATTGAGCTCAGGCCCTTATGAAGAAATATGATGAAATTTTGGAAAATGGGCGGTGCCACGCCCACTTATTAAGGGGCAAACATTGAAAGTTTTATGAGTCATAACTCAGAAACCGTTGAAGATATATCGATGAATTTTGGTAGGCGTGATATACTTACTTAGGCAAGTGTTTTGACGAAAAATTGCCAAAATCGGTTGACGACCACGCCCACTTTTATATATGGGTCTTATAAAGTGACCTAATAAAAACATTTTAAGCGATATCTCTGTCAAATATAAAGATATATCATTGAAATTTTATGGAAGGTGTCCAACTATGGACATATAACAAAAAATACAAAAATTTTGGAAAATGGGCGTGGCACCGCCTCCTCTTAGAAGCAGGAATATACGAGATTTCTGAGCCCATAACTCGACAAATAATCGATATATTATGACGAAACTTGGTGTATACACTTTCACTACTTGTAGTAATACATGTTCAAAATTTTAGCGAAATGGGTTGACGACCACGCCCACTTATATATATGGGTATCATAAAGTGGCCTAATAAAAACATTTTAAGCGATATCTTTGTCAAATATAAAGATAATTCATTGAAATTTTGTGGCATGAGTTCTACAATAGATGGGAAACAAAAAATAGAAAAATTTCGGAAAATGGGCGTGGCACCGCCTCTTTTCAGACAAAGGAATCAACGAGATTTCGGAGCTCATAACTCGACAAATAATTGAGATATTATGACGAAACTTGGTTTATACACTTTTATAACTTGTGTTAATGGACACGCAAAAATTTATTGAAATCGGTTTATGACCACGCCTACTTTTTAACAAAGATACTTCTGGAACACCCTTTGGGAATTTGTAACGTGACATCTTTGTAACTCATAAAGGGATGAAATTTTGCACAAAGAATAATATTCATAAGCTTAGTTGGATGACTGATAAAAATTTAGAAAATGGGCGTGGCTACGCCCACTTTATGCAGCACTCGATTTATATAAAGCACCTACACCGTGTTTCCATCAAACGCAAACAAACAATGAAAGCATACAGCTGAGTATCTAATTTTCGATTCCACTCGAACATAGGCTTCCTTACTTGTTTTTATTTAATTGGCTTGGTTTCAATTCTGCTGGGAGAAATTTATGAATAACTTGGTCAAAAAGGGCTAAAAAAATAATAAAACTGATTTCAATAATCTAGTATATTACATATTTCGCACTTGTCCCAGGAGTCACAATTTTAAATATTGAAAATAGTTAATTGAATTTGAATATATAAATCATTTTTATAGAATATGGAACTATGCAGTGTGTTTTTTCGACCATATACAAATTGTAGGTGAAAGTTGAATAGTTGAACTAAAATTCGTATTCGTGCTCATAAAGGTGCAACAAAGGGATTTTTTGGTGTCCCAGGAGCCACACTCATTTACTGAGTAGTTACAAAGCTATTTGTTATTATTTAGCTAATCCTTTTAATGCATTTGTTGTATTGGATATTCATCGATGTCGACAGGGCCGTGCGCACGGGGGGGTTTTGGGGGTTAAAAACCCCCCCATGACCAAATCTAAGTTGCAATGATTTTGCAAAAATTTTCAAAATACAGTTTATAAATTTTGCATTGAATCTCATAATTTTTGACATTATTAGTTACAATAATTTTACGGAAGAAGAAATTGGTGAAAGTTGCAAAAAATAAGGTTGGCCAATACATAAGTTCGGCACTTTGAATTGCACTTGGAGCTTTCCGAAATTACAAAGTTGTGTAGCATATGTTCGTTTAGCATTTTTAAAAAAATTTTACTGATAACAAAAATGTTCATTTTGTGAAAACAGTGAGCAGTTTCAATTAATAAGTACTGTAAACAGTACACGGAAAGAAATTTGTATACTTGAATCAAGAAAAATGCTTTCTTGACCTCAATTTAGAAAATTTTTAGGGAAATAAGAAAAATTTACTTAATATTACTGGAAATAAGAAATTGAGTTTTCCAAAAATGAGACAATTATTTTCTTATTCAAGAACACTAACAAAATCTATAGAAAAAACATGTTGAAAAAAATGTTTAAATAAATAAGAACATCTTTTCTTAAATTTACTTAAATGAAGAAAATCTTTTTGCTAATATCAAGAAGAATTTAAGAAAATTGTGTTTCGACGAATTGGAACAACAAAATACAGCGAAAAAAAAATTGAAAATAAATAAGAAAACGTTTTCTTGAGCGAAGTAAAATATTTCTTGCTCAATCTGAACACCAAAGTTCTTTGAGCATATCAGCAAACTACGCAAAAAAAAAATGTAAAATAAATAAGAAAACGTTTTCTTGAGCGAAGTAAAATTTTTCTTGCTGGATTTGCATTTCCAAAGTTACATGTATTTTTTTTCATTTGCCATCCGCTTTGCATATTTCTGAATATTTTTGCAATTCTCAGATTGTTAGTGAAGCATTTGGTATAAGGAGTTCACTATTTGCATCTTCATTTATATTAAATAAAATGTTGTCATTTCAATAAACAAGTCCTAGAAAAATACTAGTTGACTAATTATGGTTTTCTAATCCCTCATGATTAGTTTTCATTTTCCTTATATTGTACGTTTTTAATATTTTTAGAAAATATTTACATACTTAATTTAATATTTAATATTTTCTTACTTACTTAAGCTCGTATAAGAAAAGTTTTACTTGCAACAAAAAAATAATTTCTTAATTATTTATTTCAAAAAACAAGAAAAAAACACTTACCCGAAGTAAATTATTTCTTATTTATTTAAAATCCAATTTTCTTGGATTTTCTTGATATTAAGAAATTATTTTCTAAGTTCAAAATCAAGTCTAATTTTTCTTGTCTCGGCATTGATTCTAGTAAAAATTCTTTCCGTGTACTATTCAGGACCTGGTTAACGAGTTTCAGAAAAGTTGGAGAACATTTAAATTTATGTTGTATGGGTCTGGATATCTGTTTCAGCAAATATGTTTATCTTAGCGAAAAATGTTTGCGAATGCAAACCAAAATTAAACCCCCCCCCCAAGGCTAATTCCTGCGCACGGCCCTGGATGTCGATAAATATATTTCATAGCAATTTAATTCCCGATGTCAGTTTTATAATTCAAAGTTGACTAAGCTCTGGAGTCAAATGTCCCAGGAGTCACGATGGAATATCCCTTAAACAGAATCAGCGTCGGACGAATTTTCGTCGGACGCGGCGTTCTGTCAAACGATTAAAATACACGTCAGTATATCTGAATGGACAGAACGAAAACGCTGGCGAAATTTCGTCAGAATAGACTTATTTCTAATTTGGACGCCATCGCCTGTCAAATAAATTATTTGGAACATGATAAAAACATGTAATAAAACAAAAATATACATTTTTTGATGTAGAAAAAAGTGAAAATATGGACGGAAAAGAAGAGTCAATGAAAGAAGTAAGGAAACAGCGTAATTATAAAAATATGCATGTGGCAATTTCGCCTTGATTCTGTTTTACTGGGCGATATTCGCAAGCAAATGTCATCGCCGCACCACGCGAAAACACGTCCGGCGATTGGTTCAGTTTAAAGCTTTATTCAAATATTTAAACTGATTGAATTTTGCTGTGAAAATTCCTCTTTTTTGGATTTAGAAAGCGATGCAATGGAAATATAGCGACATTTTTGTGAATTCCATGACTGTAAACATGTACATATGTAACCTTTTCCGCTACATTTTTTGTATAGTTTTCTAAAAATTAATAATGTTAAATATATTTTGGGACTAATTACACTGGATCACAAAATGAAATTTGTTGTCTGTACTTTAGACGCCACTCTCCTATCTACATACATTTTTAATTCTATGGGAAGGTTTTTGAGATATCGGCAATTTACCATTATTTTGCCAATGCTAGTAAATATTTTATTTTATTTGTTTTGCTTTATATTTTCCTCTCCTATTAACAGATAATGTCAACTTTGTCTTCTTTCTTTGTGAAAGTAAAATATCAATACCCTTTCGTATTAGCGATTATTCGGTGTTGGCGTTAGCATACATAATTGTGACCGTGTCATACATATACGCTGTGCTGTTATTGGCGTTGTGGTGGCCCAATTTTACACTAGCGCTATATTGGAGCCGGTGCTGGTGTTAGCGCACGAAATTTAGTCGGTTTTATATGGCAATATTGAGTTAGCGCAATAACGCCAGGGTTAGCGCAATAACGCCAGGGTTGGCGCTAACGCAATTGCGCGGCGACGCGCAGTGTAACCCATGCCTAGTCGACAGTTGTAGTATAGTAGAAGTTTTTATTTTTCATACTTCTACTGTGCTGTTGATTTGTTAATTTTCAAATGAAAATGAAATTCAAAGGAAATGAAAAAAGTTGAAAGTAATTTCAAACCATGTTCCCAAGACTAAAATAATGACCAAGGGTGGAAAATAAAACTGTGTGTCAGTGAAAAAGTACTTTTGGCGGGACATACCTCAAGTTGTAGGTCTAGTCAGGTATATAAAAACTGCCTATTAAAGAATTTCCAATATACCCCCAAAATCTGGAGATAGGGTCCAAAAACCCCCTTTTCATGATTTTAATGTCGATGAAGAGAAGACATTTCGCCGCTTTTAACAGTACACGAACTATTAATTTAAGATACATAAATGCCAGAGAAATTGTAAAAATATATCACAAATTAGATTTGTTGTTTAATTTATTCATTTTTAATCACGAATTTCTCAATGAATTTGTTAACCAGTGTACGTGAAAAACTATATTAGAATAATCTCCTATTAATTTTTTTTGCAACGATATAACCATGAAATTTTCCATACTAAAATTATTAAATTTGTACCCTAGTCTACTTCCGAAGAGAAATGGTTGGAAATTTTATTACAAATGGTGGAAAAATGGTGTTTGCATTTAACACTGGATCACAAAATGAAATTTGTTGTCTGTACTTTGGACGGAACTATCCTATCTATATGTAAAATCGGTTGCTGATTCCGAAAATCGAGTTCATTTCTAAATCTATGGGAAGGTTTTTGAGATATCGGCAATTTACCGTTATTTGGCCAATGGCTTCACTTAATCCAGTATGCATAGAATGTACCCGTATAGTGGCATTCCGCGACTTGGCTGTATTTACTTGCTCGCCTATAACTTTTCCATTTTTCCATGGATTTTCTTCGTTGATAGCTTATCTTTTAGCCAATAGAATGGGCCTTCACGTAAAGGAGTAAAACTGAAGGTAAAAACGTTTGTTTTAAAGATCTTGCCTGACAAAGTCAATTTTTTCTTAAAATTTTCGTAAAAAATTTAAAATTTTCAAATTGACTCATCTATATTTCAGAAACTATACAACCTTCGAGAAAAATGTTATAGAGCCATGTATAGGAAATTTAATTTTCTTTCGTTTAGTGTTACTCCAACGAAGATACATAGCTCAATGCGTTAAAGAGACATACTAGATTAAGTGAAGTAATTGACCAAATAATGGTAAATTGCCGATATCTCAAAAACCTTCATATACAATTAAAAATGAACCCGATTTTCGGAAACAGCGACCGATTTTACATATAGATAAGATAGTGGCGTTCAGAGTATTTTTTGGCTGTAGAGCAGTGTAATTTGCTTAAAGTTTCTTACAAAAATGTTGCGTATACGCCACCGCATCTATATGTAAAACTAGCTTAAGCCTACTACTGAGTTCACGGCCGTGAAATTTCGAAAGCAACATGCATTTATTTTGCAGTGAAATGTTTCAAGAAAAATTTTTTGTCAAATGAGAATAAATGCCAAAACGAAAACTGAGCAAATGTAAAAAGAAAAAATTTGGAGCATCGCCTCAGAAAAAATGTTGCTGGCATGATGTTGCTAGCATGTTGCGCAACGTTTTCTCGGCAGCAATTCAGTCCAACTTTGTCGTGAAATATCTGTGAAATTTCACACATGTTTCACAGCCAGTTTATTTTGTATGGATTTTGACAGCAGTTTCATGTGAAACTCGCACTCAGTACTATGCTTTAGCAGTAAACATAAAGAAAAGCAAAAATCAAGTAAAGGAAAGAGTAAAAATCAAGAAATAATAATTATGCTTGAGTAAAAAAATTAAAATTAAATAATAATAATTACTTTTGATGGAAAAAATATAAATCGAAGAATACTGATTACATGCTGATGTAAATTATTTCGCTTATAATGATTAAAATCGGATCTCAAATAACAAAGTTACAAAAATGAAATTATTCCAAACCCTCTCATGTTAAGGGTCTCAACATAAGGTCATCTAAGTGAGTTTTTCGTCCATAAAATATCACTTTTGTTTCATTTGTAAAAAGTCACCAAAAATAAAGTATTCATCGAATCTTTTTAGTGTTTTGCAATAGAACAGGCCAATTTTTAAATGAATAAAACTTTCCTGATTCTTACAAAAATTAGGTGTAAATGGTGTAAAAAACGTTACTAACCTCATCAGACGAGAACGGCAGGGCCGATTTCTGTAAAATTATATATATATTATTATTATAGGGATAGGGATAGAGATTGAGATTGAGATTGAGATCGAGATCGAGATTGAGATTAAGATTAAGATTAAGATTAAGATTAAGATTAAGATTAAGATTAAGATTAAGATTAAGATTAAGATTAAGATTAAGATTAATATTAAGATTAAGATTAAGATTAAGATTAATATTAAGATTAAGATTAAGATTAAGATTAAGATTAAGATTAAGATTAAGATTAAGATTAAGATTAAGATTAAGATTAAGATTAAGATTAAGATTAAGATTAAGATTAAGATTAAGATTAAGATTAAGATTAAGATTAAGATTAAGATTAAGATTAAGATTAAGATTAAGATTAAGTTAAGATTAAGATTAAGATTAAGATTAAGATTAAGATTAAGATTAAGATTAAGATTAAGATTAAGATTAAGATTAAGATTAAGATTAAGATTAAGATTAAGATTAAGATTAAGATTAAGATTAAGATTAAGATTAATATTAAGATTAAGATTAAGATTAAGATTAAGATTAAGATTAAGATTAAGATTAAGATTAAGATTAAGATTAAGATTAAGATTAAGATTAAGATTAAGATTAAGATTAAGATTAAGATTAAGATTAAGATTAAGATTAAGATTAAGATTAAGATTAAGATTAAGATTAAGATAAGATTAAGATTAAGATAAGATTAAGATTAAGATTAAGATTAAGATTAAGATTAAGATTAAGATTAAGATTAAGATAAGGATTAAAATTGGGATTGAGATTGAAATAGAGATAGGGATAGAGTTAGAGATATGGATCGGGGGAAGCAGATTTGTCGTGGCGAATATAACTATAACTTTTATTCAGAGAATAGATAATTTTGTATTATTCGCAGTCATTAAGATGGACTCTAAGATAATGGTTAGCAATACGGTGATCAAAGACTTCTTTAGGCTTCATAGTAATAAAATTTAGCAGAAGAACGTTTGCTGGGTCAGCTAGTTTCTTATAAAAAGTTAAATTTGAAAATCAAAAGTTTTGTAAAAAAATGTATCTTCTAAATAGCACTTTAGAAACCAACATTTTTTTTTATTATTTTCACTTAGTGCACGAAATAGGTTATATGTATATTTTTCTCAAAAAAACAAAAAAAAAAAACAAAAACAAAGATGGAACCCCCCGCCCCCCGGAAAAATGTCTAACTACGGCCTTGAGGACAGGTATGGAATATAAACGAAATCGGACAATAACCCTGCCCACTCCTTCCTATATACTATATAGTATATAGCATATTTCCAAAGACATGCAAAATGTGATAACTCAGTACCCATATTTTTCGAAAATGGGCGGTTAAGGACAATTTATCGAATTTTTATATATTTATGTATTACCTAAGATAACGGAGTAGATACGTATGTACATACATCGATAAACTTTGGCACACATGACTAACTTGCTAAATTAAATATTTCGAAGAAAAATGACCCAAAAAATAAAGCTAATTCATTGAAAATTGGTGCCATAAGTCCTACTGCAGACCAAAAACTAAATAAATAAATAATAATTATTTTGAAAATGGGCATGACACCGCCATTTTCCGTAAGGGCATCTACGAGATGTCCGAGCCCGTAATCCGACAATAACTTAGCTATTATGACGAAACTTGGTACGCACCGTTTTATCACATATGGTCATATATATAATACTTCTATATTGCTACTATTCAATTGTTTTGTTGGTCAAACTTCACAGTAACGATATACTGTAAGAAAGGGAAGCAAGATTCCATGGGCGTCGTTAAACATTTCTTTTCAAAGACAAGGGGGACTACAGAAAAATTTGATAATATGAAATACATAGGTTTTTTATTTAACAAAGATAGATATTCAGATAATTTTGATTGAAAACTAGATTTCAACAATTGGGCATGAGTTCAAAAAAGTATCAACTTCGTATAGAAGTAGGAACATATTGAATTATTGGCAAATTTTATTTTTGGCATAAGTGCCGCTTAGGCGGTTAGCAATTTCACTTAGGCGGTTATGAAATTTAAACGACGATATATATATTGTAACTTTATTTAATTTACGAAAATATAAATTATCTGCCTTATTTTTAGCATGTAGGTATGCATACATAAGTTATTTGGTTGTGAACTACGTTGAAATAATAAATACATGTGTACAATTTTGTTTTCGAAAGATTGGCATTTCATTGTTTAATCTACTGCTTTGTGTTTTTATAACAATCATGAAAGTTTTATATGAAGGGAATAACGACCCCTTTAAATCCCCCTTCTGTTTTTTTTTGTAATGCTACTACAATTTTACAAATGTGTGTGTGACATATATTTACATATACGACTTTTGCTTGTGTTGACGCATGCGCACAAATTACATATGCAGTCAGAAACGAGTTCACCGTGACCAGAACTGAAACACATTGAGTAGATAGGTTGTTAGCAATATAGCAGTATTATATATATGCATATGGTAATACACTACTTCAAAAATTTTTTTTTTCTAAAATACCCTTTGGAAACTTATAAGGTGAGATCTGTATGTTTCAATTAAAGGCAAACAAACCATTAAAGCGCGCAGCTGAGTAACTAATGTTCGATTCCACTCGAACTAAGCTTCCCATACTAGTTTACCATGAAATTCGATATTTTTTGGCAAGCTATATTTTTACTGCTCTGCACAAAAGTCTGGACATGTACACATTCATATATGTACATATATGCAGGGTTGGGCATGATTCAACTAATTTTGAGTGCACTCAGCCTGCAACTACCACTCAAACCTGAGTGGTAGTTAAATATCTGAGTTTAACTACCACTAACTAACTCAATTGATCAGGATTTAACTACCACTCAATTTGAGTGGTAGTTGAAAATGAGTGGTAGTTGAAAAATGCCCATCCTTGCATATATGTATGCATATGTAGTAAGTCTACGCTGAAGCCTAAGCTGTTTAAACTGGAATACCCTGGCAGCGCTGCTTGCTGCTATGCGCTCATTCGTTCTGTTCGAAACGTTTTAATACTTAATAGTCCAACTCTAATGCAACGTATGCGAATGCGTGTGCGTATGCGCATCTAAACGTTTTCTTGCGTGCGGCCCTGGCTGCTCCTGTGTATGCGCATGGTTGCGTCTATCAATTACACTACATACATATATACAATTCCCGCCATTGTTATTTTTGAAAATACATATTTTACCAATTCGCGAAAGATTTAATAAAATGTATAATGGATGACGATTTAGAATTGATATTAGTTATGATAGGAAGTGTTATTGTCGTATATAAGGAATACTTTAAAATTATTAAAAAACAAGTAAGGAAGCCTAAGTTCGAGTGGAATCGAACATTAGATACTCAGCTGTATGCTTTCATCATTTGTCTGCGTTTGATGGAAACACGGTGTAGGTACTTTATATAAAGGAAGTGCTGCATAAAGTGGGCGTAGCCGCGCCCATTTTCAAAATTTTTATCAGTCATCCAACTAAGCATATGAATATTATTCTTTGTGCAAAATTTCATTCCTTTATGACTTCCAGTTACAAAGATGTCACGTTACAAATTCCCAAAGGGTATTCCAGAAATATTATTGTTAAAAAGTAGGCGTGGTCATAAACCGATTTCAATAAATTTTTGCGTGTCTATTAACACAAGTTATAAAAGTGTATAAACCAAGTTTCGTCATAATATCTCAATTATTTGTCGAGTTATAGGCTAAGAAATCTCGTATATTCCTTTGTCTAAAAAGAGGCGGTGCCACGCCCATTTTCCAAAATTTGTCTATTTTTTGTTTCCGGTCTATTGTGGAACTCTTGCCACAAAATTTCAATGAATTATCTTTATATTTGACAAAGATATCGCTTAAAATGTTCTTATTAGGCCACTTTATAATACCCATATATAAAAGTGGGCGTGGTCGTCAACCGATTTCGCTAAAATTTTCAACATGTATTACCACAAGTAATAAAAGTGTACACACCAAGTTATATATCAATTATTTGTCGAGTTATGGGCTCAGAAATCTCGTATATTCCAGCTTCTAAAAAGAGGCGGCGCCACGCCCATTTTCCAAAATTTTTGTGTTTTTCGTTGTATGTTCGCAGGTGGACTCCTGGCATAAAATTTCAATGATATATCTTTATATTTGACAGAGATATGGCTTAAAATGTTTTTATTAGGTCACTTTATAATACACATATATAAAAGTGGGCGTGGCCGTCAACCAATTTTAACTATTTTCCGTCCAAACGTTTGCCTAAGTAAGTACATCACGCGTACCAAATTTGATCGATATATCTTCAATGGTTTCTGAGTTATGACATATAAAACTTTCAATGTTTGACCCTTAATAAGTGGGCGTGGCACCGCCCATTTTCCAAAATTCCATCAAATTTCTTCTTAGGGGCCTGAGTTCAACACGTGGGTAAAATTTCATCGCTCTAGCTATATTAGTGGCTGAGATACCAAATTTCCGATTTTTTCTATATAGGTCATGGTCCGATTTCGCCCATTTTCAATACCAACCGTCCCAGTGTCGATACCAACTTGCATTTCAAATTTCATCAAAATATCTAAATTTTTGCGCGAGTTAGAGTGTTTACAGACGGACAGACGGACGGACGGACGGACGGACGGACATGGCTCAATCGATTTCTCTTTTCACCATGATCATTTTGATATATATAAGCTATATCTATCTCGATTATTTCATTCTGTTACAATCCACCGTTATGTGATTAAAACTATAATACTCTGTGTACTAGTACAGCTGAGTATAATAAATAATAGCTTAAAAAACTAAAAAACACGCTTTAATCTTAAAAATCGTACTAAAAATTGAGAAATAATTTAATTAGAAACAAAATGATGAACGAAAATATAAGTATTTAAGGAAAAGCGTGGGGTGCTCAGTATGCCAAAAAATATTTAAAATCGGTGTTTTTTTACTAATAATTTTATTTTGACTTTTTTGAGATTTCATATATCGTACTCTTTAATTTCGCAACTAGGTATATTTTTGTACTAGTTGTACGAATCGAATATTTTCATGTTCAAATATTATTGAGCACCCCCACGCTTTTCCTTAAATACTTATATTTGTTCATCATTTTGTTTCTAATTAAATTATTTCTCAATTTTTAGTACGATTTTTAAGATTAAAGCGTGTTTTTTAGTTTTTTAAGCTATTATTTATTTTTGACTTTTTAGTGAAATTTTTCATTAAAGGATGTTTTATGCGGACGCAAGAATAAAAGTAAAAAAGAAGTCTGATGGGATGTGCTGTTCTCCGAAATAGATCTACATACATATGTATATATAACTTCTACCAAAAATCCCAATATGCAGTGAAGTAAACTAGCTTATTATGCACTATTTTCCAAACCCTTTTATTCAAGGTTTTCCAAACTAGTTTGGAAATACAAAATTTCCCAAACGTTTTGTTATATTTTACAATCAGAAAGTGAAGAGAAGTTGAGGTGAAGCATTTGAAAAGAACAAAAAAAAAAAGAAACCTGATTGAATAAATTCGAATTTAGACAATAAAGCTCAGAATACGTTTGTAGCGTAATGGTGAGGTATGCTGCCTACGGACCAAACAGCTCAGGTTCGAGTGCCGAGTGGCGCATTTTTTTTTTTTTTTTTTTATTTTTAATTTTTTTATTTTTAGAGAAATTTTTTTCACCTCACGTTTACAAAACATTGTATAAAAATGTAATTAGGGTTCCTTTTCGTTGATTCAGAACTTACTATTAAATGAATTACAAACAAAACCAGTTCTTGCTTTGCATACATATGTATGTACATGCGATTGTTTTTATTGCAAACACAACAACGACAAACAGAAAGCTTTTTACACAAAACACAAAACCAGTTCTTGCTCTACATACGTATGTATGTACATTGTACATGCGTTTGATTTCATTGCAAATACAACCCAAAAACAGAAAGCTTCAAGCTTTATTTTTGAGTGAATTTATGCATTGAGTTTATCGCCATCGCTATGAGCGATCGCTGGCTGTTGTGCGTTAGTTCGCTCGCTATTTGAGTGGTTATACGTTTTTCTTTGAACATTTGTTTGTGATTTGAGAAGAATGTAATTTTGAGCGTTCGTGAGTGAGTTTTTCCGTACCCTGCAAGCTTGTTACTTATTGGCTTGTATACGGGAGTGAATTGAAATTCATAGAGGCTATTTTGAAGAAAGGTAACATAAAAGCCGCAATGAAGCATAAAATATAATGTTGAATGTCCTACTATATGATGCCGTTGGGCTGTTGATTAGAGTTGGGAAACTATCGATGGCACTATCGATAGTATCGATAGTTTTTTTTTTTTAGACTATCGAAGACCATCGATGGTTTTTTCAAAACTATCAAAGACTATCGATGGTAATGAATACTATCGATAGTTTTACAACTTTTAAATCTCCATCTCCATCTACATTACTATTTCAAGTTGTGAAGTTGTTCTCTCTGTCTAATCTTTTTGCCGAGATATCATGATATCTTGAGAAATTTCTCACACAGAGAGAGCGCACCTTTAAGAAAATAAAATTCGAACTGACTTCATTGTGAACTAGCATGTTGATCATATTCCTTCCACTCTTTATACAACTGTTGCCGCTTTGCTTTGCTTGCTTCAATTTCGGATTAATTAATTTTTTATCTGAATAAAATAAAATACTTAAAAGAAAAGAACTAGAAACATAAATTTAAACTCACTTCTCATAGAAGACTATTGTGAATGTAATAACATGGTTGCATTTCCCGTCATATTTTTCTCATGATATCAAATATCACGGGTTGGGGTAAGAAAAATTTGCCGAAGCTCCAAATTTGACAAGACGTGTATTTTGTTGTTGTGCTCGGCAAATTTATCACACTTATGTCATCTCGGCAAATTTGCCAGGCCAAAATCACAGAGAGAGAACAACCTTTCAGAATATCAGCTATTGGTAAGTTTTGAGTCCTTGGTTAAAACTACATAGTCAAAATGTCGCGTTTCCAATATTTTGGGCATAGGCGTACGAATGCCTTGTGAATGGTTGGTACTTGTAAAAAAAAACCAAAATAAAAAAAAATTAATTTCACATATTTATTGCAAAAAACCAAAATTTATTGAAAAAACTCAAAATCAGAAGAAAAACAACCGAGTTTGGTTGGAAACAACCAACAGTGGCATCCGTGGTCTTGTGTGTACATACATACGTGTAATATGTATAAAATACGAATTTGTTGGCGGTTAAAAATTTTTTCCAGGAATCATTTAAATACGATAGTACTATCGATAGTACTATCGATAGTTTATTTTTTTAAGACTATCGAAAACTATCAATAGTTTTTTTAAAACTATCAAAAACTATCGATGGTGCTACTATCGATAGTTTCCCAACTCTACTGTTGATGTCATGTTTCGAATCCGGAGGAGAATAGAAATAATAGAGAGAACACAAAAAAGTGAATGTTTGAAATTGTTGGGGTAAGTGGAAAAAAATTTCAACAACTATTTACAGCGAAGAAAAGATATAATATTTAGTTTTTAGGATGGGATGAAGTTACATACATACATACATACATACATACATACATACATACATACATACATACATACATACATACATACATACATACATACATACAGGTGAAGCTAATAAAAGCGTGTTAAAAAAGTAACATTCGAGTACGTGATTTGTTTTTGGAAAGGGAAGTTAGTGTTTCTTTAATTTGATGAAAACCCGTGAAGTGGATCAGTTCCAAATTAATAATAATATAATACACTGGCGCTATTATAACTCTGACGAGTTTAATGACCGAGCTTCTCTCCCAATTCGAGAAGTGCTCCTTTTGTTTTTGCTAATTGGGTGGACCTACAGTTTTATGCCGGCTCCGAACGGCGGATGCATTTCTTGTGAGAAGCTTTTTCATGGAAGAAATACACTCGGACGGTAAGCCGCCCACTGCCGAAAGGTTACCGGTATTTCTAAAAACCCAATAATTGGTTTTTAATTAATTAGACAAATTTTTTTTGGTGTTTGTCCGGACTGGGGTTAGAACCCGAGACCTCTGGTATAGCAGGCGAGTGCTCTACCCATTGCGCCACAGCGGCCACATTGCCAAATTGCTATCCATTGATTTTTATGTATTGTAAGAATTACAGTTGCTTTGCCTTAAAATATCAGACTATAAATTTTGGTTAATACAAATATGTATGTACATGGGGTTAGAACCCGAGACCTCTGGTATAGCAGGCGAGTGCTCTACCCATTGCGCCACAGCGGCCACATTGCCAAATTGCTATCCATTGATTTTTATGTATTGTAAGAATTACAGTTGCTTTGCCTTAAAATATCAGACTATAAATTTTGGTTAATACAAATATGTATGTACATATATGCACAACCTCTGAAATCTGGTGTTCTGTTATACCAAGGCGAAAACTCCCTATTCAAAAGAGTACTCATTTCACTTAAATATTTTTCTTAGTTAAACTTATTTAAGTTTCAATTATGTATTTTTACATGGGTAACTACATATTGTCAAGCACATATGTACATAATTCCTCCTACGCGGCAACCCTGAGTTGAAAATGCGCGACGACCAAAAAGATACGAGAAGAAGTAGTCGACATCTCGCGCTCGTGTTGCCCACATCGATTCCTCCGATAATTTGTTAATCACTTATGTAAATATATATTAAAATATTTTATAAATTGATAACCTTTGTAAAACCACATCCTGACATGATTAACTATTAATAATTAAAAAAACACTAAAACCCTTGTGCCTATATGTCATCCTGTTTAAATATCTATGTCAATATGTACAAGTTGATACATAGGTAAGTGCGCGTGTGAAGCCAATTGTCAATGTATTATGACAATTTCAGAAGTAGGACGAACTCAACCTACAACGTGAACGATGAAAAAGTGAAATAAGTGTTGATTTAACATAAAAAAAAAAAAAAAAAAAAAAAAAAAAAAAAAAAAAAAAAATACAAAAATCGCTTATGTTAATATATATACATACATACGCATATGTACGCTTTCACATTGTATGTATGTATATGCGCATATTTTATTGAGACTCTCATGAACGTTTGCATGTGAGACTCCGTGGACATGTTCATACACGTGTATGTATCTATACTTTTCGATTGAACTTGTCGTTTTGTTGTTCTTCGTTTGAACTAACGTCTCGTATTTTGTAACCAAGCTGTTGTGGACATACGCTTTGTCCATCGTGATTGCAGTTTCGTCGCGCATAATTTAAAACAACGTCGTTCAGTTGTCGCAAAACTGTGGAATTAGCATCGTTTAAGCTACATAAACTTCGAGAAAACGCATTAGTTATCGTAAATTTGCATTACATGCAAATTCGTGGACAATAACGCATGTGTAAAACAAAGACAACCTTACTATCCGTACGAAAGTAAGTTATGTATACATGTGCTATCGCTCTCTTACATGTTTGCAATGAAGCAAAACAAATAAAGAAAACAAAGCAAGTGCGCCTTCTCTTGTGTCGTTGTTGCGTATTCGTTTGTTGGGTATATTGAAAACCTAATAAAATCAAAGAAATAACAATAACCAAAACAAAATAAAAGAAGTGTAGTGTGCTATTGCTACCCTTCTCACTACAGTGTACTAGTTAGTTGGTAAATCCAATTAGACCCATACGAATAATCATAATCAAAACAAATAAGTATAAAAATGGAATTGCATAGAAAGAATGTGCAAGAACTACGAAATGAATGTACGAAATTTGGATTGTCTACGGCGGGGCGGAAAAACGAACTTATTGAGCGTTTAACACAACATATGAATGCAAATGTCAACGAAAGTGAGGAACAGACATTAACGCGAAATAATTTTTCGGTAATACAACGCATTACAAATTTAGAAAAAACAATCACGGAATTGAATTTGCAATTATCCAATCGTCAACAGCCGACGATGACGTCAACTAATTTTGAAAATTTGATATCGTCGTCCCCTGTACCCGCAGTGTACACTACCGCATCAAATGACATTCCGCCGGTTATGTCACAAGCAATCTCTTCGCAATGGGAATCGGCTAATACGGGTTTTGCAACAAGTGCTATGCTAAATCAAAATATACCAAATAATTTGATTTATACGAGTGTGCCAGTGTCCTACAGTAACGTACCTAATGCTGTACCACAAACAAATATTCCATATGGTTGTGGTCATTGCCCCCCGGTGTTGAATTATAATAATCTGTCTTATCACGGCCATGTTCGTGATGTAATTGAGCTTTTACCAATTTTTGATCCGACCTCGGATAAATCGTTAAATTCGCAGCAGTTTGTTCGACGTGTGGAACTTTTAAAAAATACTTATGCGTGGAATGAAAGTGTATTACTTTTTGCATTGCAACAAAAAATGCGTGGCTCAGCTAAATTGTGGATCGATTCGCAACAGTGTGTTTTTACATCGTGGCCACAATTCGTAAACAAATTTTTATACGATTTTCCTTGCTTAGACAATGAAGCCGACGTGCATTTAAAAATGTCGCAAACCAAACGTCAAAACGCAGAGACACCAACCGAATATTATTATCGAATGTTAGCAATCGGGACAAAAGGTGGACTACCGGAGTCTAGTATTGTGCGTCACATTATTAATGGAATAAACGATATCGACTTGAAAAGAAAAATTTCTAACGAATACAAATGTTGTCAGGACTTACTCCGCGATATAGTAAGTTATTGTGTTTATAATGAATCAAAATCGTTTGGACAAAAACCGAAAAACGACGTGCAACCGCCGCGAAATTACACAAATATGCGTGAATCGAAAATAAACGAGAAACAACCAATAGCAACGCCGCGTACAAAGGTCGAATTGGAAAACATAAAATGCTATAATTGTGCAAAATTTGGGCATTATTCGACAAATTGCCCAGAGCCACAGAAAAAGCCGCGTTGTGCTAATTGCAATCGTACGTCCCACACTACCGAAAAGTGTACATCAAAAGCAAAAGATGTTAATAAAATTTTAGATAATACGGCCAAACGCAATAATGCAGAAAATATAATAAAAACGATTTTAGTGAACGGACACGAAACGAAATCAATTGTGGATCCGGGTAGTACGTGTACTCTCGTAAGAAAATCATTCGCAGATAAAGTCGGAAAATGTGAAGCATATAATACCACTCTACACGGTTTTGCAGGTGGTGAATATATTTGCAAAGGAAAAGTAAACGTTTCGCTTGTAATTGACAACAACAAAATATCTTCCGATTTACTAATAATCGATGATAGTTTAATTAAAGAAAATATACTCTTGGGTAAAGATGTTTTATGCCGTGACGATAAACGATTAGTAATTGTGGGTGATAAATGTACAATCGAGCGAGTTCAATCGATTAACACATTTGAAAATTTGAACGAAAATTTGAACGGAAATGAACGTAAATCACTCGAGAAACTTATAAACGATTATAGTGACATGTTCGCCAATAAGATTTCCGAAATCGGTAAATGTTCTACCGCTAAAATGAGTATTAAAGTGAATACTGATATGCCAGTTTGCATAAAACCGTACCGCGTGCCGTTCGCGAAAAGACCAATTATCTCCAAAATAGTTTCGGAATTACTTGAAAATGATATTATACGACAAAGTGAGTCGCCATATTCTTCGCCGGTTGTTCTCGTCGAAAAGAAGAATGGTGAACATCGACTATGCATCGATTATAGATGCTTAAATAAAATAACGATCAAACAATCATATCCCATGCCCAACATGGAAGAGCAGTTTGCTCAGTTAGCAGGAAATATTTATTTTACAACCCTTGACTTAAAAATGGGTTACCACCAGATAGAAATTGAAGAAAACTCAAAAAAATTTACCGCGTTTGTCACTACCGAAGGACATTACGAATTTAATAGAATGCCTTTTGGTCTCGTTAATGCACCGGC
The DNA here is from genome assembly GCA_960531455.1 of Urophora cardui. Classification (NCBI taxonomy): domain Eukaryota; kingdom Metazoa; phylum Arthropoda; class Insecta; order Diptera; family Tephritidae; genus Urophora; species Urophora cardui. The sequence goes on along the minus strand of OY482673.1, from coordinate 72,722,360 downwards.
CGTGTTTCAATGCGTAATGAACAATATTGTGTCGAAAATGCCGGCTAACGAAGTGCTTGTGTATTTAGACGATGTAATCATACCCAGCAAAACGGTTGAAGAAGGACTTATTAGATTGAAAAAGTTTTTGGCTTTGTTAAAAGAAGCCAACCTAACGTTGCGTATTGACAAGTGTAAATTCCTCGAAAAGAAAATCGAACACTTAGGACACATCATAGACGAAAACGGAATCACACCTGGTAAGTCGAAAATAAATGCAATATTAAATTTTCCAACACCGAAAAATGTAACTGAGGTGAGAAGATTCCTTGGTCTTACGGGATTTTTCCGTAAATTTGTTGAAAATTATTCCCTAATCGCCAAGCCGTTAACGAAACTTTTACATAAAGAAAATATCGAAAATTTTATCTGGGGTGAAGATCAGCAAAACGCATTTACTCAACTCATTAATATACTGACAGATGAGCCAATTCTCGCTTTATACGACCCAAATGCGCAACATGAGGTTCATACAGATGCAAGTAGCGTAGGACTTGCTGGTGTGTTATTGCAGTCAACAGATGGGAAAAACTGGAAACCCGTCTTTTACTACAGCCGTCACTGTACTAGTAGCGAAACTAAATACCACAGTTATGAACTAGAGGTTTTAGCCGTTGTTGAAACTTTGGAGCGATTCCGAATATACCTATTAGGTAAGCGTTTTCGTGTGGTAACAGATTGCTCTGCCATTGCACAGGTTAAGGAGAAGAAAGAACTCAAGCCACAAATCGCTCGGTGGTGGTTTAAGTTACTTGAATACGATTTCGAATGTACTCATCGTCAAGGCTCTCGTCTCCAACACGTTGATGCGCTTAGTCGCATGCCGAACGAACCCGGTAGGGAAATCGAGCCAGCAGGTTTAGTCCTCAAGGTAACCGCAGACGTAGATGATTGGTTACTAACAATGCAGTTGCAAGATAATAAACTTCGTGAAATCATAAACATTTTAAATGGCTCTGTTAACTCTGCAGAACTGAAGAACCTAAAACAGGAATACCAATTACACAATCATCGTTTGTACCGAAAACAACCCGAAGGACTGAGGTTCGTAGTCCCAACAGCTGTACGCTGGCGAATATTACAATATTGCCACGATAAAACAGGTCACCAAGCAGTAGAGAAAACATTAGAGCGTCTTAGGCAGAGTTATTGGTTTCCACAAATGCGAAAATATGTTAAACAATATATAACAGCGTGCATCGAATGCTGCTACAAAAAGCAACGTTCAGGAAAGACTGAGGGTAGTCTACATTTCAGTGAAACTAAACCAATCCCCTTTCATCGTATACATATCGATCACATGGGTCCATTTGTACGAAGCAAACGAAGAAATTGCTACGTTCTCGCGATTTCTGATGCATTTAGCAAATTTTTGGTGGTTAAAGCGGTTCGAGATACCAAAACAATTAACGTATTAAAAGCACTCAACGAAATGACCAGCTACTTTGGACTTCCATCAACGATCGTATCTGACCGAGGTACGGCGTTTACGTCCAAAGCCTTCGAATCCTATTGCGACAGTAACAACATTCAACATATTAAAACTGCAGTGCGCACTCCAAGAGCTAATGGTCAGGTGGAGCGCGCCAATCAAGTAATACTTTCATTTATCCGAACTACAACTGAAGAGCCAAAAGACTGGGATTTGACGCTTCGAGACTTGCAATGGACCGTCAATTCCCAGAAAAATTCAACGACTGGTTTTAGCCCGAATCAACTGGTGTTTGATTTTAATCTTCGAGATGTTATCCAAAATCAAATTATTGCAGCAATTCATGATGATATTGAAAACGAATCGACAACAAACATCAATACTAAACGCGAACAAGCAGCATCAAATATAACCAAAGAACAAGAAAAATGGAAGCAAAGATTCGATAATAAACATACAACGCCAAAAACGTACGCCGAAAATGATTTGGTGGTAATTGAGAACGAGCCTGCATCGGTTGGCGAATCTAGAAAACTTGAACCGAAGTATCGTGGCCCATATGTTATTCGAAAAATCTTGGGAAACGATAGATATCTTATCGAAGACATACCTGGTTACCAAGTCACGTCAAAGAAATTCTGTTCAGTTTACTCCGTGGATAAAATGAAGCCATGGTGTAACACCAGCCCTGACTTAGATGTTGACGAATCCAACGACGAAGACATCGGCGAAGACATCGAGGACGATATCTAGTCAGGAGAGGCCGAGTGTCAAGCACATATGTACATAATTCCTCCTACGCGGCAACCCTGAGTTGAAAATGCGCGACGACCAAAAAGATACGAGAAGAAGTAGTCGACATCTCGCGCTCGTGTTGCCCACATCGATTCCTCCGATAATTTGTTAATCACTTATGTAAATATATATTAAAATATTTTATAAATTGATAACCTTTGTAAAACCACATCCTGACATGATTAACTATTAATAATTAAAAAAACACTAAAACCCTTGTGCCTATATGTCATCCTGTTTAAATATCTATGTCAATATGTACAAGTTGATACATAGGTAAGTGCGCGTGTGAAGCCAATTGTCAATGTATTATGACAATATGTATATGTAATTTAAATTCATGTACTATGTACATGGATATGCAGATAGTAATTAACATATAATTAATATTAACCATTTCTAAATATATTTAAAACACCTTTTAATTAACATTTCTGCTGGCAAACAAATTTTCACTACTTCACTTTAAATCAATTTAACGAAGTTTTTACGATTAAATATGTATACCGATGTAGCAACCAAATTAATATTGGCTGCGAAACGCATAGAAAACGCATGGAAGTAGAAAATTTTCAACTTAGCTGCATTCGAATGCGTGTTCGAAATCATCTTCGAATTTTCTATACGTGTGGTGCATTGACATCCGTGCCACTGGAGTTTGCCTCATTTAAACACAGGTATGCAACACGGCTGTCAGTGACACGCACACGCATACGCATCTGCATACGGTTCATTAGAGTTGCACTATAATTTTTTGTTATGCGCTCATATATCAAATAGGAATTGAGTTTTACGAGCAAATATGGACAAAGGGTAGGGCTGCCAGACGTACTGATATTTGCTATGTGAGTAAAAAACACAGCCTCATGCCTCATGTTTAGCCGACACTAGAAAAAATTAATTTGTATCACCCTGCCAAATTAATGTGCTGCAAATAAATGCGATTTTCTCTGCACTGATTGTGGTTTTTTTTTAGCGAAGAGAGCACAACGAGTTGCGAGCGAAAAAATTGCGTATTGTCGAAGGAAAGATTGCTGCTTAGAAAACACCTATTCAGTGATTCTCTACTGGAAAGCAAGTGGTTGGTTAAGTGCTCCGCTTATCTTATTATTAATTTCCCCACAAACTTTAGTTCGCTTACACGGCTTCCTCTAAATCTATTGCCCCCCATCTTTTCTAATCTCATAATAATAATATAATAATACAATGGCGCTATTATAACTCTGACGAGTTTTATGGCCGAGCTTCTCTCCCAATTCGAGGTGTGCTCCTTTTGATTTTTCCTACTAATTGGGTGGACCTACAATTTTATGCCGGCTCCGAATGGCGAATGCATTTTTTGTGAGAAGCTTTTTCATGGCAGAAATACTCTCGGAGGGTATGCTGCCCACTGCCGAGAGGTGACCGCTGCTCTTAAAAAATCCAATAATTGGATTTTTATTAATTAGAAAAATTTTTTTGGTGTTTGCTCGCACTGTGGTTTGAACCCGAGACCTCTGGCATAGCAGGCGAGCACTCTACCCACTGCACCACAGCGGCCACTAATCTCATATCTATACATTGATAAAACTTTGTTAACATATGCGACGTTATGAATAAATAAGATCCATGTCAACGAATATATGAAGCTGATTTTTGGAAATTAATAAAAAGTAGCTGTTAACCTAATTTTAAAGTAATTAAAAATGCTAATGATTTTATATAAATTAGATGACAAATTAAATAAGCAACAAAGCAAAGCAAATTAAATATGAAACAATCGTTGTTAAAGTTATCGGAAATTCCGATTCGGAATAGCAAACGAACGCCATTAGCAAATTATAAATTTATGCGATCTTCCATCAAGCGCACACAAGTGCATACTCTGAAAAAAAAAACGTTGTAAATACAAAGACTTTTGCAGTTAAATGAACAACTTTCCGCAGTTGAAATGTGCCCAACAACGCTCCGTTGTTGTTTCAAAGATGCGAGCTTTTTGATTCAAATACTTTTCGTATTTAAGTTAACAACGGAAACTGTTGAATGAAATACTTTTACATTTAAGTTAACAGTTTTTGCTTTTGAATTAACAGCAAAAAATTTTAGTCCAAAAGCAAGCACTGTTGATTCAAATACTTTTCGTATTTAAGCTAACAACTTTTGCTTTTTAATTAACCGCAAAAGTTGTTGGTGGAAAAACGGGCACAATTGAAGCAAATACTTACGCATTTAAGTTAACCTCAAGAAAATTGTAAAAATAGTATTTTTTTTTAATATAATAGATATTATTTTATTTTATTTTTTTATACATATAATATATGTATGTTTACTTATCGAGCCCTAACCGCCATAAAGTGTATCCAACAAAATTATCGATTTTAGCGTTTTTAATCAACTCCCACAATTTCATAGACTTAAGGCCGGTTTCACCACCTCCGGTTAAGCTCTTAACCAGAGATTTTTGCCCGGTGAACCAATTTATTTGACAGCTCGCCGTACAATTTACGCCAAACTAACCAGCGATTAAATTAACCGCAGATTGTGAAACCGGCCATAAATAAATTTCAAGGCTGATTACCAACTGTATGAAAAGAAAATAAAAAAAAAAAACCTGTAAAATTTAATTTTTGTTGGATACAATTTTTGGCGGGATTAGGGCTCGATAGGTAGTAATATTAATACTAAGGCCCGCCGTCACCAAACGAACTTTAGTCATTCATCCATTCACCATTTCCAAACGCATCAGTACATCTGCAGACAACTCTCACGACATAAAAAAAGCTGAGTTTATCAATAGATATTAGTTTTTGTTTAATTAATTTTTTTTTTATTTATGTATGTATGTATGTATGTATGTATATTACTTTCTTTATTTTCTTTTAAAATTGAAACGAATTGAACGAATTTGAAAAATTTTGTTTATTTTTTTTTGATTTTTTCTTTCAAATCCTTCTTTCTTTTTACTTAAAAAATGTTTAACAGCAAGCAAGTTTTTGAATCAACAACGCACGTCTTTGAATTAACTGCGGAAATTTGTTGAATCAAAAACTTTGCCGTTAAAACAAATACTTTTGCTGTTGAATCAAATACGGAGATTCAACAGCGAAAAGTTGTTGATTTAACTACGGGTATTTTTTTCAGAGTACCTATGTATGTATATGTATATACCCTGTGGGGAGAATCTCTAGTTCAGAAATAGTTCATACTATATTCAACTGGTGAATTTAACGCAGCGTTATCCTAGACGGTGTTAACCCCCTGTGGAACTCGTGTGAGAACTCACAAATTAACATACACTGACGGACAAAAGTTTTGGTACAGTAAGCATTTTTCTCTTTACGTCTTTCTAACTCTCTTATATCATAAGCAAATAAATTTTAATGATCTAATCAAATATTCATCTGAGCACTATCTACATACATCGGTGCAAAATTTCATTTCTGTGATATTATTGGTTATTTTATAAATGTTAATTAAATAAATAAACTAGTATTGTTATGGCTGCAACTCATTTTCGACGAAAACACAGCTAACATTTTAACAAGCGTTTATTGAATCCATACGCAAAGTATTAATAACTAAGAATAGTTATAATAAATTCAATAAATTTTTATATTGAAAGATATTAAGAAATCTTACTTGTTCGTGTGATTTCATCGAATTTTCTTCTCAAAATGGAGGTGAAAGAAGTGCTTTGAATTTGCAAAGTACCGCTTCGTTCAAATCCACGTTTTTATCAAAATAATTATGTATGTATCCTTTAGTAAATTAAATGATGCCATACTTAAGTAAATAAATCAAAGTTTAAGCTCTCTACTTATTACAAGGTGTTCACAATATTTAGTAAATTGATTTGTGGTTTTAAGTATCGACATTTATCGACAAATATAGTTAGTTAACTGGTAAAGTTAAACTAATCGAACTTTGACGGCAGGGTATATTCATATACATAGGAATGTTTCATCTTATTGGTTCGACACTGTAACGATTAGCTAAATTATACATTTTAATTTTTGATTTATATACATATGTATGTAGGTACCTACATATGTGAATTTGTATGCAATCGGTGTTTGTCATTGCTTTTGCATCAACAAAATGTTTTACTTAATTTATTAGTTTTTAATACCTATTATGTTTTCTTATTAAAATTTTAAACGATCTCCTTTTTTTGGTCATTGCGTAAATACCGTGGGAAAATATTTTTGCACACGACGCCGTTCCGTTTATAGGCTGTACATACCCAGTAGAAAATATTTCGAGCTATCCCTTGATGAGCAAGAATAGAGCGCTCCGAGGGGATCAACTAGAGAGCAGCTTGACATCACCTGTTATTTTTTTGGGAGCAGTATGGGATCTTTGTTTTTTAACAGTTATCTGTGATCGCCTCCCGTTTTCTTGGGAACAAAATGGGACATTTCCTTTTTGAATTTTCACAATTATGCTACAAACATAATAAATCCATCGACAAGCAATGGTAATTATTGAAAAAATTATAATTCATTTGTAATAAGTCAACAAAACCTACTTAGTGGGCATTTGTTCAGAGAAGCAAAAATAAAATTTTATCGAAAAACTAATAAAACGAAATTAAAAAAAGAATAAAAAATAAACAAAAATAAAATTAAAAACTAAAATATTTTTTTTTTTTTATTAATTTTAGTATTTGTAAATTTTGATGCTTTCGAGGGTACTCCTTTTTTATATTTTTATTTTGAACATACATACATATACAGAGCGCTCTGGTTTTGTATTTCTGGATCACATAGAGAGCGCTCTGGTTCCGATTTTTGTAAACCATGTACAGAGCGCTCATGTTTGTTATTTTTTTTTATAATTTGGAGAGCACTCCCTTTTTGTTTCTGCTCTTTTTTAACCAATTACAGAGTGCTCGCCCTCCTAGGACATCCCATGTTAAAGGGATCATGTTTTGTTCGGAGATTTGGACAATTCGGGAGCACTCCCACTCTCCCAATAGAACGCTCCATTATCGCTCATAGTATGATCCCGTTTTCTACTGGGTATGTATTTGTACATACATATAAGTTAGAATTACATACTTATGCGCATATTTGGAAGACACTTTAAATCACAGGTGCCCACCCAATGGCTCAGTTTGGCTCACAATAACATCGCTGTGGCTCAGTGTGACATCGATCGACATACATTGCGTAGTTACGCTTTCGTACATATATGTACATATATGTACATATGTTGTACATTTATATCTGCTACGTCGTTTATGTTGTTTAGAAAAGTATTTTTATGCCTACCTATTAAACACTGAAACATAAATTCCCAAACGTTTGAGAAAATATTGTTTCTCATTTTGAAGATCAGCACATACATACATATGTACATATATCATTTGAAAATAAACATATTTTCAAGTGCTTCTCAAACATTGTTAATCAATTTGAGAATAATTTATGTTTGAAATGGGTTTGAGAAAATTAAATTTCTCAATTGGAGAATCAGTCCAAAATCCCATATTAAAAATGTGCCTTTTAGTTTGAGAAGGGAAACTTGAGACGCATTTCAAATAACAGTTTGAGGGTTTATTCTCAAATGCATCTCAAATTGAGAATAAAGAAAAATTTGTATTGGGTTGCTGCAGCATATATCGACGCTTCCAAACAATACTGTACTAAGTCTGAGAACTGTGTTTTACGGGGGAAGCTCTCAAAGTTTAAATTCGATATGAAACTTCAATTGTATGCTAAGTACATCTTTGCTTGTAACTTCTATTTGGATTGAAAGGTCAATACCAAAACTCGATACCATCTAGGTTAGGGTAGGTACGCTTTATATAAAATCATAAAAAAAAAATAAAAAACTTGCTACGTTGTTTTTCATGGCAAGCCCTCAAAGTTTTTATTCTGTAAAAATCTTGAATTGTATTAAAGGTACACTTTTGCTTATAACTATGTATTGATAGGATTGTCCGATTGATACCAAAATTTGACAGCATCGAAATTAAGACACGTATTACTTGAAAATACCAAAAACGGGAGAACATACTAAGGCGACTTAGTTCAGTATTGTTTGGAATCGTCGATATGTACATATATATATATTATTTATTTATTTTATTTATTGTTTGTTAACCTGCATACTGAGTACATGTTGTTGCAATAAACTGTTATTTGGCAAAATATTATTTTTCTAATTCCGAGAAGAAAGTTGTGGTAATATTTGCTTATGTTGTTGTCGTGTGGCTCACTTACGATTAAAGCTTGGCCACCTCTGCTTTAAATTGCCGTTTGCCTAAAAATGGCATTAATGGCGTCGTTGTGCAGTTTCTACTCGCCACTAGTATAAGCTGGTATTTATGTATTTGTTGCTACATAGTATTTACTCGTATGTGCACATTGGTACAAACATGTTTTTATGTATGGACATATCACATCTTTATTACTTGATTAGGAGCGTGAGTTTCGAATTCTACATCTCTGTAAGTGATTAATTCTATAACACCGAACATCATATGAGTAGGCCACATAAAAAAGCAGAAAGAGAATTTGGAATGTGTGCATATAAAATCATAGAGACTTTTTAAAGTGTATTCGTATTTAATGCTTTTTTGTTTCAGAATACGGATGGTTTTTGCGATAAATTCTTAATGGAAATTAGGTATACATCTTTAAATGCTTGTACACCATCCATCAAAAACTCAATTTCGAAAAAATTGCACATAGCCACTTTTGAAATTGGACTACGCATATCCCTGCAGGAAGTGCATCTAACTTAAAACTGACTTTAAACTGTTTATATAGACACTGGGTGTGACTTTTAAATGTATATTTTCTTTAAAAAACGCTAACTTCTTTTGTATGGGAATGGCGATAAGAAATTCAGGCCTGTGTACCTCTGCATTACTTGATAGGTAACTATAAACTAACTTATTTAGGGTGAAAAATAATTAGCTCCAAAATATAAAATTATTAATTTTTAGAAAATTATACAAAAAATATAAGGGAAATGGTTGCGTATGTAGCTGCTACGCGCATACATGTTTATATTCATGGAATTCACAACAATGTCGCTATACTCGTATTTCCATTGCATCGCTTTCCAAATCCAAAAAAGAGGAATTTTCACAGCAAAATTCAATCAGTTTAATAATTTTTGAATAAAAATATTTTCATCAGGCATTTATAAAAATCATCGGTTAAATAGCTTCCTCAACGAAAATTATTAATTTTTCCTTCATCACAGGACCTCTAGCATCAAAATCCTGGCCGCAATATATTTTTGTGATTTTTTTGAAAAAAAAAAAAAAATCAGAATATAAATATAAAATCCTGACTTTTATTTTCTCAAGCCGATGGATAGAGGGCTGAGAAAGCTTTCAAATGAAGGTCAATATGACGGGGTTGCCACCTATTTTATTTTGCAAAAATAAAATTATATAATTATTATAAAAATGGAATGGGGGTGGTTCAAAAATTTTTTTTCGGAAATGCCCTATAAAAAGCTATTATATGAGGGCGATTTTTTCGCTCAATTACTTTAACGTTTACTATATGTAATTTTTCAATAGTCTCCTTAACCTATGCCACTTTCCTGAATCTTGGAAACTATCCGAAATAATAATGATGCCCAAACCAGGTAAAAACTTGACAGTGGTGAGCTCACATAGATCACTAGTCTGCTACATAATTATCGGTACCCCGAAATAAGTCCCAAATGAAATAAGTCCCAAATGAAATAAGTCCCAAATGAAATAAGTCCCAATGAAATAAGTCCCAATAAAAATGAAATAACTCCCAACTTTTAGAAATGAAATAACTCCAAAAGAAGGAAATGAAATAAGTCTTAATATTTGGGACTTATTTCATAATGAGGCCCAAAATCCCAAAAAATATGAAATAACTCCCAAATGAAATAAGTCCCAGAAATATGAAATAACTCCCAAAAAGTACTACGCAGGAGGACATCACCGTGGCGGTAGCCACGGTTGGGGCACACGTCCGGACGGATGGCGTAGCCCAGGGTTATTTTTTGTAAGCGCGGCCGAAGGCCGCCAACGTAGAAAAGTTTTCTGCGCAAAAGCACTGTGGAGCGTGTCATAGATATTACTCCGGAAAGAGAACAGCTTGTGCGTTGGGGGCTTTCGGCAGCGCTTATAAAAAATTCTCTTTCCGGAGTAATATCTATGGCCCGGTCCACAGTGCTTTTGGGCAGAACACTTTTCTGCGTTGGCGGCCTTTGGCCGCGCTTATAAAATAAATATATACAAAATAACCCTGAGCTACGCCATCCGTACGACTTATCGTACGGATCCCGGCTTTCGGTTACTTTATCCGTTACAAAAACGTCGAAGCTTGTAAAATTGCAACAAATATGAAATAACTCCCAAAGCTGGAAAATAATGAAATAACTCCCAACGGAATTTCGTTGGGAGTTTTTTCATTTGGGATTTATTTCATTATGAAATAAGTCCCAACAAAATATTATGAAATAAGTCCCAATGCATTGGGAGTTATTTCATTATGAAATAAGTCCCAATTTTTATGGAAAATATTTGGGAGTTATTTCATTTTTTTTGGGACTTATTTCATTTCGGACTTATTTCGGGGTACCTAATTATCTAAAACCACCAGAAGAGTCAATGGGTCCAAATATATCCAAGTAACTTTTACGTTAAAAAGAGACACGTGCCCTTCAGTAACAATAAATGGTGAAATGATAGCCCAGAAAGACTTCGTAACGTACGTTTGGTGTCACATTGGATGGAAGACTGACTTGGAAAAATCACATTGATAATAAGATTGTTCAATGTTATTGAAAATAACCAACCAATAGTACATATAATATGAAATGCAATTACTTGTAACTGTGTATACATTGTTATTTCAAGCAGTCGCAACAAATAAAGTCATTGTACCTTAGTTAATTTTAAGCTTTTATAAGAATTGTTATTTTCTAATTAAGGCCGTTTGCCAATCTGTAGAAAAAATTAAATTTTGACACTAGAAACTAAAATTTTGACAGTATTCGTGGTGAATTTCTGCGTCATAAATTTTGTAAATACATATGTACATGTACACACTTTATTCTGACCGCTGTTTACCAAACAGCCCATAATATAAAGTTATGAACTTTACAAACCAATTGAAGATTATTCTTAGCTTAACTTATTTTCATTTTAATCTGTTTTCCAGAGCAATCCATATGCGTTGAAAGATTCAGCAACTGGCACAGAAATGACTGCCTGGACATCAGCCGGACTGCAGTCGACTACAGGATATTACTCATACGACCCGATGTCTGCTTATGGGTGAGTAATTAAAGTAAACATAATCATATAAAATAGGTTGATTAGAGTACAAAAGTGCATATAAGCAAATAAGCAAATAACCATATACATACATACATACATATATAAATGCCCTGCAGGGAAATCAATAAGTAGTGAACACAATTTCTGGTTCAGAACTAGCGAAAAGGTGTCAAAGAGGCGCCAGTTCATTTGCCGTTGGCTTTGCATATTTCTGCAATTCTCAGATTGTTATTGAAGCATGTTATATAAAGAGTATTTACAGTTTGTATCTTCAATAAAATGTTCCCCTAATTATGCTTTTCTGGTCTCTCAGGTTTATTTTTATTTTTTTGTATTAAATTTTTATTATATAGAAAAATAAAAATAAAAAAATAAAAAAAAAAAACATCATCCGCCACTGTCATGATTCGCCACACAAGCTGCGCACCATTATGAACTAGAGACTTTCCCCACAGGGTATGTATATATTCTTTTTGGGCCATACAAATAGTCCGGGTATCTACACTGAGGGAAAAGGGCAATTGTAAAAATAACTCCCAACGGTGACAATGTTACATTTTTCAATGTCAACTAATTTCTTGTTGAATCACACTTTTTTTATAGTTAAAGTAAATATTTTTCTGTTAGTTTAAATGTAAAATAGTCAATTTATCAATAATTCGTAGTTAAAAATAATCTAACAATATAAGCAATTTCATTACAACATCAACATTTCCAATTTGGCATGGCTACATTGTCAACTTAAAGTTGGCATTGTTGATCTGACGTTCAGAAATTTTACTCTGGTGTGGCTACATTGTCACCTTAAAGCAGAGATGAAAAATAAGTCTTATTGGGTACGTTCAGAAGGCGCAACGGTGGAGCACAACTGTTGTGTAGATATCAGTAATCGGAAAGTGATACAATTTTCGCCTTCTGAGCGAGCTGATACATTAAATAAACAAATTAGTATTTTAATTATCCCCAACGTAATTGCCAATAATTTCGCGGCTTTGAAACATTTTTATTACATTCCAAAATTCATAAACACTATTTATATTTTTGTACATATGTCAAAATCGTAAGCTCAACATGTTGTGTAAAGTGAGCGTAAAAAATTTATGATGGAAAAAAGTCTTCAAAATCACAACATGTTGTGTTGATCAGAAATACTCAACGTTGCGTTCAGAAGATAAAACACAACAGTTGCGCAACTGTTGCGCCACGGTTGCGCCTTCTGAACGTAGCCATTGAATTTATTGAAATCAAAAACGTTGGGCACATTTCAATGAAAAAATTTTTCCCTTATATTTAAAAGTTATTATGGGAAAGAAAAATTTTTCTGTTGCTCATAACGATTATATTCAGATTTTTATTTTTTCAATTGCCTCATAACTGTTATCCATGAGAAAAAATTTTTTCCGTTGCTCATAACGTTTATTTTGAAATTTTTATTTTTTCCATTGCCTCATAACTAGGGCAACCAAAAATTGGCACAAGCAAGTTTTTTCTATGGTAGCTATCACATAATGCTTAATTTAGGGTAGTTTTTAAGAAAAATTATACATTCTGACCTACATTTGATAGAGCTAAAAATTGCCAAATTCATAATAAATGCTAATTTATGCTAATTTCACTATTAAATGAAAATTACAAAAAAAAATCGGAAAAATATGTTACGGATTTTCTGCTCTCTGATTGGCTAATCGCTTCAATTTGTCAATTGAATTGCTCCAGATATGGTATGTATAGACGTCGGGTAATTTCAACAAAATTTTATTGCACATCTAACCCCCCATATATATTTCGTTTAATCTTCACAACCAGGGCATCGGAGCAAAAGTTTTGTTTTTCTTTAGCTACGTTCCTGCTCCATTCTCAAACATTTTTTTTCCTGGCTCTGCTCCTAACTCCAAATTTTTTTTCTGCGAGCTCCGCTCTCGCTCCCATTTTTTTGTTGTGTTGATCGGGGATGCCGTATGTGGCAATATGAATTAGATTTTTTATACCGGAATCCAAATTTGGCGTTCGGTCTGCCGCGCTTTTGACAGGTGAGTAGAAATGTATGGAAATATATGAAGCAAATCGCATTGTGACCTCAAGCGTTTGATCGTAAATTTTTTGTAATATCGTATGTTCATTGCAACCCTGTATCACGACTGAGTTGAACATTTCTATACTAAGTCGGGCGTTTGACATTAAGTAAATTAAAATTGTTTTTTTTTTTTGATGAAAAATTATGAAATTTATGAAAAAATTCAACAAAATATATTAGTGGCAGTGAACACGTTTACAATCCAACATCTAATATCGAATTTTGTTACTTTATTTTATTTTAGTTTACTTTACTTTGTTTTATGTTTTAAGAAAATGAACTGAAATAAAATAATTTTTAAGGCTAATTCTTTAAGTTTAACGACAATTGGAATTAATTTGTTTTAAAACATATACCTAAGGTTTACATACATTTTAATATTATATTTTTTACGTTTAAAGAAAATGAATTGAAATAAAAAATTTTTAAAGCTAAGAAGTGCCAATTCTTTAAGTTTAACGGCAATTTTTTGGCGCCAAAAAAGCATTTTTTAGAGCAATTTTTTGGTTGCCCTACTCATAACAGTTATTCATGAAAATAAATTTTTTCTGTGCTTATAGCTAATTTCTATTTCAGATTTTTTATTTTTACGTTGTATTGTGAGTATTATTTTGTGGAATTGGTTCCTTTTTTTTGCTCATAGGACTTCATCTTTCGGTATCTAGTATATGTAATTGGATGGTGCTATGTAATACAGTATATTTATTTTATTCCCAAACCCGAAGCTAGAATGTTTCAATTGGTACTAGCTGTAAATATATCCTAACTAAAATTAAACAAGTAAAAGCGTGGCTGTCTTCGGCCGTACCGAAGACTTCATACCTTTCATGAGTGGGGAAATGAAAAGTTACCTATGTATGTACATAGCCGGATTAAGTTTAATTTATAATTTTAATTCTGTGGGTTATTTATGGAAAGATTTATTAGAAAAAATGGTGTCTTGGCTATTTAAATGGAGGAGTTATACACCAAAATGTCCATATCTGAACAATCGGTTGTATGGGAGCTATAGGTTATAGTGGTCCGATTTTGACAATTTTCGGTAACCCCGTTTGGGCCCATATGGGTACAAATACTTCAAAATTTCACGCCGTTAGCTGTTAAAATGGAGGAGTTATACACCAAAATGTCCATATCTGAACAATCGGTTGTAGGGGAGCTATAGGTTATAGTGGTCCGATCTTAACAATTTTCGTTAATCCCATTTGGGCCCATATGGGTACAAATACTTCAAAATTTCACGACGTTAGCTGTTAAAATGGAGGAGTTATACACCAAAATGTGTATATCTGAATAATCGGATGTTGTGGAACTATATGTTATAGTGGTCCGATCTTGACAATTTTCGGTAACCTTGTTTGGACCAAAATGGGCACGTCTACTTCAAAGTTTCATGTCCTTAGCTGTTTAAATGGGGAAGTTATGCACAAATTACATCCAAAAATTTCATGTATATCTGAATAATCGGTTGTTTTCTATATGTTATAGTGGTCCGATTCGGCCGGTTCCGACAAATGATCAGCTGCATATAACAACATACCTGTATTCCGAATTTCATTCAGATATCTCAAAAACTGAGGGACTAGTTTGCGTTCACACAGACGGACGGACGGACAGACGGACAGACGGACATGGCTTAATCGACTCAGCTTGTGATTCTGATCATATCGGTATATATTTTGGTGGGTCCCCCACGCTTCCTTCTGGTACTTTCGACAAAAATTTTTTGGCACTAAGTTATAATACCATTTCATTCTCATGAAAGGTATAAAAATGCTGATTAGAAATCGGTTTAGGCCCATGGTTTCATATGCAAAGTTACTTAGAATAATCCGTAGGATTTTTTTCCGCGCAAACGATTTTTCGAAAATAAAATAATCGATCTCGTGATAAAAATCGATAGCAATAAGAAAACAAATCATTGTGGTAGTCAGACTTAGCACGATATTGTCCGGAAGCGTCGATATGTATGTAAATTAGAGTGCGTTTAAAATTCAAATTAACGATATTTTACTTTTTTGGTCCAGATTGGTGGCGGTTAAGGCGCGGTGCATTGTGGTGAAAAATCTATGAAGGTTAAAAAAACCAAAATATTTTTGTAAATTATCTAATACCCAAAATCAATACTTCTATACCCAAGGATAACAAATATAAATTTTGGTCCCGATTGAAGGGCGATACAGTCTTTTTATGAACTTTTAATTTTTTTCATACAAATTAAACGCACTCTAATGTACATACATATAACTTTCTATTATATTTATTGAATAATCCATACCCGCGAAGTCTTCCGCGGAAAAAAATTAAAATGTTGATTTTTTTAATTATAAAATATTTAAAGTAAAATTGGCAATACACCAAAATAAAAATCCATTCGAAACCTAAATTAAGATCGAATTAATTTATGATCTTCCATCTTCCATCAAGCTTCAGTTCTCCCTCTTTCTCTCTCTTTCCCTTTCCTATTCCCTCTCTCTCCCCCCTCAATCTTTAACTATCCCTATCTCAAACTTTTTTCACTTTCCTTAGCTAAAAAGTCAGATGGGCTAAGAAGGATGGGTGACAACGCACACTTTTCCAAAGTTGTCTAAGCTCGATGTAGTGGCCCATATACCAAATATCATTGATCTATGCAATTAGACTCCGAGTTATAAGGATTTTAAGGACTTCTCCTGAAGGGGAAAGAAAGTAGGGGGACTTTTCTGTGTACCATATATGATTTACACGAACGCTTATCTAAAAATCACTTGCGAGGAGTAAACGCTATTTTTAAAAATCATAACCGAAGATCTTTAGCATGGATAACAAATTCCTACCACACTAAGCCATCTAATCGTACATTCACGTACATATGTATCTCATATTACTCACCGAAAAATAAAGTCCTATAACCAAAAAAAAGAAACATATTCTGCAAAATAATATTCAAAATATAACAAAAAATTTAAAAAATTTGAAATGTAGAAGTTATGAGGCAACGGAAAAAATAAAAATTTTAAAATAAATGCTACGAGCAACGGAAAAATTTTTTTCTCATGAATAATGCCCGAATCGCAATTTGGCGTTAGGTCGGTCGCGCGTTGATCGTACCTCAAAGCCGCTTCACACTGACATTCGATATTAGATATTGGATTGCAAACATGTTCACTGCCACTAACATATTTTCTTGAATTTTTTCATAAATTTCTAATTTTTCATCGAAAGAAATCAATTCGAATTTATTTTATGTCAAACGCCCGACCTAGTAGAGAAATGTTCAACTCAGGCGTTATACAGGGTTGCAATAAACATACGATATTACAAAAATTTTACGATCAAACGCTTGAGGTCACAATGCGATTTGCTCCATATATTTCCATACATTTCTACTCACTTGTCAGAAGCGCGACCGACCGAACGCCAAATTGCGATTCCGGCATAACAGTTATGAGGCAATTGAAAAAATAAAAATCTGAACATAATCGTTATGAGCAACAGAAAAAAATATTTTTCAAACATAATAGTTACGACTGAAAAATTTTTTTTTTCGGTTTGAAATAACTCTTAAGAAATGAAAGAAAAAGATTTTTGAATTTTTTAATTGTTATGAGGCAATTTTTTTGAATATTTCTTATAACAGTTATGTCTCTGCCTTAAAGTGGGCATTCTCGATTTGACGTTGAGAAATTTTAATTCGATATGGCTACATTTTCAACTTAAAGTGGGCATTGTTGATCTTACAAATTTCAAATGCAAACGTGTATACAATTTGCAGCCGAAATTGAGCGGCGTGCGTAAAAAGCAAACTCGACTCCCAATTTTTGTTTTGCGTGACAGTGGAATTTAGATTGTTTACAAAAAATAAAGCACTTCCTTTCGAAATCGTATGTGTTATATATTCTACAAAATAACAAAGTTTCCTCGGATTTTCTATCTTGTTCCGGCAATAAGTGAGGTGGAGAATCATGCGGCGGATGCCAAGGGAAAACTGAAAGGCATATTAATACAGATTGGTGGCATATTATTGGGTGGATTTAAAGTGTTGGCGATTGCTGTGAATCAGCATGCGTTGGTGGAGCTTTTTAAATGAATTCTAGAAGGCCTAACAAAAGGGTCGACTTTACTTTAAAGATCCACGATCCGAGAAAAATGACTTTTTCAGGGGGCTCTCACAGATATCAAAACCGAAATCAAAATTTGTCGGAGGCTTATAGTTCACGAGATATTTGTTGGTAATTTGTTGGTAGTTGGATGGGTCTATAGATATTACCGGCTGAGGGTTATTTTTTAAAGCGCAGCCAAAGGACGCCAACGGGAAAATTACAACACACAAATTACTTTATCAAGGAATATCTCCTCAACTATAAGCGTCCGGCAGGTAAGACTATTGTTTTTCTCGAACCGTGGTTCCTTAATGTAAAGCCGACCCTTTTGGTAAGCAGATTGAAATCTGAGCCAAACTGTTATGTATTACTATTGGTTTGTTCGTGTTGAGTGAAATTTTTGTAAATATGTTGACTGTGTAATATATTAAAATAACAAAAATGTACGTTACATTTGTGTTTATCTAAATAAAAAAAGTGATGAATTCTAAAACCAACACTCTGCGTTTTTAAATTGAAAATGGATTAATATTTCATATTAACCTAGTCAACAATGCCGTTTGTTAACCCCTCAATAAAAGAGCTTTCACCTAACATTATAACAATTTCAAATTGACAAAGAATCTTCACTTTAAAATAACCACGATTCCTACGTTGCATCACCGTATCATTGTTAACCTATCAATAAAAGTGCTTTTACCTAACATCACAACAATTTCAAATTGACATTTTAATGTTGTTTCAAATAATCTTCACTTTGAAATAACTACGATACCTTCTTTGCATCGACCAATAAAACGTTGAATTAAAATTTTAGTTGTTCTTTCATAATGGAATGTGTTTAAATTGTCAATTTCCTGATGCATTATCCACTCACGTGATGTGTTAAATTGGCAATCGTCACAGTCATATTAAATATAAATGCGGTTGTTTTCATTGTAATATTTATAAAATGGGCAAATAACAATTATTATAGTCGATGCAACAATTTTCAAGGTAGGCTGACTATCATGACTGTTTTTTGTTGAGTTGACGTCGTTTTTGTTGGATATATGTTTTTTTTCCCTCAGTGTATTACCTACCTTGTTTATACGCAGCAGTAGGCGAGACCGCATCCACTCAATACACTAACCTTCCGTCCATTTATACAACCTAGTTTGAAGCCGCATTGTAATGCACTTCGATCAGCTGTTCTTTGCTTACATTCGATTAATTTTTCACTACAAATGTGCAGCGAAATCACACTATTCATAAAAGAAATAGTAAAGAAAACTTTTCTTTTCGTCCATCTTAAAATATTATTTAAGTTAATTGATTTGAATTGAATACACACACGTTTAATAAAGCAATCAGCTGATCTTTAATTCGCTTCGATAAATTTAGTCGTTTATACGCTCCCTTCAACCGTTGCGAGAAATAAAATACCGATTTGAAAATGAGTCTGAGCGAATTCAGCGATGCGATTTATACATGCGTGTGTATTCAGTGAAACCGCATTATGACGCCGTATAAACAAGGTATATGTACATATATGTATATGAATGGAAATATTTACATACATACATATGTATGTACAACGTATTTTAATCGGAAAACTATTTCGCGGCACTGCTTTCAACAATTAAATTAAAATCAATCTTAAGTGCTAAGCAAATTTTTGTAATTAATTAGGGTTATTTGTATGGTAGGTAATACGTCAAAATGTTATTGCATCGTAGGTCGGCGAAATTGTGAGAGAGATTTGCCGTGTTTCAAGTACACTGATCCTGAGCCAGATAAAAATTTGCAAATGTAGGTAAATGCAATAACAACGATTTTAGCAGGTTAGAACAAAATAAATTTCTGGTTCAGTTTATGATACGCTTTGCTCGATTTGTATCTTCCGTGCTGCCAGTGCATTTTGATGTATAAGTACTAGACCTCTGCACAATACCATTTACCTCTTCTATATTTTCGAATACTCTATGCATTGTACAAGTCACAGCACAATTTCAATGCAGATACGAATATAACCCATACTTTTCATTTGGAATACAAATACTATTTCTATTTGCTCTGTTGGAGCGATTAGTGTACACTATTCGCCACGATAGAATAGAACATAATAATAACCATGTTATGAAGTATTCGCAAAACCTTGTAGCTTCTTTGGTTTGTTTGTTTATTTAATGTGCATATGGCATTAAGGTGGACCAAAAAAAATAAAAGCCCAACAAACAAGGCCGTACCTAGGGGGGGGGATGGCAGGGATCAATCCCCTCCCCCCCCCCCGAAATTAATGCGATTAAATTTTTTTTATAATATAAATATGCTTAATTGTATTATTTAGAAGCATAGAAATCATGTAAAAAGTTAGTCTCAATTATTATTTGTATCTATGTATGTACTAGCAAGCAGCCTAGGTAGGGTCGAAAAAAAATGTGGTAAAAGTCCGCCCCTAAATTTGAAGCTTATGTTGAGAGGGTTATGGGACACAAAAAAAAATTTTTTTTGACCCCGCGAAATACCGCCGAAATTGTTTTTTTTTTGTAACTTTGTTATTTATCATCCGATTAATTGTTTACTAATTTAGTAAAACCCTTTAAAGGCAACATTGTCATGAATTTTGAAGCACTGTCATTTGGCAAAACAAAGAGAATAATTCATGGACATACAAATAAGTTAGCTGACCCAACTATGTGAAAACGACTTAAGAGCTCAAAAGAGCATTAGAAGGAAGTGTAGAGCTGCAAAATACGAAAATAATGACGTATCAATTTTAAAAATCGGATGAAAAATAACAAAGTTACAATAAAAAAACGATTTCGGCGGTATTTCGCGGGATCAAAAAAAATTTTTTTTTGTGTCCCTTAACCCTCTCAACATAAGCTTCAAATTTAGGGGCGGACTTTTACAACTTTTTTTTTCGTATGGGGACCAACCCTATCTAAAGTACCCGGCTTACTTCGTTGCGCCGCAAAAATTAAATATACTGATGTTTAGTTTTGAGTAGAGTGTAAAAATGGGTTACACATTCATATTTTGTGCTTGTTTTCTGCAAGGAATGTAATATACCACCCTCCTTTAGATGAAATGCAAACACTTTAAAATTAAACAACGTTATAAACAATACATTTATTAACAACAAAAAACTCAAAGTTATAATAATTCAAACAACGTTTGGTACCTACACAGAGCGAAAACCACCTAATAAAATAGAACAAAAGTAAGAAGATATCTCTATAGTTTTTCTTTAAGAAGAATCCCTACTTACTTTTAATGGGATAGTCTTTTTAATAAAATTAAGAAGAAATCTTCGAATATATATGTGGATATCTCCTTGAATTAATAAAGAGGGCGTTCTTCTTATTTTTATTAGGTTATCTAATTAAATTTATTATAAAGTTAGTCTTATATACATACATATGTAAACTGAGTTAGCGGTTCACAGTCGACAACAATAATGCATAAAGAAAAGTTGAGTAGAAAGTTTTTTATTTATTGTAAGAAGGTATACTTTTAAATAAAATTAAAAAGATTTACCTCCCAAAAATAAGAAGAAATCTCTATGGAAATATCTTCGAAAAATTGAGTAAGAAGTTTTCTATTTATTGTGAGAAGGTAAGCTTTTAAATAAAATTAAAAAGAAATCTCTATGGAAATATCTTCGAAAAATTGAGTAAGAAGTTTTCTATTTATTGTAAGAAGGTATACTTTTAAATAAAATTAAAAAGATTTACCTCCCAAAAATAAGAAGAAATCTCTATGGAAATATCTTCGTCTCTGACTTCTGTCCTCTTTTTGGGCCACGAAGCTGTTCAAAGAGACAATCTTCTTATTTTTATGAGGATTATTTGGCTCTGTGTACATTAGTAGGCAAATTAGTTCATAAAATAAGGTACATCTTGTTCATTAATTAAAAACTTCCGTGAACACAACATTCTTTGTTTTGTTGCCATTTCCAGGTATAAGAAAACTCTGGTTTTGTGGTGAACCAGTTCGCGACAGAGCGACATACATTTGACCGTGAGAAAACACCTCGTTGCGAAGGTCTACCCCAATATAGCTAAATGTTTGCCCTTGGGACTTACAAAAACGCGCAAATTTCACTCATACGACCCATGAAAAGGGAAGAATGTTCCATATAGTTTAAATCCGGTCTGTAGTTAAATGCTGATTTCGTATGAATCGCCACATGTCTCTTCCACGCAATCGTGAGTTTTCTAAACGATTTGCATGTTCAGCGACTGTCCCGTTTCTTCTGAACCTAATTTGGCGCCTGTTTCCAGAAGATATAGATAACTGCGGTTTTGCTTTTGGCATGTCTAAGAAATTATTTAACAAAATCATAAACTTATAATTAACTTAATTGGGTAAGAGCTTAATTTAAAATTTGACCATTGAAATTAATGGTGATTTCGTTTCATCAAAAAAATGCGCATTTTTGTTACACTCTTCAATTTTCCGTTTTCGTTTGCAAAATGAAGGTAAAACGTCAAACAGAATATGTCTTCTTTTTTTAGTGGTTTTATTAGGCTAGTGGATCTAGTGGTAATTTAGTGTAAAACAAGTAAAAGCGTGGCTTTCTTCGGCCGTACCGAAGACTTCATACCTTTCATGAGTGGGGAAATGAAAAGTTACCTATGTATGTACATAGCCGGATTAAGTTTAATTTATAATTTTAATTCTGTGGGTTATTTATGGAAAGATTTATTAGAAAAAATGGTGTCTTGGCTATTTAAATGGAGGAGTTATACACCAAAATGTCCATATCTGAACAATCGGTTCTATGGGAGCTATAGGTTATAGTGGTCCGATTTTGACAATTTTCGGTAACCCCGTTTGGGCCCATATGGGTACAAATACTTAAAAATTTCACGCCGTTAGCTGTTAAAATGGAGGAGTTATACACCAAAATGTCCATATCTGAACAATCGGTTGTAGGGGAGCTATAGGTTATAGTGGTCCGATCTTAAAAATTTTCGGTAATCCCGTTTGGGCCCATATGGGTACAAATACTTCAAAATTTCACGACGTTAGCTGTTAAAATGGAGGAGTTATACACCAAAATGTGTATATCTGAATAATCGGATGTTGTGGAACTATATGTTATAGTGGTCCGATCTTGACAATTTTCGGTAACCTTGTTTGGGCCAAAATGGGCACGTCTACTTCAAAGTTTCATGTCCTTAGCTGTTTAAATGGGGAAGTTATGCACAAATTACATCCAAAAATTTCATGTATATCTGAATAATCGGTTGTTTTCTATATGTTATAGTGGTCCGATTCGGCCGGTTCCGACAAATGATCAGCTGCATATAACAACATACCTGTATTCCGAATTTCATTCAGATATCTCAAAAACTGAGGGACTAGTTTGCGTTCACACAGACGGACGGACAGACGGACATGGCTTAATCGACTCAGCTCGTGATTCTGATCATATCGGTATATATTTTGGTGGGTCCCCCACGCTTCCTTCTGGTACTTTCGACAAAAATTTTTTGGCACTAAGTTATAATACCATTTCATTCTCATGAAAGGTATAAAAACTACATAAGTTTTTCACTTGCTACCCTGTTTTCGTTTCCTAAAAATGTACACTTCAGTGGTGTAAAAAACTCACACTTTTTACCATCTGAAGCTTTGAAAGGGTAGCTGGTTGCACTGAAAATCAGCTGACGAAAAAGCGAAACCTAATTATTCATGCACATAGCATAGCAAACGGGGCAGATATGTATGCAATTTGAATTTGAAATGTTTTTTTTTAGTTAATCCCCCCCCAAAATGAAAACCTGGCTACGGCCTTGCCAACAAACATATGTTCCATTTTTTAATGATAAGAAATGTTTTTCTTGTTCATTAAGGACTTTGAAAAAAATTATGTATCATCACTGATATAAAAGGAGAAAGAAATTTGGAGGCATTTGCACGACCTCTAAATTTTAATATATTAAGGAAAAATTTTAGGTATAGATTTCCGTATATATAGAACAGTTGGAAATATGTAGATCGTAAAAAGCTCTGGTTCGAAATTTATTTTAGACATATGGTTTCTTGGCCAAAAAAGCTTGAAATTACCCAAATTTTTATAATTGCGATGTGTCCATTAATTTTTTTTTGGCCCCTACCAATCGACCCGCCCTAGTGTGTATGCATATGCACATTAGATAGGGTTGGTCCCCATACGAAAAAAAAAGTTGTAAAAGTCCGCCCCTAAATTTGAAGCTTATGTTGAGAGGGTTAAGGCACACAAAAAAAAATTTTTTTTTTGATCCCGCGAAATACCGCCGAAATCGTTTTTTTATTGTAACTTTGTTATTTTTCATCCGATTTTTAAAATTGATACGTCATTATTTTCGTATTTTGCAGCTCTACACTTCCTTTTAATGCTCTTTTGTGCTCTGAAGTCGTTTTCACATAGTTGGGTCAGCTAACTTATTTGTATGTCCATGAATTATCCTTTTTGTTTTGCCAAATGAAAGTGCTTCAAAATTCATGACAATGTTGCCTTTAAAGGGTTTTACTAAATTAATAAACAAAGAAGTTACGTCACTACGAATATTTAACGTAGCTATTATTTAATTTATTTTTTTAAGCAATTCAATATATGTAAAGTTGTAAAAGTCAGACCCTAAATTTGAAGCTTATATTGAGAGGATTAAGGAACCAAAAAAAAAATTTTTTTTTCTGATCCCGCGAAATTCCGCCGATTTTTAAAATTGATACGTCATTATTTTCGTATTTCGAAGCTCCATTTCCTTCTTATGTCCTTTTGAGCTCTGAAGTCAAATAACAAAGTTACAATAATAAAAACTATTTCGGCGGTTTTTCGCGGGATCAGAAAAAAAAATAAAAATTTTTTCTTTAATCCTCTCAATATAAGCTTCAAATTTAGGGTCGGACTTTTACAACTTTACATATACTGAATTGCTTAAAAAAAATAGTTAAATAATATCTACGTTAAATAACTTCTTTGTGACGTAACTTCTTTGTTTATTAATTTAGTAAAACCGTTTCAAGGCAACATTGTCCTGAATTTTGAAGCACTTTCATTTGGCAATACAAAGAGGATAATTCGTGGACATACAAATAAGTTAGCTGACCCAACTATGTGAAAACGACTTCAGAGCTCAAAAGGACATTAGAAGGAAGTGTAGAGCTTCAAAATACGAAACTAATGACGTATCAATTTTAAAAATCGGATGATAAATAAAAAAGTTACAAGAAAAAAACAATTTCGGCGGTATTTCGCGGGGTCAAAAAAAAAATTTTTTTGTGTCCCTTAACCCTCTCAACATAAGCTTCAAATTTAGGGGCGGACTTTTACAAAATTTTTTTTTCGACCCTATCTAATGCACATACACACACTCACACTAGCAGCGTAATTTTGCTGAACACAACGTCTGGATGTGTGTTTATGAAAATATGTATGTACATACATATATTTCGATTATATTCGAAGTATTCGCAAGTAGTGTACACTATTTGCAGAACCTTTTTAAGGTCGTGTAATTGTCGCTACGAATAAGTAATTGTATTGGTTCTGTTTATGGTTGTGCTCTACTTGCGTTTATTCTAAAACGACAGAAACAAGTAGGTACTGTAATTGGACGGCCGCGAATATTTTGTTGGCCGTTTCGAATCCATTCGTGCAGCCTTCTAATAAGTACCACACTAACACTTTCACATATTGTTTCAGTAAAAATTGAGCTTGATCCAGAGCTCGATGTAATAATTAAAATCCGCCTATTTTGTCGAAGGCCACAAAACGAATTACGCGACATTGGTTAAAATGTGTGCGATGCTTCTCATTTACTTGTATGTGTCAAAAAGCCGATGTCTGCATTACAACCTCAATTGTTTTTTTTTTTTTTAATTAACCCCACTCTACTGTTGTTCGCTAATGACTACGCTGGGCCATACTTCCCCAGCTTATTTTTGTTGATAATTTAATTTTGCTCAAATGATAATGATTTTCGTCGATTTATTATTTGAGATTTTAAGCAATATATCTATTTATTTACAAATTTTAATCGTATATGTCTAGCTTAATTGGGTGAAATATAAAATTGATATAATTTTATGTGATTAATTACCATTTAAGTCAACGTTATAGTGTACATATGTATGTTTGGATAAACAGAAAGGTAAACTCTTTTAAAAAATGGTAGGTACAATTGTGTACATACATATGTACGTATATACATATGTAGCTGGAAGACTGGTGTAGCTTACCACAAAATATGCAGTCGTCGTTCGGAGCCGAATAAGACTATCGAACTTCTAGGCACAAAGTTATACTATGATCACCACTAAACTCTACTCAATAAGTCCGAGTTAACCATACAAATTATTATGATGAAATCAGTTTTAACTCTGCTTTTATTTGTAGTTTATTTAAAGTTTATGGAATACAACCTCGTTATTTGCCAACATTTGGTAGCACTTTTGAAACATTGGGTCGCAATAGACGGATTCATGTGAGACGTTTATACACAGTAAAAATTTTAGTTTAATTTTAATACCATTTTGGTATTTATATATAACAATGCCAAAAAGTATAAAATTAAAACCATTCTGGTTTAAAAAAAGGAAGAGAATCTGAGAGACAAAAAATATTCTTGGTGTCAAATTAATATTTCTTTGGAATTAAATCAAAACCAAATTTTGATTATTTTTAGAATATTTTTGGTATTAAAAATAGTTGAAATGGTATAAGATCAATCCGAAAATTGGAATAAATTTTATACTTTTTTGGATTTAAAAATAAACCCCCATAAACTTTCCAGTGGATATACCGCAAATAACCCTTTATCCCAAAGATTAATGAGAAATTGAATAACGTTAACATTGTTTATTTATGTACATAAAAATCCAAAACAAATATTTGACGCTAAGTATCCATGAGCAGCAAACACTAAAGTACCTTATACATACATATATCGAGCCCCAATCCCCATAAATGTGTATCCAACAAAAACTAAATTTTACGGGACTCAGTTTTTTTTTATTTGTTTTGCATACAGTTTATATGTAGCCTTGAAACTTACATATTTAGTCTCTTACTTCGAAACTGCATATATCACAGCTATGAAAATTTTGGGAGTTGATGCATGTTATAATAAATTGTTGATTTCCATAAAAAAGCTGAAATCGATAACTTTGTTGGATACACTTGTATGGTAATTAGGACTCGATATATGTATATACATATTGTCAAATTTTACACCAATATTTTGGAGATGTCCATGGAAATTTCACGCGGCAGTGATACTGCAAGAGAGACCTTCAACTGCAATAAAGCAAAATTTACCCTCATGCTATTTTATTAATTTCCTGAATTACTTACTTGATACAATTATTTCATCAGGCGTAAAAAATTCGATTCGGCGATTTAATTACTCCTTCGCATTGTACTTTTAGAAAAATTTTGTTTATCTATTTTGACCTTTTTTCTGAATATTTGTTCTTAATATTTTTTTGGTTTTGATTTCAAACCAAAAAAGCTTTGATAGTAATATACATTGAGAAAGAGAAAGTTTTTTATACTTTTCAGGATTTGTTTTTAAACCATAAATGATTAAACTTCTTTGGAGAGAATTTTAATACTTTTCAAGGCTTTATTTTGAAACTATTTTGGAATAAATAAAATTGTAAAACTTCTCATAGTTTAAAAATAAGACTTTTTGGCATTGTTTAATTATGCGCATCTTGTACATATTTATTAGTCAAAATTTTGTAATATCTACTTACTACATTTTGTTATTTGCGAACTCTGAATACTTACTGTTTTTAACGTCACCTGCAATTTCTAGTATTCATATATCTATGTATACATAGACATACATACATACATATAATTGGGTGCATTAAATAAAATATTCTATTCTCGCTTTGGTCATGTTGTAAAGCGCATCAATAAATATCGTTTTATTCTTACGCGCTCGCAAATACAGCACGGGTAATAAAAAAGCTTATTATCCAGACAGGCATTAAAATTCAAATTTAATTCCAAGTATGATTAAACTAAGTACCAAATGATATTAGAAATAAACTATCATTTTTTACTGTGTATTAATCTTGTTATTGTATTATTGTTGTAATTTTGACACAAGATCCGCAGAAGATCCATGTATGTAGTATTGCGGCCACCTTGCATATGTCAAATTAAATGAAGTGTTTCGCCATTTCCCTGTGATATTTCAAAAGTTTGAAATTTACCTACAATGTAATCTACTGGATTCAGGCATGGTAATAATATCTATTGCAATGTCATGTGGTCTAATTAATTTCCAAATTTTTTTTCGGTTCATAATTCTTATTGAACCTTTCTTTACAAGAAAATTACAATCATTTTTAAAATCTTAAAAAGCTAAAGAAAACAAAGACAAAAGCCAAAAAAACAAAAACAAAAAAAAACAACAACAATAACAAAAGCAAACAAATATACATACATAAATATCACCAAACAACGACGACTACCTACCACATTAAAGAAAACCGATTATGTATCGTTTCATTTCCCCATTCATGAAGGGTATGTACGTACCATAGTATATAATCACAAGTGAACCAGCTCATCGAAAATTCGGTTTAAAAAAGTCGACATGTCATCGGCAAATGTCAAAATCGGGTTCAGTTTGGTATGGCGGTGACTTCCAGGGGTACAGATTGGTCGGATGTGGTTGTTGTAAGAAAAGGGACCATGGGACATGGTCGTAGCAATCCAGACAGAAACGCAATTCCGGAATTGGGAATTGAAAATTCCAATTTATAATTCCGAAAAGAAATTAAGGCTAAGTTCATAAAAGAAGAATGTAAGTTCAAAAACCTACAAAACAGAAAGAATAAGAGAAACTTCTATTGCTTTCACGATCGTCATTGGGCCATAACAACTACATCAAAATCAGCTGAGCACAGCTGTTCGACCGCTTTGACGCACATCCCAGAGTCAATTCACTGTTCTCTATACACTATGGTACGTAGTCTTCGGTACGGCCGAAGACAACCGCGCTCTTACTTGTTTATTTTATACGAGCAAATACACGCCCCGCTTCGCAATGCCGAGTAAACGTTTTATGTAGTAGTGAGCTTCTCTTTCTCGTCAGCAATTAACTACGGAATTAACAACAAAATTAGGAAATTCTAACTGACATAATATGACTGCTTCCACGATATGCACCGCTTAGATTGTTTTGGTTCGGTGATTAATTTGACATAGAAAAATCGTTGACAAAATTGCAAGCAGACTGTAAATGTTGCAATTACCTACGTAGGTACGAATTATGCATGAAGCATGGCGTGTTGAGCTTAACATATTTGTATAGGAGGAAATTAATTGGCATTGTATGCAGTATGCGCTGCTAGATGCAGTTTATAATTTAAGCTGAGACCGACTAAATTCGCAAGGATTAACATATTCCATACGCACCTTTTTCATTTGGAATGACAGTAAATCTTACATTTGAACAAATTTGTAAAGTAATCGTAGAATATGGACCCTCAAAAATCATGAATTGGTCTTTATGTGATGGTAAAGAATTAAATTTACAAATGTTTCCTTTAAAATACATACCTATGTACATAGTAGGTATTTAGGGTTGCCAGACGTACTGATTTGATCAGTACAATACTGATTTTTCGTGCCCCGTACTGATGGTTTTAAAAACCTTAAGAAATACTGATATTTTGGATTTTGTACTGATTTGTACTGATTTTTAGCCGACACTAAAAAATTAATTTTTATCACCCTGCAATGTTTTTAATTTTCCAACTGTTTTCATTTGACGTTTGTAATGCCATGGTTATGCTTACGACAATACTCGAAGAGCAACGTGTAATTATTGTTGTGCACTCCGTCGAGTGAGGGAATTTTCGTACTCTCACATCGATCAAATTTGCTTGGTGAAACAAACACCCAACACGCCGAGGTTTCGGGGTAATAATGTGTTATGATGTGTATGTGCGCTCTAATCATCGATTTAACAACCTCTCACCGATGACGAAAATGTGTCCGAATTTCATTGGTGTTTTGCTGGTAAGCATAACCACGGCAGTGGCCGCTGTGGTGCCGTTGGTAGAGTGCTCGCCTGCTATGCCAGAGGTCTCGGGTTCAAACCACGGTCCGAGCAAAACACCAAAACAATTTTTCTAATTAGTAAAAATCCAATTACTGGGTTTATTAAGAGCAGCGGTCACCTCTTGGCAGTGGGCGGCATACCCTCCGAGAGTATTTCTGCCATGAAAAAGCTTCTCACAAACAATGCATTCGCCGTTCGGAGCCGGCATAAAGCCATGCTCAAACAGAAGCGATACGATACAGCCCACAAACCAAAATCGTATCGCGTGGGTATCGCGTCCTGCACAATTGATCGCGTTTTGGTTTGTGGGCTGTATCGTATCGCTTCTGTTTGTGGGGACCTTAAAACTGTAGGTCCACCCAATTAGTAGGAAAAACAAAAAGGAGCACACCTCGAATTGGGAGAGAAGCTCGGCCATAAAACTCGTCAGAGTTATAATAGCGCCATTGTATTATTATATTATAATAACCACGGCATAACCATGAAACAATTAGGAAGCAGGAAGCAACGCTAACTTTAAATGTCATATAAACATGATTGACAGTTAACGATACGGAAACAAAAACAAAATGCCAGTAATAAAGACGATTTTCTCCGCATATATTGTGTTTTTTTTTTTTGTTGGAGGGCAATGTACTGATTTTTTCCGGAAAGGTATCTGGCAACCCTATAGGTATTACACAAAAACATTCCATGAATTTTCAATCATTATTATACTTTTCTCCCTATATTACATATATTACAGCTTTGCTTATTTAATGTTGTTGCCGTTGTTGGTTTTGATTTGTAGTTGTTGCATTAGGCCACTGTTTTGATATAAAGAGAATTTTTTGTTGCTTCTTTAACCCTTTCTATTTTCTTTGCATTTATTGCGCTGTTTGTGAAAAAGAATTTGATTTGTTTACAAGATTACACATTCTTCACAACTTTTGATTTGTTTTTAAATTTTTTGTTGGTTACGAACTCTGACTTTCTAGTTCCAATAATTGGATAGTATGTGCATTATATTCAAATACATACATACATCTGTATAATGTACATATGTACAAGCAGTCAATCTCACACAACCAATAGCGGAACCACACAATTTGGCTAATTTTACACGCTTTAAGCAAATGTTTTGTGTGGTAATGGCGGTGAATGCAAAATTAAAATTATCTCTATACAGCCTTAATATTTTACTTGTTTGTACACTGCAAAAAAATGTGCGATTCCTTCTCAAAAAGATTTGTCCCGGATTGATCTCTTTCGAGAACAAGTAGGGCGTTTCACATTAAATAAACTCAAATTGTTTTCTTTCGATTAAAAACTATGAAATGTATAAAAAAAAATTCAACAAAATATAATAGTTGCGGTTAAAATGTTTTCAATCGCCAAATTGCGATTCCGGCATTAGACCTGGGTAAATTGGCGCTTTGGGCGGAGTAAAGACTTAGCCTTTAGTTGCGCTTATTTCGGGCTTGGCGAAATAAATGGATTTCTATTACGGCAGAAGTACACACTGAAATAAAAGATATAAACAAATTTAACCAATTTTCGTGAAATGGAGGTTTTTAAGGTCCCGTGTAAGAATAAAAGCGATTAATCGAGATGTAAGCGATTAACCTACATTTGTAACCATTCGCGTATACAAATTGAAAAATTAGTCTCTTCGTGGGACATGATCGAACAAATACGATCAATTCACTCCATATAAAGTGATGTAAAGTTGTATTAGTCGCATGCTCCCTTGCAATTGATCCCGGATTAATCACACTTTTTGCAGGGTATGTCCATACATATATAGCGTACATGTGTGCGGGCAGGTGTGTCTTTATACATACATGTGTACATTCATGCCAGTGGGCAGTAAATTCGTGGTAATGCAGACAAATGTAGGTACAGGCCTCTGGCATCAAAGCGCGTCAACGCTACATTTGTATGTCAATTAATTAAATTAGCTGTACATTTTTATGTTTGTATTATCACAAAAACTTGGATGAACACAACAGATTATGGTAAGACCTTGAATCGAATAGGTAAAGAGGAATCGCTGTTTTCTGAAAGCTGATTTTACATACATATATGTATTTTAAAATTAAACCCCCTTACCATAATAAAAATAACTAGAGTGCTGCCTACTGTCGAAACTCGACTGTTTTTTTACATGTTTACTTATGACTAAAGTGAACCTATAGTTTTTGTATAATTGTTTGTTTATATTTTCACTGTTACTATTTTCTTGTTGTTCCTGTCGATGCTGCTCCTTTTGTTGTTACTGTCACCTCTACTCTCTTGTTGATTTGTTGTTGGTATTGTTGTCGTTACTCGTCTCCACAGTTCTCCTACCTACTTTTTCTTTCTTAATTTCTTTCCTATTTATTCTTTCTTATCCTTCTTATTACATGACTGTGTTTTTGTTGTGGTGTTTTTGCTACTTTTTTGTTTCTACTTACTTCTTTAAAACTACACACCACCAGTGGCCGCTGTGGTGCAGTGGGTAGAGTGCTCGCCTGCTATGCCAGAGGTCTCGGGTTCAAACCACAGTGCGAGCAAACACCAAAAAAATTTTTCTAATTAATAAAAATCCAATTATTGGATTTTTTAAGAGCAGCGGTCACCTCTCGGCAGTGGGCGGCATACCCTCCGAGAGTATTTCTGCCATGAAAAAGCTTCTCACAAAAAATGCATTCGCCGTTCGGAGCCGGCATAAAACAGTAGGTCAACTCAATTAGTAGGAAAAACAAAAGGAGCACACCTCGAATTGGGAGAGAAGCTCGGCCATAAAACTCGTCAGAGTTATAATAGCGCCATTGTATTATTATTATTATTATATCCTTCTTATTACATGACTGTGTTTTTGTTGTGGTGTTTTTGCTACTTTTTTGTTTCTACTTACTTCTTTAAAACTACACACCACTTCCAGCCAAACATGTTCACAACTGCATGGTAAGTTTTGTGAGCAAGCACAAATTCACCTAATGCACGCGCATTGATACAGCTCTGTAGTGTTTAAATGCATGCAACAACAACCACACGGGAATTTTCCAACGACGATTGTGGGCACATTTTCCAACCAATTTTAATGAAAATTGGCGCAGTTCTATTTGAGAGCAATACCTTTCTAATGGTGTGCTTAGTTTTAAAATCGGTTCAGTAGTTTCGACGGAGAAGATGGAACAAAATTTATGTTAGCGTATTAATAATATAGATACAATGGCGCTATTATAACTCTGACGAGTTTTATGGCCGAGCTTCTCTCCCAATTAGAGGTGTGCTCCTTTTTGTTTTTCCTACTAATTGGGTGGACCTACAGTTTTATGCCGGCTCCGAATGGCGAACGGATTTTTTTGTGAGAAGCTTTTTCATCGCAGAAATGCACTCGGAGGGTATGCCGTCCACTGTCGAGAGGTGACTGCTATTTCTAAAAACCCAATAATTGGATTTTAATTAATTAGAAAAATCGTTTTTTGGTGTTTTGTCTGGACTGGGGTTTGAACCCGAGACCTCTAGTATAGCAGGCGAGCACTCTTCCCACTGCACCACAGTTGAGAGGGTTAAGGGACACAAAAAAAATTTTGTTGAACCCGCGAAATACCGCCGAAGTCGTTTTTTTATTGTAACTGTTTTAATTGACATCCGATTTTTAAAATTGATACGTCATTATTTTGATATTTCGAAGCTCTATATTTTCTTCTAATGTCCTTCTGAATTGCTTAAAAAATGAGTTAAATAATAGCTACATTAAATATTCGTAATGACGTAACTTCTTTGTTCATTAATTTAGTAAAACCGTTTAAAGGCAACATTGTTTTATATGTACACTTTTGCTTATAACTTTTGATTGGATTATCCGATTGATGCCAAAATTTGACAGCATCCAAATTAAGACACGTATTACTTTAAAACACCAAAAACGGGAAAACGTACTAAGTCGACTTAGTACAGTATTGTTTGGAAGCGTCGATATGTACTTATTTATTTATTTTTATTTGTATAAAAATTCGTTAATGCATTTTTTTTTTAATATTAAGGTTATATAAGGTCATTCATTTTAGTGCATTTTTAGGAAAAAAGATGTTTGCACTTATACTTAACTCCAAACATACGTATGTATACCTATCCATAAGAGTATATTTATTTATTTATTTAGTCTAACAGCTCTATTCTTTATTATGGCAAACGGATCCTGTCAACAATTTCAACTTGCCAATGAACCAGCCGACTTTTTCACGAAGTTTGCGTGCTGTAACGCCTCATTGTGAACGTGAATCGCGGTAAAATCGAATTTCCGCGCACAATTGAAGAAGAAAATGTTGCCAAAACAGGATATGCAATGTACACTGTAAATACATATACATATGCTAATGATATCCGCAATATAATATTTTCAGCCAAAATCTACAATTAAATGAGAGTCTCTTCTTCTCCCTATACTACTCTCTCTCCCTCTCCCGTTCCTTATCAACAACTTTCCATGACCATCCTGGTCCACATATCGGTCTATATCATTTAAATCGATTTAGGTTCGAAAAAAAGGTTAGTTGTATATTGGAACCCTGATTACTATTACACTGCTCAAAAATACATATCACGAGCTATTCCGGTTCATGTTTGGACCTCAATATCAGAAACCGATTGCGATATCCGTATAGTGTCAAGCATATATGGTAACCCTCAGACGCACCCTTCATCTGATGGCAATATTGCGCAAAAATATTTGGGGCACATCCGGGACCAAGTTTTGGTCTCTATCTGGAGAACTGACTGGAAAATTGGAATGGAATGAACTCTTTATTGAAGCTCTGATTTATAACTTTAATTTGATACCAATATTGCTCAAAAATATTTCGGAGCAGTGTTGTCACCGAAAAATTTTCGAGGGAAGTGAAGCGGCTGAAAAATCGAAGTGATTCGAAGTAAATCGAAGCGAAGCGCGCCTAAATGGGTTTTGATACGTTCAGTGTTCCCGCGAGGTCAAGAAAATAATATATGTATTTTGTTTTTAAGTATCATATTTACTAAAACGAATTATGTTAAAAATATTTTATTTAATTTATTTAAATGGAAGTTATATCAGATAAACAAAAATCCCCTGAACACAGAAATAGGTGTGCAGCAATTTTTTTAATTTTAAAAATAATTCAGTTCAAAATTCTTTATTCAATTGATTTTTTTTACGTAGTATATCTGCCATTTTATTGTCTAATAGTAATAACTTTCCGTTATACGGGGATAGGCTTAGCAATTCTATACAGATGACATTTGCATGGCGGAAAAATTCAAACCCCAATCAAGAAGTGTGCTTTGGGTCATTTTCCT
Source organism: Urophora cardui (assembly GCA_960531455.1). NCBI lineage: Eukaryota > Metazoa > Arthropoda > Insecta > Diptera > Tephritidae > Urophora > Urophora cardui. The sequence goes on along the minus strand of OY482673.1, from coordinate 72,687,310 downwards.
GTTGATAAATCCTTTTATATGACATGTTTTCTTGGCAATATGACAGCCTAAGATTCTGCTAAATATCCCTGTACTTTATAACGGTCAATGTGTCCTTTAGCGAAAATAACAGACCAACGCTTTACCAAGTTGCACTTCCTTAAACCATCATGTTTCCACCCCAAGCTAAATGGTCCATTTAATACATCACAGATTAAATTCTTTGTTGCAATCTTTGTGGGCATGACTCCAGCAGTTCAGTACGCAGCCCAAATGGCACAGCATTTCCACCATGTTATACCTAAAAGACCGTTAGGCATGGGGGTGGAAACATAATGTGTCATTCACCTCTCAATGAGGGATGCCATATCTTATGATTTTATAAACATCTACTTCTTGCATACTTGCATATGTAAGTATGTGTACATACATACATGTGCAACTTTTGTTAGAATTTTTAAGAATAAATTATAAAAGTAAATTAATTCTGATTGGTCAAAATCGAAGTGATTTTGGGAAAGAGGAAGTGTCGAAGTGACAGGCATAAAAGTGAAGTGAAAAACTTCTATCGAGGTGAAAATTACATCCATGATACATCACTGTTTCGGAGCCATCTGGGTCCTCATATTGGCCTATATCTCGGGAAGGGGTTGATATACCATGTAGTCATAATTTTAATCTAATACCAAGTAATCATAGCGTCAAACTTTCAATGTGATCGGCCCGGTAGCTTCGGCGTGAATAACCCTGCAGCGAAAACGTGAACTGGTATGCAAGTAAACTAGCTGATCAACTGGTAGGAGACGGACAAAAAACATACCAGTTTGGTTTCTATTAGTTGTTCAGCTGGTATGAAAAAGACAAATTCGATGTGTTTCCTCCGTTCGTAAATTTTACTGCGGCTTTGCATATTTCTACAATTTTCAAACGATTAGTGAAACACTTGGTATAAAGAGTTTATTATGTTCATCTTCACTTACATATGAGTTGAATTTTTTGAACTGAGCCACCTAAAATTTTTTCGACGGTCATGTATTTTAATGAATGTGGGTGGTATGGCTCACAACGCTTAAACAAAAATACGTATTTAACAATTTTTCGAAATTCGAACTATTTTCAAAGTTATAGCTATCAACACTTTTCGAAGTTCCTCAGTTCTTTCCGATTTTCTCACGATTGGTCAAACCATTTTTGCTAAATTTTGATATATGTATAAAAGATGGTATCTTCTACTAAACTGCATTTCTTATTTTTGCAAATAATTTTTTTTTTCAAACATTATTCGCAATTTTTGTGTTCTGGACCACGGTCAGATGGCGCTTTTATATGTGGTTGGGCATTTCATTAGTAACTATTAGCAAAAAAAAATCTTTTTGGGCACTTTAAGGGAGCAGGAGTTACTTACATTTTTTACAGACTTGTTATTTTTGTATGAATTTTTTTTTTGTTACTTACTGAATACTACGAATAATGAATTAAAGCATGAAAATAACTCTATGTTGAAGGCCTGTTCAGCACCTTTCATTTGATACCAATATTGCTCGAAGACTTGCTCTGGGTCGATCTGGGTCCACATTAGGCCTGTATTCCGGGAAGCTTCCACTTTTTCGAAATTCTATATACCCTATTATGTGCGCTAACACCACATGAATCTGCAGAATCATAGAGATTAGTGCTGGAAAACCATCGATTGAACTATCGATACTATCGATGGGGCCGATGCCATAGCGATTATCGATGGTTTTTTTAACCATCGATGGTATTTTAATAATAATAATAATACAATGGCGCTATTATAACTCTGACGAGTTTTATGGCCGAGCTTCTCTCCCAATTCGAGGTGTGCTCCTTTTTGTTTTTCCTACTAATTGGGTGGACCTACAGTTTTATGCCGGCTCCGAAAGGCGAATGCATTTTTTGTGAGAAGCTTTTTCATGGCAGAAATACACTCGGAGGGTATGCCGCCCACTGCCGAGAGGTGACCGCTGCTCTTAAAAAAACCCAATAATTGGATTTTTACTAATTAGAAATTTTTTTTTTTTGGTGTTTGCTCGGACTGGGATTTGAACTCGAGACCTCTGGCATAGCAGGCGAGCACTCTACCCACTGCACCACAGCGGCCATGGTATTTTACTTGGTAAATAACTACAACGCCTGTTGAAAAAATTAATCAAAAAAACTGAGATTTATAATTTTTAAGGTACTTGATTGGAATATGTGGGCTGTGAATATATAAATAAAAGATTAGTGAATAATTTTATGAAAAAATTGTAAATAAAAAGGTTTTTTTTTATTGAGAATTGAGCATTTAGGTTTTGATTTCGGCTCTCCTATTATTTTGAATTCGCCAATGAGCCCAAATCTCGAATCGCCAACGATCCGAGAATATACAAATGCGCGAATCGCTAATGAGAGGTGACTGCCCTGGGAATTCGGATCGCCGATCTATCGTCGCGAAGTATCCCCGCGATAATATAATCAGAGAAGCGAACTCGTCTCAAATTCGAGGCAAATCCGTTGTGTTTATTGGGTTTTGAATATTTATTGATTTATTTTTTGTATTGAACTTTTTCCATAAACATTGGTTTTTTTAATTTTATAATATGTTTCTAATAAAAAGTTATATTAATTTATTTAATTTAACGAGCACAGGCCCAGGTTATATTTTATTTTTTATTTTTTATTTTTTAGAAACTAGAAAAAAACTTTTTAAGCATGGATGTAACTACAGCTGTTTCACCTTAGATCCCTCTAAGACTCATCAGGTTACTTTTGCTTCTGCCAAGACTCGAACTTGCGCACCTTGCAGTAGAATAACTACAGTTCTAACCGCTGAGCTATTGCCTGCCTTCGACATCTGATAGAAAATTTGTTTTATGTTTAATCATACAATAATATGTAAATATGTACATATGTATGTGCATAAGTTAGAAACGAATTATAGTAGGAAAGAAACTAGCAACAAATTTTCTATCAGATGTCGAAGGCAGGCAATAGCTCAGCGGTTAGAACTGTAGTTATTGTACTGCAAGGTGCGCAAGTTCGAGTCTTGGCAGAAGCAAAAGTAACCTGATGAGTAGGGACACGAATTTCGATACGATACGATACCAAATCGATATTTTTTGCATTTGATACCGATACTTTTTACTCGATTCTTTTGCAACGATATTTTTTGGTATCGAGTACTTCAACCACGGTATCGAACAAATGAGTACATTCAGTGATGGAAAATTAAAATTGTGTCATATTTGTCCGAAAATCGGTCGAGTGTGCAGAAGTGATAAGCTGCTTCCCAAAGGGCCGAAAAATGCACAAGCACGGGTAATTTTCACTGGTACATATCGAAAAATAGGTCTCATCCACGTGCTGAAATAATTGCAGGTTTGGGCTACTTCGTAAGGTTTTTTGTATGAAGTTGTATGAAGTTACCCAAATCTGTTTATTGATTTCCACATTAAACGAGGCGCATACTTACCACCGAAACTTGCTTACAATTTGCAATTACCATGCGATAGAAATAATTATAACTGGAGATATAGGATTATAAACTTTTCATTTTCATACGATAACTAGCTGACCCGGCAAACTTCGTTCTGCCCAAAATAGATTTTTTTATTAATTTCATTTCAAAAATTGTTATTACACCGGTATTATTTTTAATAGAAAATTAACGATTTTTCACTACTACTACTACAACTTCAAAAATATATAATTTTAGTATTCAGTTTAAGGCTGCACGATACACAACATTTTTAGTTTTCTGTTCCGGATATTTATTTTCACTGAGTATTGGCTATTTTCACTAAGTAAGTAAGAAGATTGATATAGTATACCTCAATAATGGTTTTCAGGCCCCTCCTCCAACCCTTTTAGATATATTCAGCCTCAAAAGTTTAGTACGTATGGGAGGTGCAATGCCCCATTTTTCGATAAATCTTTTTTTTTTTGGGCGAACATGGTATTGATATCGTGTATCTGCATAGTGATTTCTATGTACATGCCATGAACGCTTTTAAGGATATTTAGCCTTAAAAATTAAGAACGCATGGGAGGTGCCACGCCCCCTTTTCCCAAAACTACTGTTTTTTTCATAAGCACGATATTGATATCGTTAATCTCCTGATCAATTTTCAGGTCCCAACCTTAAACGCTTTTATAGATATTCAGCTTGAAAAATTAAGTTTGTATGGGAGGTGCCACGCCAGCTTAAAAAATTAAGTGTTGTTGGGAAGTGCCACGCCCCCTTTTCGTATAACTCCTATTATTTTGCGTTAATATGGAATTGTTATCGTTTATCTCCACACCAATTTCCAAGCCCCTAGCGTAAACAATTTTAGAGATATTCAGCATGAAAAATTAAGTTTGTATGGGAGGTGCCACGCCCCTTTTTCCGATAACCCCCACTTTTATGCGTGGGAATGGTTTTGATATCACCTACCTCTATACCAATTTTCAGCTCCCTACCTTAAACTGTTTTAGAGATAATCAGCTTTAAAAATTAAGGTTGTATGGGAGGTGCCACGCCCCCTTTCCTGATAACCCCCACTTTTCTGACTGAGAAGGGGTTTGATATCACCTACCTCTATACCAATTTTCAGCTCCTTACCTTAAACTGTTTTAGAGATAATCAGCTTTAAAAATTAAGGTTGTATGGGAGGTGCCACGCCCCCTTTTCTGAAAACCCCCAATTTTCTGAGTGAGAAGGGTTTTGCTATCACCTACCTCTATACCAATTTTTAGCTCCCTACCTTAAACTGTCTTAGAGATAATCAGCTTTAAAAATTAAGTTTGTATGGGAGGTGCCACGTCCCCTTTTCTGGAAATCTCCAATTTTCTGCGTGAGAATGGTTTTGATATCACCTACCTCTATACCAATTTTCAGCTTCCTACCTTAAACTGTTTTATAGATAATCGGCTTTAAAAATTAAGGTTGTATGGGAGGTGCCACGCCCCTTTTCTGAAAACCCCCAATTTTCTGAGTGAGAAGGGTTTTGATATCACCTACCTCTATACCAATTTTCAGCTCCCTACCTTGAACTATTTTAGAGATAATCAGCTTTAAAAATTAAGGTTGTATGGGAGGTGCCACGCCCCTTTTCTGACAACCCCCACTTTTCTGAGTGAGAAGGGTTTTGATATCACCTACCTCTATACCAATTTTCAGCTCCCTACCTTGAACTGTTTTAGAGATAACCAGCTTTAAAAATTAAGGTTGTATGGGAGGTGCCACGCCCCCTTTTCTGACAACCCCCACTTTTCTGAGTGAGAAGGGTTTTGATATCACCTACCTCTATACCAATTTTCAGTTCCCTACCTTGAACTGTTTTAGAGATAATCAGCTTTAAAAATTAAGGTTGTATGGGAGGTGCCACGCCCCCCTAACATTTTTTAATTTTTTCTTCGACTAAACCTTCGCGGGGTAACAAAAAAAACAAACCCCCCTAAGGAAGTATTTGATTTGGTTCAGCGGTTTTCAAGTTTTAGCGTTTCAATTAAATACCAAATCATTTTTATATATATAGATTTGACGTTTGCAAATAAAAAATCGTCAATATCTTTTTTCTTTCTCATTTTACTAAAAACATGTTATAAACAAAAAAAGGGTCTGTTTTCCATTAATGCCCTTATGACACTACGTTTTTCCTGGTATTCTACAAGGCTTTTTGTGTGAAAGAGGTGGTCAAATACAGTTTTGTGTTGGTGCAAGGGAGTAAACTATGTTGGAAAAAATCAACCAAATACCATCTAGGCGGTTAAAAACCAATGAGCCAGCTTGTATTTCGATAGGTTTTTTGACATTCGGGACTTTTTTCTGACAATTGTTTCAATTTGAAAACTATAAAATAAATTATTTTTAAAATATAAAATATATGGAAATACAAATTTTAAATTTGCCTCTTGTAAGCTTCTGCTTTGGCCGAAGGGGAAAGAAGTTCGGAAGAAAAATCATACTGCGCAATGGCTTCTCTTTGTAACATGGAATGCACAGCTATTCTGCCACTTGAGTTTCATAATTTTTTTGTTTCGATAATTTAAATTCAAATTTCCAAAAAAAAATTCAATGATGGATACATATGTATAATCTCAATGAAAATGAATAAATAACATTAACATTTAAGATGTTTATTTTTCAAAATACTAAATACTTTGCAAATATCTTTTTACAACTGTGATTGAATTAAATACACCTGTTGTTTTATAAGAGTTGGTTTATAAAAAATGTTTTCAAGAACTTAATAAACTTGTAAAATTTTTTTAATCAGCTTAAACTATTCTTATGAGTTGGAAAAGGATTTACGTCAAAATCAAAACTTTGAAACCAGCCATGGCATACTATGCTATGGAATTAGCACTAATACAGCGATATGCGTATGCCTCAGGATGCAGTTTTATTGCGTTTTTGGTAACTTTCTAGAAGACGGTGCAACTTTAAACCGTTTTAATAAATATCTTTTAGATGTGGAAAAATCTTTTATTTCCGCTTTTGAATTCATAATCTAGAGGTCGGAACGCGTCGATTGGTACCTCTTTTAACTATTTTAAAGGAAATTTTAAGGTTGCACCCTCTAGAAAATTACCGCTTTCGATACCGATACTTGGAGTATCGAGTAGTTTAGTTTCGATATTATCGGGTTCGCGATTCTTTTTAACCGATATTTTAAATGAGTACCAGATCGATGCTTTTGATTCGATATCGTGTCCCTACTGATGAGTCTTAGAGGGATCTAAGGTGAAACAGCTGTAGTTACATCCATGCTTAAAAAGTTTTTTTCTAGTTTCTAAAAAATAAAAAAAAAAGAAAAAATAAAAAATAAAAAAGTTATATTTTTCTTCATAAGCACCACAATATGAATAAAAAAAAGTAGAAAAAGTTAGCAATCAGCTGTTTAGTAGGTTAACCTTCTATAAAATAGCCTTGCACATTTCCCTTTAACGCGCCACCTACGTACATATATTAAACCATCGATACTATCGATGGTTGCCTTTAAAACTATCGATGGTTAATCGATGGGACCACTATCGATGGTTTTCCAGCACTAATAGAGATCGGTTGATTACTTTGGGAGTCTATACAGGACACACATGCACACATACGCACATACACTCATACACACGGATTTTACCAATTTTCGGAATTTTCCGGAGGGATTTTGCAAAATTTTCTTCTCCTCGAAGAACAACTGGCAAAAATTTTACAGAAATCGGCCCAGCCGTTCTCATTTTATATATAGATTTATTTCAATACAAAAACATTTTTTTTAACAAAAAAGATGAACAGTTTATCCATACATACTCTGATACCTACTCTCTTCAAGCAAGCGCTAAATAATTCATATGAAAGCATCGCAGTCAATGTCGCAGCGGTTTGTTCTTGGAATAAAATCAATAGCATTTATAACGACAGCTGAATTTGAGAATGACGAGGCCTCCCTCATGTCGAAGCCTCCCCCTTCTACCCTATTCATGAAAAGTATAAAAAATTATATAAACGGCATAAAATTACCTAGCTTTTTGAGTTTAGTTTAGCTGAGCAAGCTAACAACAGAAGTGAAAAAGTATTAGCACACCTTCTTAAGCACAAAAAACCTAATTTCGAAAAAATTTGCCAGCCCTGTCCTTCCGAAAGCAAACAGTTAAAACAAAGGAAACCCCAAAGAAAAAGTTCAAATAGGCTACAGCAATAATTCAATTGTATAAAACAGGGCTGCTCAACGCTCTCGTATTGAATGTACAAAACTCAATACATATACAAATTTTTTTATATGCACTGAAAAATTTTTTTTGCTCATTTACATTTTTTTATGAATTCCAATAAAATATTATTTTAGAATTTATTTTCAAATGGTAGTATCACATACATACAAATTATTTTTATTTTTTATATGAAAATTTTTTGAATACAAATTTTTCACAGTGCTTTCATTTTTTGATTTTTTTTTTCATTACACATTTGTTATTGTAAATTTCGATTTCTTACGGCAGTGATCGAGCTCCTATACAAAGTGCTTTTGCTCTGCACATTCAATATGAATTATAGGCACATACATATAATTTTTTTTTGATATCTGAGTGCTTATGGGAGTGCACAGAAAATTTTATTTTCATATTTCAAGTGCAAATATGTATCTGTGCCTATGATTCGGAACAAAACAAAAACAATTGTGCTTTGAGTGCCTATGAGGTGAGCAGCCCTGGTATAAAAAATCTTGAAAGAGTTGAAAGTGCTGCTAAGTGTTGTTCTACTGGTGAATAACGAACTCGCTACAGGATTATTCAAGGCGCTAAATCAGAAAAGCCTTTTTATACTCAGCTGTACTAGTACACAGAGCATTATAGTTGTAATCACATAACAGTGGTTTGTAACGCCATGAAATAATCGAAATAGATATGGACTTATGTATATCAAAATTATCAGGGTAAAAGAGAAATCTATTGAGCCATGTCCGTCCGTCTATCTGTTCGTCTGTAAACACTCTAATTTTCGCAAAAATTGAATGATATTTTTATGAAATTTTGTAAACAGGTTACTATGAAGACTGGGACGGTTGGTATTGAAATTGGGCGATATCGGACCACGACACGCCCACTTTTCTTATATAGTGTATATCGAAAATTTGCACTGAGAAAAAAAATATAGAGGGGTGTGAGGGCGTGTTCAAAACAAGGAAAAATATGTCTTTGATCGAGAAAAGTTTTTTTGAATGCGGTATTTCAGTCACTAATATAGCTGGAGTCATAAGATTTCCCCCACGTAATGAGCTCAGGCCCTTATGAACAAACGTTATGAAATTTTCAAACAATGGGCGGTGCCACGCCCACTTATTAAAGGACAAACTTCGAGATTTCGAAGCACATAACTCAACAAATGATTGATATATTATAACGAAACTTTGTGTAAACAACAATATTTATACGCTTAGTCGGATTATTGATACAAATTTGGAAAATGGGCGTGGATACGTCCACTTTAGGCGGCACTCGCTTTATATAAAATACACCTTATATATCACGCAAACGCGAACAAACAATAAGAGCATACAGCTTTTCCACTCGAACTTAGGCTTCCTTACTTGTTCTACTTAAAATACAAACATACACACATACATATGTAAAAATGGGATTTAAAGCGGTACATCCGGGAGAATAAGCTGCTTGTTGCAGCGTGTGTCTGCCGGCCAAAGGATACGGCCAGTAATCCCGTTGTCTGGATAGTGCTGCTTGGAGTACTTTTTAGTAGTTTAGTTGTAAAACTCGCCACACAAGCTGTTGATTCTTGTGGCCCCATAAAAACTCCACAATAAAAAAAAATATGTATATGTATATTATACATACATACATACATACATACATACATACATATGTAAGCAGAAATGAATAAATAAAAAATATGCTGGCAAGACTTTAAAAGTATGGGAAACGAAAAAAAAAATTTATGAAATAAAATAGGAAAAAATCACGCCGGCGAACGTGGTGGGCTGGAAGGCATGTTGCACGCCGCACATGCCACAGCACAGCGCAGCATAAGAGCACAAGGTGCTGTAACTCGCATACAAAATATGTAGAAACTACGCGCTATTTACTCCCAACACTCTCTATGAACCAATACACACATCTCAATAATCCATTGTTGCCAAGTCGTGAATGTGCGGTAAGGCCAGCATGCAACAATGCAATAATCAACGCGGCAAGTAAGAAGAGTTTGCGGGGTGTGTACTTACACCTACAGCATAAATTCGTATACGCTAGAAGTTTTTTCTTTAATTTTTTACTTCAGAAAAGTTGAGTGGTGGGCTTTAATGGCAACGTTGGCGGTGATAGCTCCAGATCGTGAGCTGAGTACGAAAGGATGCCTTATCGCTTCATTCTGTAGACGTACATATGTACATATGTTCGGAGTGTTGCTGTATTTTTATTACTGCTGCTATTTCTTGGATTAAAGGATATGTTGACGCTTTATTTTGCCGTTTACAGCTTCTACACGTCCTTTTCCTCGATTTTTTTAAATCGTTTTCCTCTTGCATTTGTTTTTTTTTTTTCGTTTTTTCTGCCTTTGGATATTTTTTCACACTTTATGTATACAAGTTCGTTATTTTTCCTGAGTGCACCCGTATGTATAGGAGATTGTTTTTCGCGAGATTACAAAATTGCGTAGAAAATTAATTAGCTACGTGTTGCGGAATGGATTTAATTAGACAGGTCCGATGACAAAATTGCTAGCGTATTCATTCTGAATGAATGTTACTTGTCGGAGTTGTAAAGAATAAAATTAAGAGGTTTCAAGGGAGCATAGTTCTAAAATGACCCTCCGGAAATTTTGATTTTAGATAGTAATCCCAAACGCTATTTTGTTGTCCCCTTAATTTAAATTAGGATACCGTCAGAAAAATAGGAATTGGGAAGCAGCATAGCGCGCCCCATATATTAAGCAACAAATAAAGGTATTTTTTACTCTTCAAAGTCGGTTTGTTTGCTTGTGAGAGCGGTATTTATTTTATAAACTACATGATTTTCATACAAAAATTTTCACTTTTCGATATTCAAAGTGAGAAAAAACGCTAAAAACAAGGCAAGAAAATTTTTCTGTGTGGCGATGACTGCATTCGCTTTCTGTGTTTATTTAATCTTTTTTTTCAATAAATATAGGTTTTTTTTTCTATTATAATGTTGTCCCCCCAAATTTTCCAGAATGTCACATTTTTATAACTTTAGCGTTAAATTAACATATACCATTTTGTTTTCTAAAACTGAGTTGCAATTAAAATACGCGGTAAATTGACAACCGACCTGCAATAGAAGCGCTTTCGTAAAGGAAGTTATTTTGTGAATTTAAGTAGATTAATGATCACACCATGGTAGGCACTACTACATATTTCCGGAATGTCAGGCGGATTTTTTGCGACAAAAATATTAAAAACCGAATTACTCAAAATTTTGGATGTTTTGTTTTTTTTAAGTATTCTTAATGATATCCTTTTGTGTATGTTGCGATAAATAAGCTGTAAAAAAAAACAAAAAATAATATATGTATAAGAAATATCCAGAAGTTTGCTGCCAGCAATTTCTAAAGTTTATGAAAAGTTATTAGCAAAGCAGATAACCATGTCAACAAACATAATTTTTTGTCTGATTCCCAAGCGGGATTTACGCAAATGTGCAGGAAGCATCTTATACCACAAGAGTGTTCAACAGCTGGCGTAGGCCGATGGCATCGACATCATTGGCACTAACACGTGCGCCGTATGTTCTGCCTTCTCCAAGCTCGATAAAGAGGCTATGAAAATGGGTTCGGCGGTTAACGAGGACAAGACGAAGTACCTCCTGTCATCACACAAAGAAACAGCACGCCTTGGCAGCCACGTCACTGTTGACAGCTACAAATTCGAAACTGTTAAGGACTTCGTCTATTTGGGAACCAGCATTAACACCAAAAATAATGTCTGCACTGAAATCCAAAGAAGAGTCACTCTTGCCAATAAATGCTACTTTGGACTAAGTAGGCAATTGAAAAGTAAAGTCCTCTCTCGGCGAACCAAAATCACACTCTACAGGACACTCATCGTTCCAGTCCTCATGTACGGCGCAGAAGCATGGACTATATCAAAAGCAGATGAGATGGCGCTTGGAGTATTCGAGAGGAAAGTTCTTCGGAGGATTTATGGACCTTTGCGCGTTGGCGAGGGCGATTATCGACGGAGATTTAACAATGAGCTGTACGCAGACATCGATATTGTTCAGCGAATAAAGATCCAGCGGCTCCGCTGGGCAGGTCATGTCGTGAGAATGGACGAAGGTGCTCCGACCAAGAAAGTATTTCTGTCGAAACCCGCTGAACACAGAAGAAAGGGGAGACCTCCACTGCGTTGGGAAGATCAGGTGGACAGTGATGCTGGCTCCCTAGGTATTCCCAAATGGCGCCACGCTGCACAAAAGAGAAATAGCTGGCGCGCTATGTTGGATTCGGCCAAAATCGTATAGACGGTTACGTGCCAATTAAGTAAGTAGTAAGTATTTCATAGAATGAATGAAGATTTAAAACGCATTGCAGCATGGGCTGACAAAAACAAATTATTTCTCAATGTAGCAAAATCGAAAGCAATAGCAATATCCAAGGCATCATATGATATAAACAGTCTTCCCGATGTGATGCTAAATGGTTATGAAATAAAATATCTGAGTGTGGTAACCAACTTGGGGTTTAAAATCTACACTAAAATGGGTTGTACTGACCACATATATTTTACGGTTGGTAAAATTTACAACACATTAAGAAATTTGTACAGGACAACCTACTTGTTACATGATGCTAAAATTAAGTTAGTCAAAACTCTTATAGTATCACAAACCTCCTACAGTGAGCTCGTGTATGGTAATCTGGAAGCAAAATCAAAAAGAAATACGACCATATATCTGTATACCCCCGACAAATTCTTGGAACCGAGCTTCACATCTACTTAAAAATTCGTAACCTTTGTTTTCTGCATAAGCTTTTATATTTACAAAAACCTTCTTATCTATTTGATAAACTAAAATTTTGTCGGTCCAGTCGAACTATGAATCTCTTGATACCGGACATTAAGTATACTACCTCATCTAGAATGTTCTTTGTCAGCACAGTTCGCTTATGGAACTCACTTCCATATGATATAAAGGCAATTCGCAAAACGAGGTGTTTCAAAGCTGCTTGACTACATTTTCTCAACACTTAATTCTATTCTTCTAATCTATCATCTTCATCTCCACTTTCTTTTCTGACGGTCTTAAAAAATAAAATAAAATAAAATAAAATAAAATAAAATAAAATAAAATTAATAAATTTCCATTTAAATATAACATATGTATACATAATTGAATAATTTTCATATATATATAATAAGTAGTTTATATGTATTTTGATGTTTCCTTTATAATTACTATACAGTCTCATGTACTACTAAAGAGACTAACAGCCGCACTCAGAAACGTTCATTAAATTAGGCCTAATGGTCACTTAACTAATTTTCATTAAATCTGTTAACTATCGTTTCATCTCAGAGTCAAAAAAGAAGAGTTAATTTGTTAATGAAAACTTTAAGTATGCGATAAATTTTTCCCTTTTTTTCTTTGGCATCACTTGACCTTAGTTGTCAACCAAAAGTAAAAAAATCTATATATATAAAAATGATTTGGTATTTAATTGAAACGCTAAAACTTGAAAACGGCTGAACCAAATCAAATACTTCCTTAGGGGGGTTTGTTTGTTGTTACCTCGCGAAGGTTTAGTCGAAGAAAAAATTAAAAAATGTTAGGGGGGCGTGGCACCTCCCATACAACCTTAATTTTTAAAGCTGATTATCTCTAAAACAGTTCAAGGTAGGGAGCTGAAAATTGGTATAGAGGTAGGTGATATCAAAACCCTTCTCAATCAGAAAAGTGGGGGTTATCAGAAAAGGGGGCGTGGCACCTCCCATACAACCTTAATTTTAAAAGCAGATTATCTCTAAACAGTTTAAGGTAGGGAGCTGAAAATTGGTATAGAGGTAGGTGATATCAAAACCCTTCTCACTCAGAAAAGTGGGGGTTATCAGAAGAGGGGGCGTGGCACCTCCCATACAACCTTATTTTTTAAAGCTGATTATCTCTAAAACAGTTTAAGGTAGGGAGCTGAAAATTGGTATAGAGGAAGGTGATATCAAAACCCTTCTCAATCAGAAAAGTGGGGGTTATCAGAAAAGGGGGCGTGGCACCTCCCATACAACCTTAATTTTAAAAGCTGATTATCTCTAAAACAGTTTAAGGTAGGGAGCTGAAAATTGGTATAGAGGTAGGTGATATCAAAACCCTTCTCAATCAGAAAAGTGGGTGTTATCAGAAAAGGGGGCGTGGCACCTCCCATACAACCTTATTTTTTAAAGCTGATTATCTCTAAAACAGTTTAAGGTAGGGAGCTGAAAATTGGTATAGAGGTAGGTGATATCAAAACCCTTCTCAATCAGAAAAGTGGGTGCTATCAGAAAAGGGGGCGTGGCACCTCCCATACAACCTTAATTTTAAAAGCTGATTATCTCTAAAACAGTTTAAGGTAGGGAGCTGAAAATTGGTATAGAGGTAGGTGATATCAAAACCCTTCTCACTCAGAAAAGTGGGGGTTATCAGAAGAGGGGGCGTGGCACCTCCCATACAACCTTATTTTTTAAAGCTGATTATCTCTAAAACAGTTTAAGGTAGGGAGCTGAAAATTGGTATAGAGGTAGGTGATATCAAAACCCTTCTCAATCAGAAAAGTGGGTGTTATCAGAAAAGGGGGCGTGGCACCTCCCATACAACCTTATTTTTTAAAGCTGATTATCTCTAAAACAGTTTAAGGTAGGGAGCTGAAAATTGGTATAGAGGTAGGTGATATCAAAACCCTTCTCACTCAGAAAAGTGGGGGTTATCAGAAGAGGGGGCGTGGCACCTCCCATACAACCTTATTTTTTAAAGCTGATTATCTCTAAAACAGTTTAAGGTAGGGAGCTGAAAATTGGTATAGAGGAAGGTGATATCAAAACCCTTCTCAATCAGAAAAGTGGGGGTTATCAGAAAAGGGGGCGTGGCACCTCCCATACAACCTTAATTTTAAAAGCTGATTATCTCTAAAACAGTTTAAGGTAGGGAGCTGAAAATTGGTATAGAGGTAGGTGATATCAAAACCCTTCTCAATCAGAAAAGTGGGTGTTATCAGAAAAGGGGGCGTGGCACCTCCCATACAACCTTATTTTTTAAAGCTGATTATCTCTAAAACAGTTTAAGGTAGGGAGCTGAAAATTGGTATAGAGGTAGGTGATATCAAAACCCTTCTCAATCAGAAAAGTGGGTGCTATCAGAAAAGGGGGCGTGGCACCTCCCATACAACCTTAATTTTTAAAGCTGATTATCTCTAAAACAGTTTAAAGTAGGGAGATGAAAATTGGTATAGAGGTAGGTGATATCAAAACCCTTCTCAATCAGAAAAGTGGGTGTTATCAGAAAAGGGGGCGTGGCACCTCCCATACAACCTTATTTTTTAAAGCTGATTATCTCTAAAACAGTTTAAGGTAGGGAGCTGAAAATTGGTATAGAGGTAGGTGATATCAAAACCCTTCTCAATCAGAAAAGTGGGTGTTATCAGAAAAGGGGGCGTGGCACCTCCCATACAACCTTAATTTTGAAAGCTGATTATCTCTAAAACAGTTCAATGTAGGGAGCTGAAAATTGGTATAGAGATAAATGATATCAAAACCATTTCCATGCATATAAGTGGGGGTAATCAGAAAAAGGGGCGTGGCACCTCCCATACAAACTTAATTTTTCATGATGAATATCTCTAAAATTGTTTACGCTAGGGGCTTGGAAATTGGTGTGGAGATAAACGATAACAATTCCATATTAACGCAAAATAATAGGAGTTATACGAAAAGGGGGCGTGGCACTTCCCAACAACACTTAATTTTTTAACCTGAATATCTTTAAAAGGATTTAAGTCAGGGACCTGGAAATTGGTACAGAGCTATATGATATCAAAACAACTTTGCGCATAAAAGTGTAGGTTATCGGAAAAGGCGGCGTGGCACCGCCCATACAAACTTAATTTTTCAAGCTGAATATCTATAAAAGCGTTTAAGGTTGGGACCTGAAAATTGATCAGGAGATTAACGATATCAATAGCATGCTTATGAAAAAAACAGTAGTTTTGGGAAAAGGGGGCGTGGCACCTCCCATGCGCTCTTAATTTTTAAGGCTAAATATCCTTAAAAGCGTTCATGGCATGTACGTAGAAATCACTATGCAGATATACGATATCAATACCATGTTCAACAAAAAAAAAATAGATTTATCGAAAAATGGGGCATTGCACCTCCCATACGTACTAAACTTTTGAGGCTGAATATATCTAAAGGGGTTGGAGGAGGGGCCTGAAAACCATTATGGAGGTATACTATATCAATCCTCTTACTTACTTACTGAAAATAGCTAATACTAAATGGAAATAAATATCCGGAACAGAAAACTAAAAATGTGTATCGTGCAGCCTTAAACTGAATACTAAAATTATATATTTTTGAAGTTGTATACACGATGAAGTAGTGAAAAATCGTTAATTTTCTATTAAAAATAATACCGGTGTAATAACAATTTTTGAAATGAAATTAATAAAAAAATCTGTTTTGGGCAGAACGAAGTTTGCCGGGTCAGCTAGTTAAATAATAAAATACATTCATACATATGCATGTATTTAGAAATATTGAAATACAAATTGAAATTGTGGTTTACACTTTGCATTTTTATATGAGTGCAATCAATATACCCAATCACTCCAGGAAAGTTCGCGATTTTATAAAATTTTGGACTGTGAATATAAAAGGTAGAAATAGCGTGTCCTCGCGAAATTATGTAAAAAAATTTTTGCATTTGAGAAGCTACTTTCGAGACTTTAGCTTCTATACGGAACACTGATTGCTGGCCTATGTATGTGTGTATATTCGTATCATCTCCACAGGTTTCCTGTATACACAAATACTACATATTTGAATGCTAAAAAATGTCATTTTATCATGTTTCCGCAATGCCCTTCAATGTATCAAACGAACCTGGAAACTACCCGTAGCGTAGTAACGTAATGTTAGATGGGAATTGTAGTAGGGCGGGAAAAACTTTGTCTTTCCCAAGCACTCAGGCATATTTGTCCATTGTATTTAAGACCATTAGAAAGGATCAAAATGTAGGGAAAGGTGGGATAGTGGAATCAGAGTTCCTCTGTTAACTTCCCAGATTCTTCAATAAATCTGAGAAGTTTGCCGGGTCGTAGAGAATGTGCATCTATCATTTTCAGTACATCTGACCCGAGAATGCGCAATCTTAGTCTAGCGAATGCTGAACAGGTCCAGACAAGATAGGCAATAAACTCTCGATGATGCCTATGGTGGTCATGTGTACTCCCCATGGATTATGTCCTGTAATTAACCCCACAAGGGCCCGAAGCTCCCTCTATAACATAATGTTACTACCAGCATTATCTCCGGCGCAAAAGGTCAACCCCTTCCTTTTGGTTTGCTTAACTCAGTTCTCAGCAGAGGTTAAATAACATCTTTTACAGAATGTGGTGTGAATTGAATATTTCGTAAACAGATCAGAACGATCCCGTAGGTATCGCTCTGGATCCATTTCTCTGTGTCTTCCAGCGTAGTCCATACACATCGTCGTTTAAAGTGCTAAACCGCGTATCGACCAAGTACAAACCGAGTAGGTAGCATTTTTGCCAAAAAATGAGATTTTAACAAAAATACATTCCTGGGGTCCGACCCCATCCATTGATACAAGAATTTTAACATTGGGACAATGCGTCAAAATCCGTGTATGAATGGATGGGGTCAGACCCCAGGAATGTGTTTTTGGTGAAAACGACGATATGTATGTATGTACATATGTATGCAGCAATTATTTTCTTTGTTCAAAATCTTAATTTTTTTGACAAAAAGAATTTAAAAAAATGTCAAAACCTCTCATTAAAAATTTAAGTAAAGAATTTTCCGTACTTAACTTTAAATGTCGTTAAGGGTTATTAATGAATCATTAACTGACTCTGAGAGTGAACTTTTTAAAATCTTTACTAAGGAATGCCTTAAGTAATCATTAACCGACTCTGAGTGCGGCTGTAAGTCTTACACGGAAAGAAATTTGTATACATGAAACAAGAATAATGCTCTCTTGAACTCAATTTAGAAAATTTTTAGGGAAATGAGAAAAATTTACTTAATTATTACTGGAATTAAGAAATTGAGTTTTCCAAAAATGAGATAATTATTTTCTTATTCAAGAACACTAACAAAATCTATAGAAAAAAAATATTGAAAAAAATTTTTTAATAAATAAGCTCATCTTTTCTTAAATTTACTTAAATGAAGAAAATCTTTTTGCTAATATCAAGAAGAATTTAAGAAAATTGTGTTTCGAAGAATTGGAACAACAAACTAAAAATTGAAACTAGATAAGAAAACGTTTTCTTGAGCGAAGTAAAATATTTCTTGCTCAATTTGAAGCCAAAGTTTTTTCATATCAGCAAACTACAGCAAAAAAAATTTAAAATAAATAAGAAAATGCTTTCTTGCGCGAAGTAAAATTTTTCTTGCAAAATTTGTATTTCCAAAGTTACATGTATTTTTTTTTCATTTGCCATCCACTTTGCATATTTCTGAATATATCTGCAATTCTCAGATTGTTAGTGAAGCATTTGGTATAAGGAGTTCACTATTTGCATCTTCATTTATATTAAATGAAATGTTGTCATTTCAATAAACAAGTCCTAGAAAAATACTAGTTGACTAATTATGGTTTTCTAATCCCTCATAATTAGTTTTCATTTTCCTTATTTTTTACGTTTTTAATATTTTTAGAAAATATTTACTTAATTTAATATTTAATATTTTCTTATTTACTTAAGCTCGTATAAGAAAAGTTTTACTTGCAACAAAAAATAATTTCTTAATTATTTGTTTCGAAAAGCAAAAAAAAAAACACTTACCGTAAGTAAATTATTTCTTAGTTAACTTTTTGGTTGCTTGTTTTTCCGACAGGGTAGGAATATGATGTATTGTGGAACGATTTTCCGTCATCCCTTGTCAAGTTTGGTTTGGAGACAAACCGGTTTCGGCTAATATGCGCCATCTTCAGTGTCTTCTTTCGTTCTGCAGAACGCAGGATGACGGAAAATCGTTCCACAATACATCATATTTCTTAGTTATTTAAAATCCAATTTTACTTGAAGCAAGAAAATGTTTAGGTACTTAGTTATTTAAAACCCAATTTTCTTGGATTTTCTTGATATTATTTTCTATGTTCAAAATCAAGTCTAATTTTTCTTGCCTCGGCATTGATTCTAGTAAAAAATTCTTTCCGTGTACTTGTACAAATTCGTTAATGAAACCAATAAATAAATAAATAAAAAAATTAATAAATAAATAAATATCAGTTTTACGTGAAAAATTGTTTTCACTTTAACAACTTATTCCTTGCAAAGTAGGACATATGCATTTATTTCTGATGTGTTACCAATATTATGCCTGGTATCTTGTTATACTCAGCTGCACTAGTACACAGAGTATTATAGTTTTAATCACATAACGGTGGATTGTAACAGAATGAAATAATCGAGATAGATATAGACTTATATATATCAAAAAGATCAGGGTGAAAAGAGAAATCGATTGGTAATTGATAATTTCTTTTTAAATATTTGAAGGGTTTATATAAAGTACACCGTGTTACTATCAAACGCAAACAATCAATGAAAGCATACAGCTGAGTATCTAATGTTCGATACCACTCGAACTTAGGCTTCCTTTCCTTACTTGTTTCTTTTTACATTTGCTCAGTTTTCGTTTTGGCATTTACTCTCATTTGAAAAAAATTTTTTCTTGAAACATTTCACGGCAAAATAAATCGTCCCCTCAATATAACAATAGCGTATATTTTTTTTTTTGGGTTTTGAGAAAATCGAGTTTAAAGTTTTTGTCAAATCAGATATCTATTAAATTTTTGAACAAGAAATTATACACCATTTTTTCCAATGACATTTTGACCCACTTTGTGGAAGTGGAATTTTGACCAGACATCAATGATGGAGATTCTAAATATGCAATAAAAAAATAATGGCGTATGAGCACATACGCTATTGTTATATTGAGGGGACGAAATGCATGTTGCTGTCGAAATTTCACGGTGATGAACTCAGTACTAGTTAGGCTTAAAATCAAAATTGCGGAAGATCCAAATCCAATTTAGAGCTATGATTCCATGGACTTTTTGTTCAGAATTGTTAGTAGAATACATACGTCTGTCGGCGAAACAAAGTTAGAAAAAAAAATTACCCGCGTTAATGTACACGTATATGAATCAAGGTTTTTTCGAAAAGTTACCGAAATACGATTTTGAATTTAATCGGACATCGACTTTTGATATTCTGTAAAAATATTGCGGGTGGTTTTCACATCTTTAAACTAAATAATCTTTAATTCTAAGTACCATGCTCGCTAGCTACTAGAGGTTAGTCTTGATTTATGCATATGATTTATCTATTCATTTTAGTTATGGTCCGAGTTATGATTTGGCCGCGCGACGTAAAAATGCAACACGCGAATCCACGGCTACACTTAAAGCTTGGCTAAACGAGCATAAAAAGAATCCGTATCCAACTAAAGGCGAAAAAATTATGTTGGCTATCATTACGAAAATGACATTGACTCAGGTCTCAACATGGTTTGCTAATGCACGTCGACGCCTCAAAAAGGAGAACAAGATGACTTGGGAACCCAAAAATCGCACAGACGACGACGACGAGGCGATGGTGTCCGATGATGAGAAGGAAAAAGATGATTTGGAAAGTGAGAGGTCATCACAGGGTTTGCATGGGAGCAAAATTAGCAGCCTCCAGCGAAATGGTAATACATATTTATAACACAAAATTTGGCAGTCATTAGTAACAGATTCAAAAGGGCACTACACGGGTAAAGATTACACTCTGTGACAAAATAAAAAAAATTTTACGTACTTATTTCGAGGTTAACACATCGCCGTTTAAAGTGCAAAACAGCGTATCGACCAAGTGCCTAAGCGAGGAGATTTCCCCAAAAAAACATTCCTGGCGTCCGCCCCATACATTCATACAAGAATGTCGAAATTCCCACAACGCGCAAAAATTCTTGTATGAATGGATGGGGACTGATCACTAGGAATGTGTTTTCGGTGAAATCTCATTTTTGGCAAAAATATCACTTACGCAGTTTGCACTTGGTCGATACGCGGTTTTGCACTTTAAACGACGATATGTTATAGGCCTTACCAAGCATACGAAGACTGCATACTTAGAAATTCCAATATGCCCCCCAAATCTGGAATTAGGGGCCAAAAACCCCCCTTTTCATAGGTAATGTACTGTACCATAACTTTTTCTCTCTTTATCCCATCAACATGATGTCGTTGAAAAGACGACATTTTGGAGCTTTTAACAGTATACGAACTGTTAATCTATCTTGATAATGCTAGACACATCGTAGTATATCGTCGTTGAAGATGCATTTTTGCGTAAGAGGTATGTAATTTAATACCTCTTACGCAAAAATGCATCTTCAACGACGATATGTATGTGTCATTGTCATATTGTAGTTTAATTCATAGTATAGCCAAATCAATGTACTGGTATTATAATATTCATACCACATGTGTGTCCAAGGCATAAATGTCAGAGAAACCGTAAAAATAATATATTCTTTAAAAGCGGTTTTCTCGAATAATTTTAACCAGTGTATATGTAAGATTATTTTAGAACAATCTCCTGTTAATTCTGCTTTCAACGACATATACATTTTTCATATCCGCAAAGGCATCCCAGATTATTCTACTTTAATCAATTTCAACTGTGAAATTTTCCATACTAAAATTGTTAAATTTGTACTTACCCGGGTTGGGGTAGAAAACAAATATAGCAATTTTAGTATCGAAAATTTCACAGTAGAAAATGATTAAAGTAGAATATCCCAGGAACGCCTAAGCATTGCAAATTAATTAATAGGAGGTTGTTCTAAAATAGCTTTACATGTACACTGGTTAACAAATTCATCGAGAAATCCATGATTAAATATGAAAAAATTTTACAAAATTTGAAATTTTGATATTTTTTTTCATAGTTTCTCTGGTCCTTATCAAGATACATTGCCGCGTATACTGTTAAAAGCGGCGAAATGTCATCTTTACATCGGCATGAAAATCATGTTGATGGGAGAGACAGAGAAAAAGTTATGGTTTTAATAGTGAATGGTAATGCAAATGAGATTTCACTACCATTCGTTAGTGAATTGTTCAAAGAATAGGAAAGGAAAGAGTTAGTATCACCAAAATATGTACAGTTAGCTTAGTCGACTAAGCCATGTACATTAAGGTGGTCCAAAAATAAAACCGAAGAAATCATTGCGAAACAAGGCTAATTTTATTCCGTTGTTCCTAAAACAATATGTGTACCCTTTTTTAATGATAAAAAACATCAACATGTTCTTTAAGGACTTTCCAAGGAATTATATATCACCCCTGATGATTGAGGCAAAATTTTCGCTATAGATGAAATGCGGGATGTTCCTCCGATTTCGGGAGAAATTTATTTTATTCATAGAATTTTGGGCCATCCTAATGTAAATACATACATATGTCTCTCGATGTGAACACAAACTAGTCCCTCAACTTTTGAGATATCTGCTTGAAATTCGGTGTAAGGGTGTATATTTATGACAAGCTGATCATTTGTTGGAATTATCTATATAGAACCGACTGATCGGATATAGACATATTGGGTTATAGCTTATCCAAGTAAATACCTAAGATCATGTCATTATTTTGTCTAATATATCTTTGCACAATTAAATCCCAGAATTGACAGTATAAATTAAAGAAGATCAGACTATGTAACATTTCATTACCCCCTTCATGAAAGGTATGAAGTCTTCGGTACTGCCGAAGACAGCAACGCTCTTACTCGTTTTAATTTAATTTCAGAAGTTGGAAATGACGGAGACGACATTCACGATGACCACGAGTCGAAGCCATTGGGATCGCCTTCAAATGATGTTCATGGCATTGGTGCTGGTGATGAACATGGCGGTCCTATTGTTAGCGGATACCAATGTTCAAGCGGCTTGCCAAATAATTCGCATGGGTATTATCCTTTCCATCATCAACATTCTGCTTACTATCAGCATCAGCCGGCTTTACTGGCGACTGGCAGTTATCAGCCTAGGGGTATGCCTAGCAGTATCAATAACAACAACAATATTAGAAGTCATGATGGAAACGATTCAAAAAACCAATTGAACCGGGACTGTGGGGGGCCGATTCCAACAAGCAAGCCCAAGATTTGGAGTTTGGCCGACACAGTCGCCTGCAAGACCCCACCGCCAGCAAACGCAACAGGATACATGGGCCAGGCTCCGCAGAACCAGCAGCACCAACAGCAACCACAAACAGTACAGAAAACGTCGCAGCAATCCCATTTGAACAAGAGCGACGGAGTGACAAGCCATATGGTTTTGCTACAACAAGAACATCAGCATGGGCAGACGAGAGCTCTACCGGCCGCAGTGAGAAATTACGCCGGAACACCGTACTCGCGAGTGCCGCCTACCACAGCTTACGGGGGTTATCTAGGACCTACAATGCAGCAGTTACCTACGACGAGCAGTACCCCATACAGTATCAGCGCCAGCAACAGCAACTCCAGCCAGCATTACAACTACCATTACCATACAACCAGCAACATCAACAATGCTCAGAGCATTACCCATACTTACCCTACCAACATTCCCATTCCGGCAAATACTACGACTCAGAAGGCGGCAGCGATTTCTTCGGTCCAGGCACATCCACCAACCTCTCGTTTGTGTTCGAACAACAACCACAGCAACAGCACCAATACGAACTCACCACACCATCCGTATGTAGAAGCTTCGCGGGGGGTGGGGTTTCCCGAAGCCCAACCCGATACTCCACCCCAAACTCCTCCGAATATGAAATTGCAGAGCGTGACAGCGAATATTCTGCTTACCGCTTCACAAGTCCCTATGATCGCCAACTGTAGCAATAATGCGAATAAAGCCGCTGGCGGGAATCGA
Source organism: Urophora cardui (assembly GCA_960531455.1). Lineage (NCBI taxonomy): Eukaryota > Metazoa > Arthropoda > Insecta > Diptera > Tephritidae > Urophora > Urophora cardui. The sequence goes on along the minus strand of OY482673.1, from coordinate 72,663,683 downwards.
GTGGTGGCTGGCAGTATGGGTATTAGCGCCGGTGGCTGTTATGGCACTGTTGGCAATACCCCGCATGGTTATGCCATGAACTCTACGAGATTCGACGTGTATTCACCACGTGATGAGAACTCGAGCGGATCGAGCAGTTGCAGTTCAGGAGCCTCGTCGCAAAATATTGCATCATACAAGGCGCCATGTAAGAGGTGAGCACAAAGATAAAAACACATCATAGGTACATATGTACATACATATTTATGTACATACATGCATGACTACATAAATAATGCATATGTAAATTTTTTATCATATTTATATTTTTCGTTAGTCAGCAAATCACCGGAATTGTATCTACTGCCTAAAACTCATATTACCGAACAGAAAAATCATCTAATCTAAGTGAATTACAGCTATTAAGGTGTGTTTTGTAATCACTACTCGACAAATTTTGATCAAGTTTAGTCACCAAAAATAAAATAATACTTTTCTAAAGTGAAATCTTAAGCTGAAAGTACATACTTTTTATTGCTGCGTTGACGGCGTTCATGCGTATATGCGTTGACGGCGTTGAATAAATTGCTGTTACACACCTTGCGTTATGACGCACTTAAATTGTAAACAAAAAACAGCTGTTCAGCATTATCAGAGCATCTTTCGTTTGGATTTTAGAGAAATATAAATTAAAATTAATAATCCATTAAATTTTCTTCCATGATTTTGTTTTTGCCTGTTGCAGCTTGGTTTTTTACACTTTTCGTTGTAAATTTAAAGTGACAGCCGTTCGTAACGCAAAAACGCAGGAAAAAAGTAGCGAGTTGGGCTACTTTCGACGGCGACTGCGCTAACGCATTCGTAACGCCGTCGTCTGTAACAGCTTTCGTTGTGAATGCACATGTTCAATATTTTTTGACAGCCACGGCGTTACACATTTAACGCCGAACGCGAGTTATGTACCTTCGCTTTTACGCTGATTCCGAATATCATCTCCATTATTTTGTGGCAGACCCAGTTTTTGAGATATCGGTAAAAATGTACAAAAAGCCCTATATGCAGGTCATTGCAGCGCATAAGTGCATCAAAAAGTTTTATCAGACATCGTAGCGATTTCACATACAGCAAGAGCTGGTAGAGAGAGTTCCAACAAACATTTTTTGCCTTCACACTCAAAAATTGGTTAATTAGTTTGGATATAATGGTAGAAAGAAAGAAAAAATTGGAAGAAAAATCGATTTTTTAAAAGAAATTTCACATTCGACTGTTCTAAAATTATAAAAATTGTATGGGGTACAACAAGTTAGCCCCCCTCCCCCCACTATCTTACAGAGAATTTAATTGTGAACATTTTAAGACTATTGATTTCAAAAAAATAATCTCCCATCATATCCTCGTACCAAGATCCTTGATATCGCCTTTCAAAAACTATTAAGTCCTGATGAAATCTCTCACCATGTTCATCACTTTCAGCACTAAGTTTGTAGGGAATTATCAAGATGTGAATTTCGCTTTAGAAAAGTACTATTTTATTCTTGGTCATTTTTTTTGTCGAGTAGTGTTATTTTTAAAATACCATTTCCAAGCTTTTAAGATTTCATATTTAAGCCTTTATACAAACATACATATGTAGATACTTAAAAAACTTTTATCTCGTTTCAGGAAATTTTTTAAATTAAAATCCCCTGGGACTTTGTGCAAATATTTATAGAACCAAAATGCAAAAAAATTTAAATCGAACTAAAATGTTACGTGTAATCTATATGTATATGTGCTTGTATGTAGTGTTTGTAGTATAAACAAAGTAGCAAAAAAACCATAGAGACACTATTTTTGTTTACGCGTAGCTTCCAAATTAGTTAAGCTCATGGGTAATTTAATCAATTCAATGTAAATTTATTTATTTTTATCTTTTGTACATATACATACGTACATATACATATCGTCTTTTAAAGTGCAAAACCGCGTACCGACCAAGTACAAACCGCGTAAGTGACATTTTTGCCCAAAATGAGATTTCCCCAAAAATACATTCCTGGGGTCCGACCCCATCCATTCATGCAAGAACTTTAACATTGGGACGCAACGCGTCAAAATCCTTGTATGAATGGATGGGGTCGGACCCCAGGAATGTGTTTTTGGGGAAATGTCATTTTTGGCAAAAATATCACTTACGCGGTTTGTACTTGGTCGAAACGCGGTTTTGCAGTTTAAACGATGATATGTACATTAGACCGGCCCTTATTTTATCAAATATTTACCGATTTTTAACCGCCGGGCTTAGAAAGTTTCCTTTTTACCTAAATACTTAAAATATAAAAATTGGTGCAGATCGGATAAAAACCCTCACTTTAGGCGTAATGCAGCACAATGTCGCGAGCGGCCAAAAATGAAAAAAATCGATGGTGAAAATTTTTTTTAATTTAATGCCAAACAATAGCCAATGCGTCCACTCAGGCATTTTCAACAATATTTTTCGTTTTAGACTTACTTGCTTTTACAAGATCTTGCTCAAACTTAGAATTTCGAAAAATGATGGTTTTGCCAGGGGTTTTCATCAACAATGGCACCAGAAACCAATTGAAGCTTACAGATTGTTTGTAAATCTGAATTTCCCAAATGAGTTTTTTTTTACATACTTTCAAGTTCTTACTAGAGCTCTAGATACCCGGGTATCGAGCAATTCGTACTGATCGTTTTTGTTTGAAGCCCGTTTGTTGTTCAAATGCCCGTACAAACATATGGGTAATAAACAAACAAACGACTGTTCGAGCATTTGAGCAACATTTGTTCGGGCTACTCCAAAATGTTCAAAAAAATCTAGAGCTCTAGTTCTTACTATGTATGTATTGGCGACCCTATTTTTAACACGCTTTTATTAGTTTCACCTGTATGTATGTTTGTATGTAAACAAGTTACGTATACGCAGTGTAGTTCACTGTGGCTACCCTGCAAAAAATAGTGCGATTAGTCTCGAAAGAGATTTTTCCCGGACAACTCTCTTTCGGGACACTTGGCTACAATTACTCCCAATTGTACCCGGAACGGTAAAAATGTAGAGTAATTGTTGACAATTTTACTCAAAAGTTTATAAACGAATTTTGAAATACGCTTTTGTAATTGCATTTTTTTTCCAATTAAGTATATGTATGTACTAGACATATACGCCGCCGATTGACGCCGCCGCCGCCGCCGCCGCCGCGCCGATTACCTTCATAATCGGCCGCCGCCGCCATAATCCGTGAAATCGGCGTATCGGCGCGGCGGCGTGCGCTGGCGCGCCATACCCGTATAGAGCGAGATGTGTACATATTTTCCTAGTTTTGCTAACTGCTAAAGTTCTTGAAAATTAAAAAAAAGGAACCAATCGACGTGTTTTGACCTCAGGAACACGAAGCTGAATGCCGAAATGTTTTATTTTTTGCCGGTTAAAAGTTATTAACAAAAACTTTGGCTGTTCCCTACTTTACTAGCCTCAGTCCTAAAGAATTTAAGCTACTGGAAAATTTCAGTTCGTTGGCTTACATAATTTTTTCTCAGATACGGAACTTTTCTGGGATCTCTTCCATTTAGTCCCACTTATCGGGGTTTGTTGCTAATTGTTCTACTCAAAACTGCACCATTTCAACCCTCCTTGATATCATTAGATGCCGAAAATGATCCCAAACATGCCTCCAGAATCGAAAACTCATAGTTTGAACATAAGAAGGTTGCTGTTTTTGAGTAGCCCTCACAGTTGTCGAACCTCAGCCCTATAGGGAATATTAAAGAAGACGATGGGGGATCAAAAATGGAAAAATAAGCAAGAGTTATGGAAAAAAAATTAAAGAAGCTTGGTACTTAATACCAGTTGCAAATTGCGCTGATTTGGTCAACCCTATGCCACGAAGAGTAAGAAAGTTATAAAAAATAAAGGAGCTTCAACTAAACATTAGTTTAAATCTAGCTGCAGCAGTAATATTGTAGTTTATTTGAAAAAACAATCGAATTTAAAGTTTGTCCCTATTATTATTTCCAACTTAAATTATACATTTCATTATTTTTATTAATAAAAATTAAATTATTATACAAAAACCACCCCAGAGTAATTGAAGCATGTCCTCTCCGTGTAAGCATCAATATATGGTAATTATTATTTGGTCTTAAATTTAAATAAATGGAGAATTGCAAAATTTTGTCCCTATTATTTTTTCCAACACTGTACGTACATATATTTATTTTAAAGTGCCTTGGGTCAGAATTTTTCAAATCAGCACAAAAAAAATTTTTTTCTTTGATTTTTATGATTCGTGTCTTAATCGATAGGTCTCCGTGTCAAGAATTAGTTCCCGAAATATTTTTGCAAAATGAACATTTTTGCAATAGTTATTCGCCAAGAAAGTTTTACATCAACTTCTTTAAAAAAAATTACTGTTAATCGACGGTACGATTAAATTTAACGCGAACAACGCCAAATTTTAGGTAATTATGTATATTTTAAAATAGTTTTTGAAAAAAATTAAAAAAAAAATTTTCTGTATCCTTTTTAAGGATAATTGTTGTTATCAATGTTCTCCGCCTAGGAAAAATTCGGAACAAATATTGTAGATGTAATGATGCATCGTAAGCTGAATTCCGAAGAAAACAAGATGGGGACTCTTACCGTTTAAATGCAAAATGCGATTGAACGATTCCCCTCTTCAGCTTAGTAACATTACACTACTCTAAAATTATTAATTTGAAATAATTCAAAGAGATTCAGGTATAGGGGAGTTGGTCCGGTCTTCCTGATCTCAAAAATTGTTTTCTTTATATTTTGTATGGTTAGTTTTCGAGATAACGGTAAATTTTTGCAGTTTTGGGTATCACTACATTCAAACCTATTTTTCGCTAAGGTTGCAAGTGCGATAACCGCAAGCAGTACCTTGTTAGAAACATAATTAAAATACGCTTCTAACGACATGCAACTTGCAGTGATTGAACAAACCCTTGCTCGTCAAAATCAGAATTTTGTTGGATTTTCTGATTCATTTTTTTATTCAAATATTTATCGTTTTTATAAAAAGGATTATGCACAGTATACACAGTAGATTCTCTACATTACAAAGTTTTGGCAACGGTTGTTATGAACGAGTGGTACGATCGAGTTCCAACTAAGGTCATGGTTTACTAGAAACGAGTGCTTAAAGCATTCTTTTCGATTTATGCTCCTCTAGTGAGCATTTAATTACCTACCACTTTTTTACATTTTCTGGCTCACTTTTTTCATTTATCCTTTTACGATCTACTTACTATCAACTGTGACCATAGTTGGAACTCGATCGTACCACTCGTTCATACCAACCGTTGCCAAAACTTGTATACTGTGCATAATCCTTTTTATAAAAACGATAAATATTTGAATAAAAAAATGAATCAGAAAATCCAACAAAATTCTGATTTTGACGAGCAAGGGTTTGTTCAATCACTGCAAGTTGCATGTCGTTAGAAGCGTATTTTAATTATGTTTCTAACAAGGTACTGCTTGCGGTTATCGCACTTGCAACCTTAGCGAAAAATAGGTTTGAATGTAGTGATACCCAAAACTGCAAAAATTTACCGTTATCTCGAAAACTAACCATACAAAATATAAAGAAAACAATTTTTGAGATCAGGAAGACCGGACCAACTCCCCTATACCTGAATCTCTTTGAATTATTTCAAATTAATAATTTTAGAGTAGTGTAATGTTACTAAGCTGAAGAGGGGAATCGTTCAATCGCATTTTGCATTTAAACGGTAAGAGTCCCCATCTTTTTTTCTTCGGAATTCAGCTTACGATGCATCATTACATCTACAATATTTTTTCCGAATTTTTCCTAGGCGGAGAACATTGATAACAACAATTATCCTTAAAAAGGATACATAAAATTTTTTTTTTAATTTTTTTCAAAAACTATTTTAAAATATACATATTTACCTACCATTTGACGTAGTTCGCGTTAAATTTAATTGTACCGTCGATTAACAATAATTTTTTTTAAAGAAGTTGATGTAAAACTTTCTTGGCGAATAACTATTGCAAAAATGTTCATTTTGCAAAAATATTTCGGGAACTAATTCTTGACACGGAGAGCTATCGATTAAGACGCGAATCATAAAAATCAAAGAAAAAAAAATTGTTTGTGCTGATTTGAAAAATTCTGACCCCCTTATATATATATAAATATGTACATATGTAAATATATGTATGCATGTTTATTATCATACAAAATAAGCAAATTAATTTAAATTTTCCCTTACATATGGATTTGTGTATATTCTTCAATATTTATTTTCTTTATTTTATATTATTATATTATGTAACAATTGTTTTTTGCTGTTAATAAAAAAGTTTCAACAATCTAAGGTGGAAATTAGTTTATTTATTCCAATCAGCCAGCGATATTAAGGTAATTAAATAAAATTAATATTTGAATAAGGATTGTGATTTGTAGATTTGGGGCAGGCGCGCCGGCGCGAAAAAGCACGCCGGCGTCGCCGCCGCCGCCGAAATGTTTTTGGAATAGCGCCGCCGCCGCCGGAATCACTGTCGGCGTATATGTCTAGTATGTACATACACTATAAAAGGGTACAACTTCCATTTGGTATCCCATTGGCACCAAAAAGGAGTTCTCTACTTTCGTACTCGTTCAGGTATAAAAGGGTACAATTAGTCTCTCAATAGGACATGCTCAAACAAAAAAGAACACTTCATTCCATATAAAGAGATACAAAAAGGGAGTAGTCGCATGCTCCTTTCCGAGTGATCTCGGATGTATCCCGGAATAGTCGCATTTTTTGCAGGGTATGTTCAGAAACGCAGCATGAAACGCCACAGCGGCAGTAATTATTTTTTTTCATGATTGTGATGAGCGACGCTTCATGCTAAATTTACGTTTATGAACGCTCTGCTTCTACTAAAAAAGCAGGTTGCGCTTCAAACTGAGTTTCTGAACAAAGCTGGTATGTTTGCTTGTACGCATTATGTAGCATAAGTTAACGCAAAAGCGTATCTACTCATACACCGAATGGGGGTTTTTCAGTGTGAGATGTGCTTATTTATTGATGTATCTATCACTAGTCCCATTTTAAAGTTTACATTACTTGTGACAAAATATTAAAAAATTGCCGATCAGTTATGATCAGTATTTTTTTTATTTTCTTCCAGTTTCAATTTGCTATAAAAATGGGCTAAATTTTTGACACTTTTTAAAAGTAATGGTACTCACTACACCTTTTTCAGTTTAAATTCAGAAAGTTCCAATTGATATTCAGAATTTCCAATTGATATTCAGAAAATTACAATTGAAATTCAGAATTTCCATTTGAAATTCAGAAAGTTACAATTGAAATTCAGAATTTCCATTTTAAATTCAGAAATTTGCATTTGAAATTCAGAAAATTACAATTGAAATTCAGAAAATTACATTTGATATTCAGAAAATTCCATTTGAAATTCAGAAAATTACATTTGAAATTCAGAAACCTTCCTCACAGCACAAAACAGTTTTCTGAATTTCAATTGTAATTTTCTGAACTCCAAATGTAACTTTCTGAATTTCAAATGGAATTTTCTGAATTTCAAATGTAATTTTCTGAATTTCAATTGTAATTTTCGGAATTTCAAATGTAATTTTCTGAATTTCATATGGAAATTCTGAATTTCAATTGTAACTTTCTGAATTTCAAATGGAAATTCTGAATTTCAATTGTACTTTTCTGAATATCAATTGGAACTTTCTGAATTTAAACTGAAAAAGGTGTAGAAACTTATGTATGTATTTCTCCGTAACTATTGTAATTTTCATCTGATTTTAGTGTTTGATAGATTTTTAGATAGGGAATTTCAATGGAAATAGTAATAAACTATTTGGAAACATAGAGTTGCATTTGATTAATAGTAAAGCAAGCTACTAAATAGCTACTTTTGAGGTACTTTATGTATACATATTACATATAAATCTTATCCGATCTTCACCACATTTTATATTTTAAGAATTTAGGTAAAAAGGAAACTTTCTAAGGCCGGCGGTTTAAAATTTATTTTTAAGGGCCGGTCTAATGTATATTTGTATGTAAATATCGTCCCTGCGAATAACAAAACAGTTATGTAAATTTTTAGGAAATTTTTTAATGCATTTTTTACTAGCAAAATGGCAACTATTACCCTCACGAAAAAAAGTTAGTTGCAACAAGTAAGGAAGCCTAAGTTCGAGTGGAATCGAACATTAGATACTCAGCTGTGCTTTCATTGTTTGTTTGCGTTTGTTCGATATAGGGTGTATTTTATATGAAACGAGTGCTGCATAAACAGGGCGCAGCCACGCCCATTTTCAAAATTTATATCAATCATCCAAATAAGCATATAAATATTATTGTTAGTGCAAAATTTCATCCCTCTATGACTTTTAGTTACAAAGACTTCACGTTACAAATTCCAAAAGGGTGTTCCAGAAATATCTTTGTTAAAAAGTAGGCGTGGTCATAAACCGATTTCAATACATTTTTGCGTGTCTATTAACACATGTTATAAAAGTGTACAAACCAAGTTTCGTCATAATATCTCAGTTATTTGTCGAGTAATAGGCACGTAGATTCCTTTGTATAAAAAGAGGCGGTGCCACGCCCATTTTCCAAACTTTTTTTTATTTTTTGTTTCCGGTCTATTGTAAAACTCATGTCACAAAATTTCAATGAATTATCTTTATATTTCACAGAGATATCGCTTAAAATGTTTTTATTAGGTCAATTTATAATACCCATATATAAAAGTGGGCGTGGTCGTCAACCGATTTTGGTAATTTTTCGTCCACACATTTGGCTAAGTAAATATATCACGCGTACCAAATTTCATCGATATATCTTCAACGGTTTCTGAGTTATGACATATAAAACTTTCAATGTTTGCCCCTTAATAAGTGGGCGTGGCACCGCCCATTTTCCAAAACTTCATCAAATTTCTTCATAAGGGCCTGAGCTCAATACGTGGGTAAAATTTTATCACTCTAGCTATATTAGTGGCTGAGATACAAAGTTTCCGATTTTTTCTATATAGGAAAAGTGGGCGTGGTCATGGTCCGATTTCGCCCATTTTCAATACCAACCGTCCCAGTCTCGATACCAACTTGCATTTCAAATTTCGTCAAAATATCTCAATTTTTACGAGAGTTAGAGTGCGTACGGGCGGACGGACGGACGGACGGACGGACATGGCTCAATCGATTTCTCTTTTCACCCTGATCATTTTGATATATATAAGTCCATATCTATCTCGATTATTTCATTATGTTACAATCCACCGTTATGAAATCAAAATTATAATACTCTGTGTACTAGTACAGCTGAGTATAAAAATAAATATATTAAAAAGTGATTTATATTCAACTAATTTTAAATTAGCTTAAAACAAATGCAGCGCGGATAGGTCTCTTGGATATGTACATATGTATATGTAAACACATGTTTTCAGATCTAAGTATGCCAAGATTGTTTTTTCCTTTTTTGGTTATCGTTTTTCAGCTTCACTTCCCATTAAACACTGAAAACGAAATTCTCAAACGGAGAAAATATTGTTTCATATTTATCATTTGAAAATTAACATAAATTCAATTGTTTCTCAAATATTGTTTATCAACTTGAGAACGATTTGCGAAATTTGAGGAAAATGTGTTTCACATTTTTACCATTTCTTGAATTTCGACATATCAAATGCAGGATTAAGTAATTTATATTAAACTACAAGTAAAGTAGTTGAAAAGAAACTCAAGATAAAGTTATTTATTTTAAACTACTAGTAAAGTAGTTGAAAACAAATGCAGGATAGGGCAATTGACTGCTTGCTATGACATAGCCGTGTTAAAAAAGTCAGTTCATTGCAAAGGAAAAAGTCACAGTTTCAATTAGATATTATTGAAAATAAAGTAGTTTATAAAGTGATTTAAAAGTACTTTTTGGTTGCTTGTTTTTCCGACAGGGTAGGAATATGATGTATTGTGGAACGATCTTCCGTCATCCCTTGTCAATTTTGGTTTGGAGACAAACCGGTTTCGGCTAATATGCGCCATCTTCAGTGTCTTTTTTCGTTGACAAGGGATGACGGAAGATCGTTCCACAATACATGATTTAAAAGTAATTGAATTTGCTACAGGGTCACACGTACAGAACAATATACGTTATATTTTGTCACCAAGCCTGTACAAACTCATGGAAAGTTTTCGGATTTATAACGTATAGTATGTGTAGTACTACGGATGGTCTAACGCATTATATAACATATAGTGTTCTAACTGGGTAATTAGTTAGATACTCAACTTTTTCACTTACAAACTAGCCCTAGCGACGTATTATGTACAGATTGCATACGTTTTTACAAAAAAAAATATTGTGGAGTATAAATAGGCGCAAATCTTTATCACGTTGCAATGGGTAAAAAAGTGATTTATTTTTTCATAAATCAATAACAGTGATATAGTACCATCCTTTCTGAATTAAAGGTTTGCTAAATTTTGGCAATGGACGCCAGAAATCATCTCTTTTGCTCTACTGCAAAGTTACTGAAAAATACATACATATGTACATACATAGCTTTTTTTTATTCGCAGAGACGATATGTTTATTTATGCATGTTTACATAGACATTAAGTGAAAACTTCAACTGTGATAAAATGCTGACAATTTGTCAGTTCTTTTCTTGAGTGTAATACATATATATGTAGCCCCCAACACATGTGCAAATCTTGATAGATATGTACATATGTATGTACATACATACATTAGCATCCCTGAAGGAAGTGCATCTAACTTAAAACTGATTTTAAACTCTTTAAGAAAACCTAGTGCTGACTTTTAACTGTACATTTTCTTTGAAAAATTCACAGAAATTTCGATATATTCCCATTGCTTCGCTTTCCAAATCCGAAAAAGAGGAATTTCACAGCAAAATTCTATCAGGTTAAATATTTTTGAATAAAAATATTTTCGGGTTAGTGAAAAAAAATTTCAACAACTAGGTATTTACTGCGAAGGTTGAGTGTATAGCTATTTCACGAAAAACCATTTTCGATCATCAGCACTCTTTTCGCTGTAATAGTTGTTGAAATTTTTTTTCACTTACCCCCAACAATTAAAAATTGAATTAAATAAAAATTTCGTGCTAAGTACTAAAAAAACTCTTTTAAGTAAAAATATTTTCATCAGGCAATTGAAAGCTTTTGTCAATGCACACTTCATGCTTTTATTGGATTTTCCTGCATGGCAAATCAACTAAATAAAAATGGGTTTCTTGCTGTTTGATACAATAAAATGATAATTTGTTCCAACTGTCTACAAATAGCCAGTTAAAAGTCAACTACTTTTAGCAATTGATTTTTTTCTTCCTGAAGGGATATTACACATTCATGCATATATGTACATACATATAAAAGTTTACCATTTATTCAAAGCTAATTTATTATTTAATACTCCTAACATTAAAAATAAACCTCAATAACATTTATGTTGAGAAAATGTAAAAAATGCATTGTTTTATTAAAAGTACTGAGTGGAATGGTGAGTAAATTATTTGATCCTTCACACTTTTATAATGTTTGTATATAAATGAACAAAGGTACACAACAAGAAAATGTTAAGAACGTATCAAGTAAGAAAGGGATCATACTATGGGCGATTGTGTAGCGCTTTTTAACGAGCCTGGGAGTGCTCCCGCCTCCATCCTAGGAGGGTGATCACTTTTTAAATGATCCAAAACAAAACAGTAGGAGGTCACAAGTTATGAAAACGCCTCTTTAATTTATCCCCGGGTTGCTCGAAAAAATACTCCGGTTTATCAAGGGAGAGGTTCAAATAAATATATGTAAATACATACATACTTATGCACGAAACGGAAAACGTACATACATAAAATTAATGTATTTGGATATTAAAATTAATGAAAATAATAGTTGATTTTTAACCAACTAACGTTGATTTTAACCGACTAAAAGCGTTCATAAGCTCGTATTTTTAAGAACAAAGCTTATGAATATGAACGAAATAATGAATCTATTCATAAAAATTGTAGGAATATTATATATAAATACATGTACTTATATTATGAAATTTTTCACAGATTTTATGAATTAATTTGTTATATTATTGTATATGTTAGTGTCTAGCGCGAAATTATTATTTTTAATTTTAATTTTTATACTTTGGGATATTTATTTAAATGCAGAATTTGACAAGCTCAATACAAGTAGTGCGATGGCAGAGTGGTAAGGCGTCTGGTTTGGAATCGAGCGACTTATATCATGTTCAGATATGAAAAACTAATTAAGTGAGCTTGATTGACCATCTCTAGATTTGGTGTTCAGACATATTTAATTTGCTTGACACATCAATATTTTTCATGACGCTAATCAAAGCCCATTTAACAGGTCGGCTCAACATACATGTGGATATTTAATTTATTTATTTATTTATAATAAATAATGTGTATTTACATTTAGAACGAGTATTTTCCTTAATGAATAGCTTATGGACATCCGAAAAGTCGTCACTAAAAGTAGAAACATTGCGTGCAATGCTAATTATAAAATTTAATTTTGGCAGCTGTGAAAACTTTTTGGAAATTCTAATCATAAAGTTGGACGCCTTAAAATAACCCAATGTACATATTTACATATTTGTTATTAATTTATATAATATATTATATATTTACATATGTGTTTATTTAAATATATAAAAAATAAATTCTACAACTAATATTCTACGTTTTTTAATTGAAAGTGTTATTGTTAACCCATCAATAAAAGCGCGTTTAATTAATATCACAACAATTTCAAATTGATATTTCAATTTTGTTTCAAATAATCTTCACTTTAAAATAACTACGATACCTACTTTGCATCAACCAATAAAACGGTGTGAATTCAAATTTTATTTGTTCTTTCATAATGGAACGTGTTTAAATTGTCAATGTCCTGATGCCTTGTCCACTCACATGATCTGTTAAATTGGCAATCGTCACAGTCATATCTTTATATATATTACGCTAAGCGATTTTTTGTAAACACCATAACTTTTACACCGTTATACCGATTTTCGAAAATGTGGTGTCAGATGAAAGGGCTTGACCTGTAGATGTGCAGGAAGGTTTAATTTTTTTGAAAAGGGTTGCCAGATATTTGAAAATTTAATTTTACTGTATAGTTTGTTTGATTTTAAAATTTTTGGTACCATATGAAGGGGATTGACCTGATATTAAGTAATTTAATTAAAATTTTTCAAAAAGGGTTGCCACCTGTTCAAAAATTCAGTTTTACGCTATAGTTTGTTTGATTTTTAAATTTGAGGTGTCATATGAAAGGACTTGGCATGGATATGAGTAATTTATTAAAATTTTTACAAAAAGGGTGCCACCGTTCAATAATCCATTTTTACACTACAGTTTATCGCATTTTTAAATTTGAAGTGTCATGCAAGGCCTAGCACTGAAGATGGGTAATAAAAGGAAAGGGAAGAGGAAAATGAAAGGGACGGATATGGCGAAGGACAGGAAGCGAAAGAGAAAATATGAAAAATAAAATGGATAAAGGGAAAATAAAGCGCAAATAAAGGGGAAATGGGAAGAGAAAGAGAACTAGAAAGAAAAGGAGGAGCGCACCAAATGGCCTTTTGCAGGTCGCTTTAAGGTTACCATAGTCTAGAAAAATATTCGGCACAAAACTTCACTATGGGGCTCCTTGGTCAAAATCTATGTATAAAAAATCTAGGTCCACAGAAAATAAAAATAACCAGTAGCTATGAAGGTATATCAAAAAATTTTCAAATGTGGCAATAAGTGGTCTTCCACCCTCAAATTGTTGCACAGTGTAATTGAAAGCCACAGCATCGCGTGGCCGGGTTTACTAGTTAAATATAAATGCGGTTGTTTTCATTGTAACATTTGTAAAATCGGAAAATAGCAATTATTATAGTCGATGCAACAATTTTCAAGGTAGGCTGACTATCATGACTGTTTTTTGTTGAGTTGACGTCGTTTTTGTTGGATATACGTTGTTTTTTCACTCAGTGTACATACATACATTATGTATGTATATTAGGTGCGTTTTTTTAGATCCTCCCTCCGGCAGCGGAATATGAAAATAAGAAGTAAACTGAAAAAAAAAATTCACTTGTCCAAAAACTGGATGGAGCTACACCAAAAACCGCGCAAATTCCCAGAATTTCCAGGTATGTTCAGATTTGTGTATGGAAAAAGTTAGGATTTTGCACAGAAAAAAAATTGATATCTATCCATACGTAGAATTAACCGCTAAAGCGAATGGCGTATTCAGTTGTTTGGTACACAGCCCAGTGATCATTTTCTTTTTCTTCTCAATAATCTTCAATATCTTTCCCTATATTCTTCCCGAAAGCGGACATTTGTTTTTAATTCAATTACACAGCAGGCTCCGCTATTTAATGCGCTTCCCAGGAATGTATAGCGATTAAAAATCGAATAATATTTGGATGAGTTCATTAAGTTTAAGTGAAGTAGAGTCGAGTATAATAGGTAAATACCTTAAAATTTCTTAAATTTTTTGACGCTTTTTCAAAAGCAAAACTGTTAAAGTTTTTTAGAAATTTTAAATCATGTCAGCCCTTTTATACCCAACTTTACTTCACTTAAACTGTATGAACTCATCCAAATTTTATTAAATTTTTAATAGCTATACATTTCAAGAAAGCGCATTTAATAACGCAGCCTGCCGTGTAATTCGCTTTAGCGGTTAATTCTACGTATGGGTAGATATCAATTTTTTTTCTTGTGCAAAATCCTAACTTTTTTCATACATAAATCTGAACATACCTTGAAATTCTGGGAATTTCCGCGGTTTTTGTTGTAGCTCCATCCTGTTTTTGGAAAAGTGGAATTTTTTTTCAGTTTACTTACTCCAGAAAACCTATTTTAACACGCTTTTATTAGTTTCACCTGTATGTATGTATGTATTTTTTTTGTGTGAGCAAGTTACGTATACGCAGTGTAGTTCACTGTATGTTTGCTTGTACGCATGTGTGTATGTAACCGACTCCTTTTTGCATTGCATAGCTTAACACGAAAGCGTGTGCATTCATACCAAGGGCGTAGCCAGGATTTTATCCAGGGGGGGGCAGGCACATCAAATAATTGAAGCAGTCAAACATCAATTTGTTTGCGACTAAAATCAAGTGTTGCTGTTGCGCTCTTAAATGTCAAAAATAATACTAATTTGTGAGTGCGACTACAGCAACACTGCTAATATAAAAATGACAACAACAACTGTCAAACAACTGGGTTGCGCAAAGTCAAAAGGAAAATTTTACTTTCTTATTTTATTTTAAAAACTAGCTGACCCGGCAAACTTCGTTCTGCCCAAAACAGATTTTTTTATTAATTTCATTTCAAAAATTGTTATTACACCGGTATTATTTTTAATAGAAAATTAACGATTTTTCACTACTTCATTGTGTATACAACTTCAAAAATATATAATTTTAGTATTAAGTTTAAGGCTGCACGATACACAACATTTTTAGTTTTCTGTTCCGGATATTTATTTTCACTGAGTATTGGCCATTTTCAATAAGTAAGTAAGAGGATTGATATAGTATACCTCCATAATGGTTTTAAGGCCCCTCCTCCAACCCTTTTAGATATATTCAGCCTCAAAAGTTTAGTACGTATGGGAGGTGCAATGCCCTATTTTTAGATAAATCTTTTTTTTTGGTGGACATGGTATTGATTACGTATATCTGCATAGTGATTTCTATGTACGCTTTTAAGGATATGTTTGTATTTATATGGCCGTAAAAATTAAGTGTTGTTGGGAGGTGCCATGCCTCCTTTTCGTATAACTCCTGTTATTTTGCGTTAATATGAAATTGTTATCGTTTATCTCCACACCAATTTCCAAGTCCCTAGCGTAAACAATTTTAGAGATATTCAGCATGAAAAATTACGTTTGTATGGGAGGTTCCACGCCCCCTTCTCCGATAACCCCCACTTTTCTGAGTGAGAAGGTTTTTGATATCACCTACCTCTATACCAATTTTCAGGTCCCTACCTTGAACTGTTTTAGAGATAATCAGCTTTAAAAATTAAGGTTGTATGGGAGGTGCCACGCCCCCTTTTCTGATAACCCCCAATTTTCTGAATGAGAAGGGTTTTGATATCACCTACCTCTATACCAATTTTCAGCTCCCTACCTTAAACTGTTTTAGAGATAATCAGCTTTAAAAATTAAGGTTGTATGGGAGGTGCCACGCCCCCTTTTCTGATAACCCCCAATTTTCTGAGTGAGAAGGGTTTTGATATCACCTACCTCTATACCAATTTTCAGCTCCCTACCTTGAACTGTTTTAGAGATAATCAGCTTTAAAAATTAAGGTTGTATGGGAGGTGCCACGCCCCCTTTTCAGATAACCCCCACTTTTCTGAGTGAGAAGGGTTTTGATATCACCTAACTCTATACCAACTTTCAGCTCCCTACCTTGAACTGTTTTAGAGATAATCAGCTTTAAAAATTAAGGTTGTATGGGAGGTGCCACGCCCCCTTTTCTGATAACCCCCAATTTTCTGAATGAGAAGGGTTTTGATATCACCTTCCTCTATACCAATTTTCAGCTCCCTACCTTAAACTGTTTTAGAGATAATCAGCTTTAAAAATTAAGGTTGTATGGGGGTGCCACGCCCCCTTTTCTGATAACCCCCACTTTTCTGAGTGAGAAGGGTTTTGATATCACCTAACTCTATACCAATTTTCAGATCCCTACCTTGAACTGTTTTAGAGATAATCAGCTTTAAAAATTAAGGTTGTATGGGAGGTGCCACGCCCCCTTTTCTGATAACCCCCACTTTTCTGAGTGAGAAGGGTTTTGATATCACCTAACTCTATACCAATTTTCAGATCCCTACCTTGAACTGTTTTAGAGATAATCAGCTTTAAAAATTAAGGTTGTATGGGAGGTGCCACGCCCCCTTTTCTGATAACCCCCACTTTTCTGAGTGAGAAGGGTTTTGATATCACCTCCCTCTATACCAATTTTCAGCTCCCTACCTTAAACTGTTTTAGAGATAATCAGCTTTAAAAATTAAGGTTGTATGGGAGGAGCCACGCCCCCTTTTCTGATAACCCGCACTTTTCTGAGTGAAAAGGGTTTTGATATCACCTAACTCTATACCAACTTTCAGCTCCCTACCTTGAACTGTTTTAGAGATAATCAGCTTTAAAAATTAAGGTTGTATGGGAGGTGCCACGCCCCCTTTTCCGATAACCCCCACTTTTCTGAGTGAGAAAGGTTTTGGTATCACCTACCTCTATACCAATTTTCAGGTCCCTACCTTGAACTGTTTTAGAGATAATCAGCTTTATATATTAAGGTTGTATGGGAGGTGCCACGCCCCCTTTTCTGATAACCCCCAATTTTCTGAATGAGAAGGGTTTTGATATCACCTACCTCTATACCAATTTTCAGCTCCCTACCTTAAACTGTTTTAGAGATAATCAGCTTTAAAAATTAAGGTTGTATGGGAGGTGCCACGCCCCCTTTTCTGATAACCCCCACTTTTTTGAGTGAGAAGGGTTTTGATATCACCTAACTCTGTACCAATTTTCAGCTCCCTAACTTGAACTCTTTTAGAGATAATCAGCTTTAAAAATTAAGGTTGTATGGGAGGTGCCACGCCCCCTTTTCTGATAACCCCCAATTTTCTGAATGAGAAGGGTTTTGATATCACCTAACTCTATACCAATTTTCAGCTCCCTACCTTGAACTGTTTTAGAGATAATCAGCTTTAAAAATTAAGGTTGTATGGGAGGTGCCACGCCCCCTTTTCTGATAACCCCCACTTTTCTGAGTGAGAAGGGTTTTGATATCACCTACCTCTATACCAATTTTCAGCTCCCTACCTTAAACTGTTTTAGAGATAATCAGCTTTAAAAATTAAGGTTGTATGGTAGGTGCCACGCCCCCTTTTCTGATAACCCCCAATTTTCTGAATGAGAAGGGTTTTGATATCACCTACCTCTATACCAATTTTCAGATCCCTACCTTGAACTGTTTTAGAGATAATCAGCTTTAAAAATTAAGTTTGTATGGGAGGTGCCACGCCCCCTTTTCTGATGACCCCCACTTTTCTGAGTGAGAAGGGTTTTGATATCACCTACCTCTATACCAATTTTCAGCTCCCTACCTTGAACTGTTTTAGAGATAATCAGCTTTAAAAATTAAGGTTGTATGGGAGGTGCCACGCCCCCTTTTCTGATAATCCCCACTTTTCTGAGTGAAAAAGGTTTTGATATCACCTACCTCTATACCAATTTTCAGATCCCTACCTTGAACTGTTTTAGAGATAATCAGCTTTAAAAATTAAGGTTGTATGGGAGGTGCCACGCCCTCCTAATATTTTTTAATTTTTTCTTCGACTAAACCTTCGCGGGGTAACAACAAACAAACCCCCCTAAGGAAGTATTTGATTTGGTTCAGCCGTTTTCAAGTTTTAGCGTTTCAATTAAATACCAAATCATTTTTATTATTAAACGGTTTTATTTAGCTCACCCCGTTTGTTTTATTATTTATTCTTTATTCTTGGGTCAAATTTAGTAATTCAAATTTCACCCTCTTCCTGTCAACCGATTAATCTGAAATTTTGCACGCATGTATAACCCCGATGACAATGCAATATTATGAAAAAAAAATTCCGATAGGTGGCGCGTGGGTCGCTATATTTACAAAAATCGCATTTATGGTCCTATTTGGCTGAAATTCGGAACATGTATTACTACCTTGAAAAGAAATATTTTCTTAAAAAAAAAATTCCGCTAGGTGGCGCGTGGGTCGCTATATTTACAAAAATCGCATTTATGGTCCGATTTGGCTGAAATTCGGAACATGTATTACACCTTGAAAAGAAATATTTTCTTAAAAAAAAAATTCCGCTAGGTGGCGCGTGGGTCGCTATATTTACAAAAATCGCGTTTATGGTCCGATTTGGCTGAAATTCGGAACATGTATTACTACCTTGAAAAGAAATATTTTCTTAAAAAAAAAATTCCGCTAGGTGGCGCGTGGGTCGCTATATTTACAAAAATCGCATTTATGGTCCGATTTGGCTGAAATTCGGAACATGTATTACTACCTTGAAAAGAAATATTTTCTTAAAAAAAAAATTCCGCTAGGTGGCGCGTGGGTCGCTATATTTACAAAAATCGCATTTATGGTCCGATTTGGCTGAAATTCGGAACATGTATTACTACCTTGAAAGGAAATATTTTCCTAAAAAAAACTTCCGATAGGTGGCGCGTGGGTCGCTATAGAGGCGTTGGACTGCAATAAACTAACGGGCAAGAAACCTTGCAATAATGAAGCACTAAATGAATTAAACAGAATGCGAAATAAAAACTAAAAACTAGAAAATAAAAATAGGTAAAAAAACTTTTTAAGTTAAACGGTTTTATGTTATACATACATTGCAATGTTTAAGATAAATGTACTAAAAACCAAAAAATAATAAAATAGATACAGTCGTGGGAATTATAAACATTTGCATAGACTAGACTAAAATAAAACCGGGGGGCACGTCAATTGTCTACAAATTATCGACTTAATATGCGATAGAAGAATCGTTTAATTCGTCGTTAGGCAGTTGGCCCGCAGACGGTGAGGAAAATACTTACTATTTTCTTGCTCATGGAAATTCCAATAGTTATACACTCCATGTTAATAAAAGAGATGTTTCAACCAGTTTATCGTTGGACATTCACACGAGGAATCGTTTCACTGCTCGTAGTTTGTCTTTAATCGACAAAACATATGATAAAAGTACTACTCGCTCACCACTATGAAACCCTAAAACTCGCTTATAATCGAGCTTGCTAGCTTTTTTCCACATTCTAGCCCTACTTATCACACGTCCATCGTTGTCGGTTGAACAACTGCCTAATTATAGTGTAACAAACATTTTAATCAACGATTGTAGACAATTGACGTGCCCCACGGTTTTATTTTAGTCTAGTCTATGCAAATGTTTATAATTCCCACGACTGTATCTATTTTATTATTTTTTGGTTTTTAGTACATTTATCTTAAACATTGCAATGTATGTATAACATAAAACCGTTTAACTTAAAAAGTTTTTTTACCTATTTTTATTATGTATATAGATATAGACAATTTTTCAATAAAAATCGTTTTAAGCAGGATTTCTGAGCTTATTGAAATAATCCGGAAAATCGTAGAAATTTCTGAAATTGGATTAAAAATTTCAAAGCAAGGCCAAAATTTTAGCAGATTTTGAGCAGATTTCTAAGTGTACTGTTACGTAGCCAACCAATTTTAGTGTAAAAGGTGAAATTCTCAATGCTGTGAAAAATTCCGTCGATTTGAGAAGTTTTTTTCTGTAGGGTGTTTGCCTTATAGTACGTGAGACCGTTCCAATTAAAATTTCCGAAAAGCCAATAATAATTTTCAAAAAGTTGAATGTTGCATATTATTATATTAAAATTGAATGAGCTGCAAGATTGCATACTCAAAACTCTTCTAAAAATGTAGCTTTAGGATTCTTAGCCCCTTTTTAACACGCATGTATGTAACTTCATCCCATCCTAAAAGTTGTAAACAACATTTAACTAAATTATTATATCTTCCAAACATTCACTTTTTTGTGTTCTCTTTATTATTTCTATTCTCCTCCGGATTCGAAACATGACATCAACAGCCCAACGGCATCATATAGTAGGACATTCAACATTATATTTTATGCTTCATTGCGGCTTTTATGTTACCTTTCTTCAAAATAGCCTCTATGAATTTCAATTCACTCCCGTATACAGGCCAATAAGTAACAAGCTTGCAGGGTACGGAAAAACTCACTCACGAACGCTCAAAAATACATTCTACTCAAATCACAAACAAATGTTCAAAGAAAAACGTATAACCACTCAAATAGCTAGCGAACTAACGCACAACAGCCAGCGACCGCTCATAGCGTTGGCGATAAACTCAATGCATAAATTCACTCAAAAATAAAGCTTGAAGCTTCTGTTTTGGGTTTGTTGTATTTGCAATGAAATCAGCCGCATGTACAATGCACATACATACATACGTATGCAGAGCAAGAACTGGTTTTGTGTTTTGTGTAACAAGCTTTCTGTTTTGTCGTTGTTGTGTTTGCAATAAAAACAATCGCATGTACATACATATGTATGCAAAGCAAGAACTGGTTTTGTTTGTAATTCATTTAATAGTAAGTTCTGAATCAACGAAACGGAACCCTAATTACATTTTTATACAATGTTTTGTAAACGTGAGGTGAAAAAAATTTCTCTAAAAAAATAAAAATAAAAATAAAAAATAAAAATAAAAAAAATAAAAAAAAATGCGCCACTCGGGACTCGAACCTGAGCTCCTTGGTCCGTAGGCAGCATACCTAACCATTACGCTACAAACGTATTCGTAGCTTTATTGTCTAAATTCGGATTTATTCAATCAGGTTTCTTTTTTTTTTTGTTCTTTTCAAATGCTTCACCTCAACTTCTATTCACTTTCTGATTGTGAAATATAACAAAACGTTTGGGAAATTTTGTATTTCCAAACTAGTTTGGAAAACCTTGAATAAAAGGGTTTGGAAAATATTGCATAATAAGCTAGTTTACTTCACTGCATATTGGGACTTTTGGTAGAAGTTATAAATACATACATATGTATGTAGATCTATTTCGGATAACACCACATCCCATCGGACTTCTTTTTACTTTTATTCTTGCGTCCGCATAAAACATCCTTTAATGAAAAATTTCACTAAAAATTCAAAAATAAATAATAGCTTAAAAAACTAAAAAACACGCTTTAATCTTAAAAGTCGTACTAAAAATTGAGAAATAATTTAATTAGAAACAAAATGATGAACGAAAATATAAGTATTTAAGGAAAAGCGTGGGCTGCTCAATAATATTTGAACATGAAAATATTCGATTCGTACAACTAGTACAAAAATATACCTAGTTGCGAAATTAAAGAGTACGATATATGAAATCTCAAAAAAGTCAAAATAAAATTATTAGTAAAAAAACACCGATTTTAAATATTTTTTGACATACTGAGCACCCCACGCTTTTCCTTAAATACTTATATTTTCGTTCATCATTTTGTTTCTAATTAAATTATTTCTCAATTTTTAGTACGACTTTTAAGATTAAAGCGTGTTTTTTAGTTTTTTAAGCTATTATTTATTATGATAAGTATTTACTTGACTTAGAAAAATTGGAAATACTAAAAATACGAAAACAGGTAATTTTCCAAATGGGCCAATTTTTCATCCATTCTTGATAATTTCTGGCTTTGCGTTTTTCCATGGAGAAATTGACGGGTAACTTATTTTTTTCCAGATGAACCAGGAGAATCTTCGATGAAAATGAAAAAAAAAAAAATTTTTTGGAAATTTTTTCAATGTATCTTTTTTTTACCCCAGCCGCACCTGTCCGCAGCTGATGTTCATCAGAACCATAAGAAAAGACTACCCACTATTAAAATGCATAAAAATTTTGAGACGATCGGAGGCGATAATATAACTAAAATGCTGTTGAATAAAAAAATGAACAATATTTTTTCAAGGAAACGCAATATGCTTAAAAGCTTCAAAATAGTGGTTCTTTTATTATGCTAGGTTGACGAGTTCTTCAATAAATAATGATATTTACCTGAAGCACTCGAATCCATGTTGTTTACTTTGATAACTGTCTTAAAACTAAAAATATTGACGTTTAAAAATGGGTTACTTAAAATACGTAAAAAATAAAAAATCGAAAAAGTGGGAGAATAATAAGTTTCGACTAGCGGCAGGGGCACCCCGGTTGTCTATAAAAGCCGAGAAGACCGGTTTATTATCGCCCGGTCTATTATAAACGTAGAGCGATTTTGGATTTTGTATTTGCACCAATTTTAAAATTTTCAATTTTGGCCGCATAAATTCGTAAAATCTACCTATGTGCGCCTGTGTGAAATCAGTATTAGCTTTAATCACGCTGGTGAAACCGGGCCTTAGATTCTGCTTATCAATGCTAATGCTAAAATATTTCGTGAACTGTAGACACGAATTGAAACAAATCTCACTGTTTTATTTTCACATGTAAATTTCTGTACTATTCTCTGATGCCATTATAATATTAAGCAGTACCTAGCCAGGGGGGGCAGCTGCCCCCCCCCTGCCCCTACCTGCCTACGCCCTTGATTCATACACTGAATGGGAGTTCTCCAGTGTGAGATGTGCTTATTCATATTCCGGTGCTGGAAGGTTAAAGGAATCTCATACAAAAAACACGCATCTAATGTACATATGTGTACATAATATGTACATATGTATGTATGTACATAGATATATGTATATAATAAATAAAAATAACTATGAAAAAAGGCGTTATTGTTACGAAAACTGCGGGGGAAACACAAAGGCAAGGTAATAGTATAACGAAGGGTCTTGTGTCAACTATACTAAATGCTGAGCCAGGGTTGGATCCAGAAAATGGTTCCGGGGTGGAATCCTAATTTTATTTTTTAATAAAGATTTTGAAAGAGTGTGAAATATAAATAGCATATTGAGTGAACAATTATAATACACACGAAGGTATACAGTATAATACTGCAACTACACAATCATAAACAAGCGCGGATCCAGGATTTCGGCAAGGGTGGGGTATTGAAAATTTCTTTTTTTGGAAGATGTTTTTTAAGGGCAGACGCTGCACATATGTAGGTAGATTTTACGAATTTATGCGGCCAAAATTGAATATTTTAAAATTGGTAAAAATATAAAATCCAAAATCGCTCTACGTTTATAATAGACCGGGCGATAATAAACCGGTCTTCTCGGCTTTTATAGACAACGGGGGTGTCCCTGCCGCTAGTCGAAACTTATTATTCTCTCACTTTTTCGATTTTTTTTTTACATATTTTAAGTAACCCATTTTTAAACGTCAATATTTTCAGTTTTAAGACAGTTATCAAATTAAACATCATGGATTCGGGTGCTTCAGGTAAATATCATTATTTATTGAAGAAATCGTCAACCTAGCATAATAAAAGACCCACCATTTTGAAGCTTTTAAGCATATCGGCCTTTCTTGAAAAAATATTGTTAATATTTTAATTCAAAAGCAATTTAGATATATTATCGCCTCCGATCGATTACCCGTCAATTTCTCTACGGAAAAATGCAAAGCCAGAAAGTATCAACAATGGATTAAAAATTGGCCTATTTGGAAAATTACCTGCTTTCGTATTTTTAGTGTTTCCAATTCAAGGAAATACTTATCATAAAAAGGGGCTAAGAATCCTAAAGCTACATTTTTTAGAAGAGTTTTGAGTATGCAATTCAATTCAGTAGCTCATTCAATTTTAATATAACAATATGCAACATTCAACTTTTTGAAAATTTTCATTGGCTTTTCGGAAATTTTAATTGTAACGGTCTCACCCTACACCCTACAGAAAAAAACTTCTAAAATTGACGGAATTTTTCACAGCATTGAGAATTTCACTTTTTACACTAAAATGGGTTGGCTACATAACAGTACTCTTAGAAATCTCCTCAAAATCTTCTATAAATTATGGCCTTGTTTTGAAATTTTTAATCCACTTTCAGAAATTTCTACGATTTTTCAGATTTTTTCTATAAGCTCAGAAATCCTGCTTAAAACGATTTTTATTGAAAAATTTTCTATATTTTTAAACTAAAATAAGAGAGTAAAATGTTCGACAGAACTCTTTGAAATAAATTTAAAAACTTTGGCGTATAATTTTTTTTTTGAGTCACTGTATATATTTTTCAATAAAATTGACTTTTAACTCAAATTATTAAAATTTTGCATTAAGCAAGCAATTTGGAATAGATGTAGACAATAAAATATTTTTGGCCGCATAAAACTTGAAAATCTACCTATGTGCGCTGGTGAAAATATGGACTAATACTACCTACTATTATTATCAGCCTTGGGCAAAACCTTAGCACCTGCTAAATGAAAGTAATGGTTCCAACAGTCATCAACGCCCGCACATACCCGTGTCAGCTGACACGATCTATCTTATGGGAGTTGCATGTAAACGAAATCTCACCGACGCTGACATAAACGCCCATAGCCGCCCGTATCGAGGAAATCAAACGAGTTTTGATTTTTCCCATAACAACGTGTCAGCTGATTGCTTTTGCTCAACGCGGTGTTGCCGAACGAACTTTTTTAGCCACTAAAACATTTGAACGGTATTTTTCATTGTATTATTAAACGAAATCAATGCGAGTGTAAAATGTAATAGAATATATCTTTGTTCATAAGAAAAACCGCTTAAGTTTACTTATGCGAAATATGAGTTATTAGATAATTGTTTAGCTCATTTATTGAAAATAATTATCATTTCTGATATGTTATTAATTCACATGTAACTATTTTTAATGCTTTTAGTTTAGTTTCAAATAAACTTAAAATCGATATTATCCAGTTATAACTTTTATGTTTTTCGGAGCATAACTTCGCACAGGATGAAATAAAAAAGTTGCATAAATGATGTTATATTTGAAAAATTTAAATGGTTGAATTAAATAATAGTTATTTCATATCCCCGCTACATAGTAAACAGGTATTTTTCAAATAAATGAGAAATTAGGCAATGAAAAGAAAAATAACGAGTAATTTACGATAAATAAAAATAATTTTTATTTCAAAATTATACCTTTTTACCATTTTTGAACGGGTCAACAGATAGCGGGCCAGTGGGTAGTGAACAACTGATATTTTCCGTCATAAAATCCACACAGGCAAACAAAATTGCGACAAAGGCGGCTTTTAGAAAATTGTTTGTGTAAGCACGAAATAAAAATTGCGTATGGTTAGTCCCTCAATTATTGCCAAAAAGTGTATTTTCTTTCACTTATTTTTCACTTTTCAACAAGAAAATTACAAAATGCATCAGAAAACCATTTTTACCCCGCCGTCTTTTGTTAACAATTTTTTATTGCGCTAAAAAATTAAGTTCCGCTTCGGATTCGTGTTCATGTGATCAAAACGCGTCGATTGACACCCCACTTCTTCACCGTTGTCACCTAAACTAGATAATTACCAAAACTTGGAATACAAAATCGCTCATTTTTTTATTAAAAATTTTCGCCTACGTCGCTTTTTTTCTTAAAGAAAACAATATATTTAAAAATTTAAATTGAGAATAAATATCGGTACTAAGTCGGCACCCTTAGGGAGCTAACAGTCATCAACGAGTCGACTGAACGAATCGAGTACCCGTAAACATAACGAGTTGAACGAATTTCATGCCCGCATGCCAACACAAAAATCAGCTGTTTTCTATTTTGAACAGCCGTGTGAGTGTTGCCGTATTTGAAATAATGGGAAGACACAAAAATTTTGCATGAAATACCCAAACTTAGAACCGATATTTATTCTCGATTTAAATTTCTAAATATATTGTTTTCTTTCAGAAAAAAAGACGTAGGCGAAAATTTTTAATAAAAATATGCGCGATTTTGTATTCAAAGTTTTGGTAATTATCTAGTTTAGGTGACATGGTGAAAATTGGTAAATTTTCAAGAACTGGGGTGTCAATCGACGCGTTTTGAACTTAATTTTTTAACGCAATAAAAAATTGTTAACAAAAGACGGCGGGGTAAAAACAGTTTTTTGAGTGGTGTGGTCCTGTCCCTCCTCAGGAGTCAGAGTTGCATTTCTGATGCATTTTGTAATTTTCTTGTTGAACAGTGAAAAATAAGTAAAAGAAAATACACTTTTTGGCAATAAATAAAAGAATAACCATACGCATTTTTTATTTCGTGCTTACACAAACAATTTTCTAAAAGCTGCCTTCGTCGCAATTTTGTTTACCTGTGTGGATTTTATGACGGAAAATATCAGTTGTTCACTACCCGTTGACCCGCTATCCGTTGAACCGTTCAAAAATGGTAAAAAGGGATAATTTTGAAATAAAAATTACTTTTATTTATCGTAAATTACTCTTTTCTTTTCACTGCCTAATTTCTCATTTATTTGAAAAATACGCTATCCGTTTGCTATGTAGCAGGGATATGATTTCATTCAAACATTTAAATTTTTCAAATATAACATCATTTATGTAACTTTTTTATTTCATCCTGTGCGAATTTCTGCTCCGAAAAAAGTTATAACTGGATAATCTCGATTTTAAGTTTATTTGAAACTAAAATAAACGTATTACAAATGGTTTCATGTGAACTAATAACATATACATACATAAACGACAATTATTTTCAATAAATGAGATAAACAATTATCTAATAACTCATATTTCGCTTAAGTAGACTTAAGCTGTTTTTCCTATAAAGAAAGATATATTCCATTACATTTTACACTCGCATTGATTTCGTTTAATAATACAATGAAAAATACCGTTCAAATGTTTTAGTGGCTAAAAAAGTTCGTTCGGCAACACCGCGTTGAGCAAAAGCAATCAGCTGACACGTTGTTATGGGAAAAATCAAAACTCTTTTGATTTCTGCGATACGGGCGGCTATGGGCGTTTATGTCAGCGTCGGTGAGATTTCGTTTACATGCAACTCCCATAAGATAGATCGTGTCAGCTGACACGGTTATGTGCGGGCGTTGATGACTGTTGGAACCATAAGCGCCCGTGTACGTATACACACCGATTGTCACTACTACAGACAAATAAAGAGCGTAAAACGAGCGCTTACGATGGGACTTGGCGATCGTCGCTTAGGAAAAATAATCAGTTTAGCTGGAGTTATAGGTACTTAACGTAGCATGAACAAACTCACTCAAAATTTCTGTTCAATGGGATTTGAGTACATTTGATTATGCACACTTAGCGTAACATAGAAGTCAGATCAATTTAGATTTTTACGGAGCGCGCATAAAGCGGCCCGTTTCTCAACTTGTTCCATGCTATGTTAAGTATCTATAACCCCAGCTTTTGCCTTCGACTGGCGTGAAAGCAAGTGGTCGCTAGGTGATCGTTGCTTGAAATTCTTTTATTTTCTTTGCAGATGCCAAACAACAAGCAAAACTACGAGAAGTTTGCATATAACGTGGGTACACAAATACATATGTATGTGTATACGTACGTTGTTTCATAATTTCGCGAAGCGTGCGCGCATGACCCTGCTTGCTCAACATCTGCATGCAGACTGATTATTTTTAGTAATTTTTCACTTTATCCCAGTAGAAAAAGGAAGGAGTTAGAAGAGATTATAGAACCTCTTCTCAGCTCTTCACCGGTGTCGGTAAGACCTTACCATCTCGATTCTTTTGTTAATTATTTTTTGTATTAAATGAGCCAAAATGCAAGGCCTTGCGCTTTCGCTTCCGATGGAATATCTCATGGAAGGGGTTGATTTCAAGCACTTTCCAAATTCATCGTTCTACTTACTTACATATACCTATGACTAGCTTCTGTTCGTCAGTTGCTTTACTCCTTCCCAATTCGCTTCCTCGGGAAGGAGCACTGGAAGAGTTCTATTTGCAGCAATGCGGAGATGAACATTGCTGTTGATTAGAAGCCGTTCTGTAATGCCTTATTAAGGGAAGCGCTTGACAACTTTTCTTCTGGGATCCCACAGTAGGCGCACCAACACACACTCATTTTTATACTCAGCTGTACTAGTACACAGAGTATTATAGTTTTGATTTCCTAACGGTGGATTGTAACAGAATGAAATAATCGAGATAGATATAGACTTATGTATATCAAAATGATCAGAGTGAAAAGAGGAATCGATTGAGCCATGTCCGTCCGTCTGTCCGTCTGTCTGTCCGTCCGTCTGTCCGTCTGTGCGCACGATAACTCGCGCAAAAATTGAGATATTTTGATGAAATTTGAAATGTAAGTTGGTATCAAGACAGGAACGGATGGTATTGAAAATGGGCGAAATCGGACCATGACCACGCCCACCTCCCCTATATAGTAAAAATCGGAAATTTTGTATTTCAGTCACTAATAGAGCTAGAGTGATAAAATTTCACACACGTATTGAGCTCAGGCCCTTATGAAGAAATATGGTGAAATTTTGGAAAATTGGCGGTGCCACGCCCACTTATTAAGGGGCAAACATTGAAAGTTTTATGAGTCATAACTCAGAAACCGTTGAAGATATATCGATGAAATTTGGTAGGCGTGATATACTTACTTAGGCAAATGTTTGGACGAAAAATTGCCAAAATCGGTTGACGACCACGCCCACTTTTATATATGGGTATTATAAAGTGACCTAATAAAAGCATTTTAAGCGATATCTCTGTCAAATATAAAGATATATCATTGAAATTTTGTGGAAGGTGTCCAACTATGGACATAAAACAAAAAATACAAAAATTTTGGAAAATGGGCGTGGCACCGCCTCCTTTTAGAAGCAGGAATATACGAGATTTCTGAGCCCATAACTCGACAAATAATCGATACTAGTATCGCCGGTGGTCGAAATTCGACCATGCAATTTATTTTTTCAACTTTGTATTGGTACAAAAAGTATTCCTTTTCGCGGAGATAAGCAACACTTTCCAAATTCCAGTTGTACCGCAACACTGATTTGCCCTTTTGATCACGGTCCGACGCGAAATCATGGTCAAAATCAAGGCAGATCTAGGAAGGTAGGCCCGGTGGTGAGCGCTTTTAAATTAAAGCGACTCTTCAACTGTACTAAACTAACTATTTTATTTATTAATTATAAAGAAATTTAATAATTTATAGAAAAAATTATATGCCTGTGCACTGCTCCTGACTCATACGAACACATCCATATCAATTTTATGTGGATATGAGTATGTTAAATGTGCTAAACAGCCTGGCAATTGTTTGTATGGGAAAAATGTTAGCCTATTAATATATAGATATTATGACGAAACTTGGTCTATACACTTTCACTACTTGTAGTAATACATGTTCAAAATTTTAGCGAAATCGGTTGACGACCACGCCTACTTTTATATATGGGTATCATAAAGTGGCCTAATAAAAACATTTTAAGCGATATCTTTGTCAAATATAAAGATAATTCATTGAAATTTTGTGGCATGAGTTCTACAATAGATCGGAAACAAAAAATAGAAAAATTTCGGAAAATGGGCGTGGCACCGCCTCTTTTCAGACAAAGGAATCAGCGAGATTTCGGAGCCCATAACTCGACAAATAATTGAGATATTATGACGAAACTTGGTTTATACATTTCAATAATTTGTGTTAATAGACACGCAAAAATTTATTGAAATCGGTTTATGACCACGCCTATTTTTTAACAAAGATATTTCTGGAACACTCTTTGGGAATTTGTAACGTGACATCTTTGTAACTAGAAGTCATAAAGGAATGAAATTTTGCACAAAGAATAATATTCATATGATTAGTTGGATGACTGATAAAAATGTTGAAAATGGGCGTAGCTACGCCCACTTTATGCGGCACTCGTTTTATATAAAATACACCCTATATCGAACAAACGCAAACAAACAATGAAAGCATACAGCTGAGTATCTAATGTTCGATTCCACTCGAACTTAGGCTTCCTTACTTGTTTATTAATGGCTTGAGTGTAGTGGTGCCCAAGGCTGGTCATCACATAAAGTGCAGGAGATTTCAATTGAAGTTCTAAATAACATCCCTGCAAAAAGTGGGACCACGTAATATGGTAGTACAGGACCAGGTTACGTTGTGACAGTTCCCAGTTACAGAGGTGGTCCAAATATATGAAAAAAATATGGTTACATTAATATTGCGATGTCATTGGACATGACCACCCCTGCTTCACCGCTGCATAACAAAGGACTATATAAAAAACCACCCCATTTGGGCCATATACTAATCTGCTTACAGTGGACCACGTTTTAAACTACCTCCCAATACCCTAGACCGAGCCAAATTGCCGACCAACCACGAATTAGTTGGCGGCGAACGACAATTTACATTCGATGTGGTCCGATGCAGCATAACATGTAACCACGTCCCTTCAGACCTACTTTAAAGCCCCGTCTCATTGGACTACCTGGTCCTCAAATTTTTGAAGGGATGTATAACGTATGTATGTATATTTTTGCATTCGTACGTGCGAATGAGTATCGTATGGTATTGGTGGCAAATTGATCATCAATTTCACTTACCCTTGCATTTAAAGCCAAAATAAATAAGAATATATGTATGTAGTACTTTTTGGTTATACATATTTATATTTTTAATAGAATTTTTCTTGTTCTTGTTTTTATATACTCAAATTTTTAAAAGATTAATTTAAACAAGAATTGCGAAATGCCTCTGAAAAAGGCAATTTCTCCAACGATTCAGACATTTCTGACCAAATTAATTCTGTACAATCCCGATAAAAATAGGGATAAGAAAAAAAGAAAATAAATTTGCGATTTGGCAATTTGCGAATAGCATTTACAAATTTGATTTTATGCACGTGCGTCCAAAGGTACCTACATGAACTTTTTTCGCATGTAGGTACATATTTTGGATGTTATGTGGTCCAACCATTGCTTTTGGAATGATAGTTTTCCTTGATCAGTCTGGGAAATTTGGGCGCAGAATCTATAAGGGCATTAATTTGGGATCTATGATAAACCACAAGGGGGGGGGTTGAACCCCCAAAACCCCCCGTGGATCCGCCACTGATCATAAAACTTAGAGAGTAAATATCAGAATTAAGTACCGCTTCTTTAAAGAACAGTAACGAAAAAGCCCACGTTTATTTCAAATTCCTGGTAAGTAGCAATGTAGGTTCATGCTAATAGGTATATTTTAAAACGTACATAAATTTAATGCACATATGTATTTGGATATTAAAATTAATAAAAATAATAGTTGATTTGGAACCAACTAACGTGTTGAATAAAATTCAATGAACAGCGTTCATAAGCTCGAATTCTAATGAAGGAGTTCATAAAAATTTTATAAACGGGTTCAAAAACTATTGTACATTTTTTTATATATTTTATGAATTTATTTTTTATAGTTGATAGTAGGTTCGAATCGCGTCGACGTCAAGGCGACTGATTTTTTTTCTTTTTATAATTTAATTAAAAAAAAAATAGTTTAAATTTATAAAAAATAAAACAAATAAATAAAAAGGAAAAAGGCCGGACGGATCTGAAAAATTAAATTAGTCAACTAGTACTTTCCTAAGAGTTATTCAGACAATGAAAATCTCTTTATACTAAGTATGTAAGTGCTTCTCACTAATCATCTGAGAATTACAGAACACATCGAATTTTTCGTTTGCATATGGTTCTACGCCAAGTTTAAGAATTTTCATTCATTAACTTTATGAACACCGTCATTAAATTTTATGCAATTCTTTATTAAATTTATAAAAAATTCCTTAAAATCAATGAATTTTTTCATAAAAAAAATTAATGAAATATTTTTTATCCGTGTAGTGGTGGTAATACTACGAATTGCTGGAATATTGTTTATACAATTGCACAAGTATGCCGTAAAACTCGCCAGAGTTATAAACGCGCCAGTTTATCTTAGCTATGTCATTGTTCCTACTTATCGTACTACGCTTTTCTGTAACTTCTTCACTATCGTTTCTTGTAAGCTCTTTAACAGTATGCCTCTTAGTCTGCGTCAATTAAGGAATTTGCGCGAATTTCTAACCAAGACAAAATATTTTCTACTTGAGTATTCACATGATGATATCAAAGTTTTTCTGGATTCTGGTACCTAATGTACTTGCTAATTAATCCGTTTATTTATCTTGTATACCTATCATAATATTTATTATACACTGAGAGAAAAAAAATATATGGGGGGGTCAAAGAAATTGTTTACCTATTTTGAACACTACTTTCTTTGTTTTGAGTAAATTTTCCTTAAAACATGTTAAAAGGTTTATAAAATATTGTTGCTACATGCGTTACCATGGTTTCATATACTTGTTTTGAAAAAATTCATACATTAAAATAATGAAAAATTCTTTAAGCGCCATTCCATTCCCAACTTTCCTTGTTTTGAAGACTTGATTTCTTTAATTTTGAGAAATTAAATTCCCATACAAATCCCCATGGCAACGAATTTGTTTGAATGTTTTTTTATGTTTTTTCCACATTTTTGAGAAAATTTACACAAAACCAAGAAAATTTTGTATTGGGACGCGTGTTCAAAATAAGGAAAATTATGTCTTTGATCGAGAGAATTTTTTTTTTGAGTGTAGTTAAAATTTAAATTTTTATTGAAAGAGTTTTTAGTGCTTAGCACGAAATTTTTATTTTAATTCAATTTTTAATTGTTGGGGTAAATTTTTATCTTCACCCCACATGCAAAGAATCATGAAAGAACTATGTATATACATATTGGTATTCGATACTATTGTAATTTATGATACAGAATGCCATACTTTACTTTTTCTTACATTATAAATATGAAAATTGTTAAGAAAAATGAATAAACAATAATAATATTATAAAGTCACACTGCACATTTAAAAAACAAAAAACAAAAAAGAACGTAGCACAATAAGTGTATACCAAAATATATACATTGTTTGGGCACATTCGAATGCAAGATATCAATCGAAAAAGGAAAAACAAAGCCAATTAGGATTTAGAAATATAATCTTTATTTTCAATATATTGGATATTGATGCGTCTTTTTTAAGATCCTCCCTCCGACACGGGAATATGAAAATAGGGTATTTTAGAGTAAGTACACTGAAAAAAAAAAAATTCAATTTTGCAAAAACTGAATGGAGCTACAACAAAAACCCCGAAATTTTCAAGAATTTCAAGGCAAGTTTAGATTTATGTATGAAAAAAGTTATGATTTTGCACAAGAAAAGAGTTGATATCTACCCGTACCCGTACAGTAGGCGATTCGCCTTCGCAAGCGGCGGAAAACTAATAACTACCAAAGTAGAAAATATATCTTTAAGCGGTTTTTTTTTAAATTAATTAAGAAAAGCATGAAGGAATTAAACAATAGTGGTAGCGGAATTTCATAAAGTTTTACTCCACCTCTACTACGTTTAATAAGCAACATATAAGTGAACACGCTGTGGAACACAGTGTAACGTCCCCATACAAATGCGGCCAAAAACAGTAAACGAGCTGCGATTTCAATCAAATTTCGCACACTGTCTACTTAAGTCGGTACACAGACACGCCCCCTATACTAATGGGAGGAAATTAAAAGTTATCCGATTTCGACGAAATTCGGTTCCTGCATTAGTGGCTGCTATAGCAATACAAATCTAAAATTTGAAAAAGATTGGTCAACATCTCCGCCTACAATCCACAAACTTGTCATACGTAGGATTCAGTTTCAAAAATTTTCCTTTTGTTTTTATGTATACTAGCTCACCCGGAAAACTTCGTTTTGTCCAAAATAGATTTTTTTTTATTAATTTCATTTCAAAAATTGATTTTTACACCGGTATTATTTTTAATAGAAAATTAACGGGTTTTCACGACTTCATTGTGTAACAACTTCAAAAATATATAATTTTAGTAATCAGTTTAAGGCTGCACGATATACAACATTTTAAGTTTTCTGTCCCGGAGCGTAAATAAATAGCGAGGACCGTAGCTTCGTATGGTATAAGCGCACGTGATAGGGTATATAGAATTTCGGAAAAGTGGGAACTTCCCGAAATATAGGCCCAAATGTGGACCCAGAGTGACCCAACAAGTCTTTGAGCAATATTGGTATCAAATGAAAGGTGTTTAGCAGGCCTTCAACATAGAGTTATTTTTATTGTGATGCATAGGCCAGGCTTCCAAATATGGGTCAGAACGTGGACCCGGATGACCCTCGAATGTTTCTAAGGTAAAGGTAAAGGTAAAGGTAAAGGTAAAGGTAAAGGTAAAGGAAAAGGTAAAGGTAAAGGTAAAGGTAAAGGTAAAGGTAAAGGTAAAGGTAAAGGTAAAGGTAAAGGTAAAGGTAAAGGTAAAGGTAAAGGTAAAGGTAAAGGTAAAGGTAAAGGTAAAGGTAAAGGTAAAGGTAAAGGTAAAGGTAAAGGTAAAGGTAAAGGTAAAGGTAAAGGTAAAGGTAAAGGTAAAGGTAAAGGTAAAGGTAAAGGTAAAGGTAAAGGTAAAGGTAAAGGTAAAGGTAAAGGTAAAGGTAAAGGTAAAGGTAAAGGTAAAGGTAAAGGTAAAGGTAAAGGTAAAGATAAAGGTAAAGGTAAAAGTAAAGGTAAAGATAAAGATAAAGGTAAAGATAAAGGTAAAGGTAAAGGTAAAGGTAAATGTAAAGGTAAAGGTAAAGGTAAAGGTAAAGGTAAAGGTAAAGGTAAAGGTAAAGGTAAAGGTAAAGTACTTTTTGGTTGCTTGTTTTTCCGACAGGGTAGGAATATGATGTATTGTGGAACGATCCTCCGTCATCCCTTGTCAAGTTTGGTTTGGAGACAAACCGGTTTCGGCTAATATGCGCCATCTTCAGTGTCTTTTTTCGTTCTCGAACGAACTTGTACTGGAATTTCGAAGTACTGAGGTACTTGTACTTGTACTTGTACTGGTACTTGCACTTTACAGGTCTGTGCCAGACAATCTCCGCTAAAATCCCTATTTTCCCACATTTTAAATTAAAAAAGTCCCAGAAAATTCCCACCGAATTTAAAGCATTTATTTAAGATTAAAATTCCATATATATTTATTTTTTAAAAATTTTATTTAAAATTGTAAATTAACAAAATTCGATGTTTATTGTTTAAGTTTCCAAAAACCTCTAAAGAAAATTTTTGAAGTTATATATTTCAAATTTCACAAAAGAAATCATGATCAACACCATTAATAAAAAACAAAGTTAAATTAACCCCCTACATTTACTCCCCCTCCAGTAAAACATACATGCATAAATAAAAAAAAAAAAAAAAATTAAGCTAAATAATAAATTAATTAATATTAAAAGTAACTTTTTTAGAATAAAGATTAAATTCAGTTGGTGTAGAAGATAAAATATGTGCAGGTTTCAAATGATTAATTGATACAGTTTTAATAGTATTACCTTTTTGAATGTTAAACATATTTTTTTGTTTTGATATGACTTTAAATGGTCCTTCGTAAGGTGATTTAAGTCCAGAAGTTTGATTAATCTTTACAAATACATATTCACATTCTTCGAGAGATTTTGGAACAAAGCTAACATCTTTATTATGATATAGAATTTTTGTTCTAACTTTTGAAAAATGATCTCGCAATCTTTTAAGTGTTTCTTCTGAAGAATATTCATCTTTTCCACAAACAACTAATTCTCCAGGAATTCTAATAGTTTGTCCATAAACAAGTTCAGCTGGGGATGACTTTAAATCCTCTTTAACAGCAGTCCTTAAACCTAATAAAATAATTGGTAAAATTTCTGACCAATGTATTGAATCACCTGAAGCTATAATTGAAGTTTTAAGTTGACGATGAAATCGTTCTATCATACCATTAGCTTGTGGATGATAAGCAGACGTTTGAATTTTGTGTGATCCAAGAATTTTAGTTATTTCATTAAATAATTGAGATGAAAATTGTGCACCTTGATCAACAGTAATTTTAAGAGGAACACCAAATCTAGAAATATAATTTGGAACAAAAGATTTTGCTACAGTTTGAGCAGTTATGTTTCGAAGAGGATACGCTTCTGGCCATCGTGAATGTCTATCAATAATTGTCAAAACATAACGATAACCATTCGAAGGTGGAAGTGGTCCAATTAAATCCAAATGAATATGTTCAAATCTATCTTTTGGTATTTCTATTTTTTGTAAAGGAGGTTTAGTATATCTTGAAATTTTTGATTGTTGGCAAGCAATACAATTTGAGGTCCATTCATCTATATTATTAATACGCTAACATAAATATTGTTCCTTCTTCTCCGTCGAAACTACTGAACCGATTTTAAAACTAAGCACACCATTAGAACGGTATTGCTCTCAAATAGAACTGCGCCAATTTCCATGAAAATTGGTTGGAAAATACGTCCACAATCGTCGTTGGAAAATTGACGTGTGGTTGTTGTTGCATGCTTTTGAGCACAACACAAAGTCAAGTAATAAGTAGGATAAGAAAGAATAAGAAAGAATAAGTAGGAAAGAAAAGAGAAGAAATAGATAGATAGAAGTTCATATGTAGGAGAATTGTGAAGACAATTAACGACAACAACACCAACAACAACAACAAAATAGTAGCGGTGACATTAGCAAAAAAAGGAGCAGCATCAACAAGAACAATAATAAAATAGTAACTGTGACAACAAACAATTATACAAAAACTATAGTTGCACCTTAGTCAAAAGAAAACATCTAGAAAACTGTCGAATTTCGACAGTAGGCAGCACTCTAGTTTATATAATTTCGCATATTAGGCCAAAAATATTTTGATTGTATTAAACGCCTAGTTGCACGAACTCCTGGATGTGATAAAGAGTGTAATTTTTTACAAATAATCTCTCTCATGGAGTTTGGAATATAGGGACGTGGTGTAGTACCAGAAACATCATACCAAATTTTAAAATTATGAATTGGAATGTTAATTTCTTTTAAATTATTTTTAGTTTTTGGAGAAGATATCATAGTTTTAAGAAGCTCATCAGTTTGTTGTTCAGCAAACAATGTCTGAAAACTAATGTCTCTTGTTGAAAGTTCATCAATTTCTGGAAACCTTGATAATGTATCTGCTACAGAAATATGTTGTATATCATTGATAAACTGTGCAATATATTCCAAAGATCGTGTTTGTCTTGGGATCTTTCAGTGTTTGAATTTAAAATGTATGTCAATGGTTTATGATCTGTATATACAGTAAATATTTGACCTTCTAAAAAATGTTTAAAATGTTTAATTGCTCTATATATACCTAAAAGTTCTCTATCGAAAGTAGAATACTTGCATTCTGATGGACTTTACTTTCTAGAAAAGTAAGCCAAAGGTTGTAAAGTATCATTCTTAACTTGTTGTAAAACAGCTCCAATTGCAACATTTGAAGCATCAACAGATAAAGATAACTTAGAATTTTTATCAAAATGATTTAGAAGTGTATTTTGACCAAAAAGGTATTTAACATTATCAAAGGCGGAAATAGATTCATCAGTCCAATTAATAGTTTTGTTCTTATTTTTGTTTGCAATTGTTACAATTTGATGTAAAGGAAGAAGTTCCTTTGCAATCATTGGAATATATCGATGGTAATAATTTACCATTCCAATGAATTTTTGTAGTTTACTTACAGAATTTGGTCTTTCAAAATCAGTTATTATTTCAACTCTATCTTTTGATGGTTTAATTCCATTTGCAGAAATTTCATAACTCAAAAAGTTTATAACAGGTGAACCAAAAACACATTTTGTTGGTTTAATATTCAAGCCATATTGTTCTAAACCTTTAAAAACAATTTTTAAATGTTCAAAGTGTTGTTCTTCATTTTCACTTGCTACTAATATATCATCTACATACGAAAATACAAAATCAAGTCCGAAAAATGTTTCATTTATAAACCGCTGAAATGTTTGAGCGCTATTTCTCAAACCAAAAGGCATACGAACAAATTCAAATAAACCAAATGGTGTTGTAATTGCAGTTTTATATATATCTTCAGATGCTATTAGTATTTGATGATAAGCGCGAACTAAATCTAATTTTGAAAATATTTTTATGAAAATGCAATTAGCATATGGGCTCTATTGGTCTATCGTGTGCAAGTGCAAGGGAAAACACTAACACATTTCACGTTATGCCCGACGTTTCGCTAAACTTTTTAGCATCCTCAGGGGCGAAATCTTTATTTAAAAACAACATAGACAAAAAATCAATATAAGTAAAAACAAATAAAAACATCGAAAAATCACAGAAGAAAAATTAATAATTTTGTATACATAACCGACGGTGACGGGCGTAAACTTACATGAAATTGTGAAAGCTAAAAAAAATTTTTGTTTAAACAATTAACATTATAAACATACATAAATATTGTTTTATTTTTGAAATCGATACTCAAATCATGAATGTGTGGAAGTGGATAACGATCTGGTACTGTAACAAAATTAAGTCTTTTATAATCTCCGCAAGGACGCCAATCATTGGCTTCTTTTTTAGGAACTAAATGTAATGGCGAAGCAACAGAAGAACTTGAAGGCCTACAAACACCAATTTTAACTAAATATTCAAATTCTGTTTTCGCTACTTTAAGTTTGACTGGATCTAAACGACGTGGTCTTGAAGTAGGTAAAATTCCTTTATTCTCAATTCTGTGAACAGTATTATGTTTAACTATTTTATTATAATTTGGTTCAGAAGTAACTTCAGGAATTGTTTAATTAATTCGGTAAATTTGTTAATTTCCAATGGTATCTTTAATTCAAAAATTTCACAGAAACCCAAAGAGCCTATATTTTTTATTTTTGTTTCTGAATGTATGATTAGTTTGTTTTTAATATCAACTAAAAGTCCAAATTTTTCTAAAAAATTGGAGTTTTTAAATCTGCTAAAATAAATGGAAAATGAAATTCACGCCTTAATCCAAAATCAATTTTAAGTAATTTATAGCCAAATGTTTGAATAATTGTTCCATTTGCTGCACATAAATTTAAATCTGAATTTCTCTTAAACTCTTTGAATTTTTTAATAGGAACTACTGAAACAACAGCTCCTGTATCTATTAAAAAATTAAGATTGTTATGTTTATCAAAAACGAAAAGGCGGCTAGCGGGTTTAATTTCTTTTCTATCATCAGCCACCGGCATGCTAGAATAATTCAGTTTAAATCATTTTGTTTAGAATTAAAAAATGTAAAAGGCTTAACACACTTAAGTGCATTATTTCCAAATTTTGAATGATACCAACATAAATTATTAGGAGAATTTGATCGTACTCTGAAAGATCCTTTATTATAATTGTTATTATTACTTCGTGATCTTGATCTTGTACGTAATTCATTTACATCAAGTGTTAATTTATTTAAATTTTCACAAAGTATGGAAGTTAGTTGAGTTAAATTTTTAATACTTTGTTCTAATTGAGAATTTTGTGAAATTGAAGAAATTTGTGATTTACTATAAAGATTATAAATTTTGTCAGAAATAGAAATTCTATTATCTAAAGATTCTTTATCACAAGATGTTAAATGTGCTTGAATTTGTTGAGGTAATTTACGTAACCAAAGTTTGTAAAGTAATTCTTGTCCAACAATTGAATTTGGACCAATCAAACATTTCATTTCTCGATATAATTCAGAGGGTTTACGATCTCCCAGCTGAGTATTTGAGAAAAGTTGTTCTAATCGACTATCTTCAGATTTAGTCAATCTCTCGCACAATACTTTCTTAGTAGTTTCATATTTGTTTGTTATTGGTGGAGGATTAATAATATCTAATATTTTTGTAATAATTTCTTGAGGAAGAGCAATTAAAATATTATGAAATTTTAAAAAACCGTCATAAATATTATTTATTGCGAACTGCGCTTCACAATGAATAAACCATACTTCTGGACTCTCAGACCAAAATTGTGGTAATTTTAAATTTTTGTGTAATGATTGATTATTTTGAGTAGATATTAGCCGCTTTCGATTCACAATTTCTCTGCTGGCTATAAATTTCCTTCTGTCAAATTTATATGTGAATGCTAGCAGAGGGAAATTTTTATCGACCAGTTAGCGAGTATGGCTACTACTCATTATGGGTTCAAACATTTTTGTTCGATCCGACCTCGCTTGTATGATGGCGAATCGAAAACGACAATAGTAACTATAGGTGTGGACCAGTGGCGGATTATCGAACAAATTTTGGGACCATTGCCCCAGGGCCCCGGACTCAAGGGGGCCCATGAAAAAAAATATTCATATGTAAATATGATAGATTTTTATTTACATATTTGCCCAACAAAATTAAACCACAACTTTTCTGCACTTGAGTGTTACGAACTTATCAATAATTTCATCAAAGTTTAATTCATCCAACAAGTTATTTTCAATGGAAAGAACTGATAGACTGTTCAAACGATCATCTCCCATAGTGTTACGCAAACAATTTTTTATCAATTTCAATTTTGAAAATGATCTTTCATCTGTAACATTAGTGACAAACATGCATAAATAAATGCGTTATAAAATGTCTAAATGCCAATCACGTTCGGTCTGTGTTCCATTTGGTAAAACCCGATGCAAATGATATTCAGAAAAGTTTCTTTGTCCAGATTTCTTTGCGATCAAATCAATATTGCGACACGACGAGGGACCTAAATAAGAGTATTCTGTGTTAATTTTTTACTCTTATATTGAAATACCAACGATAGCATACCCTTCTTAATCCAATAAGTTTGAACGATTGATTGATTGAATTGAATAGGCCACAAACCTGGGTCATTTGAAAACACATTGGTGGAACTTTCATCAATTTTTGATACATTCACCGAACTTTCGACATCGTCTGGATTTTGCACACCTTCGATCGTGCTGTCAACATGTTGGAAATTAACCTCCTTTCACGTTGATGGAATTGAAAAAGTATCAGAAGTAGATTCACAAAACTCAGGATTGTCACAATTTGCTTCGTTTACAGTTGTCGTCGCATTAGCGAAGTGGCTTGTTAGTTTCGGTATTTTAGAAAGCAGTTGCTTATCGTGTTCGTCTTTATTTTTTTTTTTAATTTGCGCTTTTCAGCTCCACTCTTATATTTTCTAGACTTATCCATGTTTACGAAATGACTATAACCAGCGTTTAAAAAACTTGAGTCGAAGTAGCAAAAGTCGTGAAAATTTTGATAATTTTTGATTTTACTTATCGTCGCTTTTTAAAATGAGTAATTGCGTGTGCTGAAGGTTGATTTTCATATTTCACGACTGCTGCTGAATACAACTTGCAAAAGCAAACCTTACTTACTTACTTTGACTTGTTGCGCTGACGAAATCAAAATCAAGTCAAAATCAAAATTTTTAAAAGGCACTACAAACACTACAACTGATTTGTTGTTCAGAGCAGTAAGTTTAAGTGATAGCAAATGAAATCGACGCTTCCAAACAAAACTGTACTAAGTCTGAAAACTGTGTTTTGCAGGAGAAGCTCTCAAAGTTTAAACTCAGATATGAAACTTCAGTTATATGCTAAGTATATTTTCACTTGTAAAACTCGACAATATCAAAGCTAGGGTACGCTTCATATAAAACCGTAAGAAAAAATAAAAATTTGCTGCGTGGTTTTTCATGGCAAGCTCTCAAAGCTTTTATTCTGTAAAAATCTCGAGTTGTATTATATGTACACTTTTGCTCATAACTTTTGATTGGATTGTCCGATTGATACCAAAATTAGATAGCATCTAAATTAAGACACGTAATACTTGTAAACGCCAAAAACGGGAAAATGTACTAAGTCGACTTAGTACAGTATTGTTTGTAAGCATCGAAATGAAAGTTATTGCAATTTTTTAAACACTGACTATAACAATAACCAAAAAATGTCAATATAAAATGACATCAATATTATGGAGTAGTGCGTTTAATGCACAGAGAAAAACAACGTCCAATGATCAATTATGTTACATGAACCGCAATTTAAATTTATAACGATCAAACTGTATTCTAATCGCAAAATATTTATATGGAAAAGGGCCCCCCAAAAAATTTCGCCCCAGGGCCCACCAGATTGTTAATCCGCCACTGGTGTGGACAGAGAATTTGAATGTATTTGTTGCTAAACTGTTCCGAATTGATCAATATTATACAGCAACGAGTGATCGTCAATATTTATTGATGCTTGACGCTATGTGAATTGCATCAAAAAAAAAAAAAAAACGTTAAAATGTTTAGTTTCAGAATATTTATTTCGTTGTAGGTAGCTGATTTTGATTGAAGATAAGCAGGATCGCCAAATATTGAAATAAAATTCCATATATATTTATTTTTTAAAAATTTTATTTAAAATTGTAAATTAACAAAATTCGATGTTTATTGTTTAAGTTTCCAAAAATCTCTAAAGAAAATTTTTTAAGTTATATGTATATTTCAAATTTCACAATAGAAATCATGATCAACAACATTAATAAAAAACAAAGTTAAATTAACCCCCTACAGATATGATTTTTGTTGATTTTAAAGTTGAAGCAATTGATATTTTTGGATTGAAAGGCAACTCTTACTTTACTTATACAATTTAACATATCACAACGTAGTTTGTTTCGCTTTTTACATTTAACATCCGTTACAATTGAAAATACATATTTTTTCTGATTCAGCGATTGATTGGGGTAACGTGAGTACAATTTCAACCAATTGCTTAAGATTATAAACAAAAAATTGTTATTGTTATAATTTTTAAAGTTTATTATTTTACTTCACCAACCAACGTAAACGTTTTAAGAAAGTTAAGAACTTACTTCAAAAATCTAAAATAAGCCTTGCTTTGAATTCTTTCCAATTCTTCATAAATAGTTTCTGCTTTTTTACGTTTATCTTCAAATGAGGCCAGGCGAAAATAGCTTTTAAGTGGCTCCCAATTCTCCAAAATTCTTTCGATTACTAACAATACAGTACTAATGTGCACAATGAAAAATAATTTTCTAAGAGCGATTATTAATACGTTTTTATTAGTTCCACCTGTATGTATGGATTTATGTAAACAAGTTACGTATACGCAGTGTAGTTCACTGTAAGTTTACTTGTACGCATCAGTGATCTGCACAAGCAGCTTGTTTGCCCTTTCAAGCGCTTGAAATTTTTTCCAATCTCTCCCTTGCTTGGTTTGCTTTTAAACAAACAAGCAATAGCTTGTTTACAATTTTTTCAATCTGCTTAAAAGCGAAACAAGCTGATTGAAAAATTTCCAAGCAAGCTCTTGCTTGTTTGTTTAAAAGCAAACCAAGCTAGCGGTTGCTTGAAAAAAAAAATTCAATCATTTTCAAGCAAATTTCAATCAAAAGCAAGCAGGCTGGAGGAGATTTTCAATCAGCGTTTATTTCGCTTTTTCAAAAGCAGATTTTTAAGAAAATCTTTCAATCATTGGATGTGAAGGAATAGGCGCACAGAAATGGAAGATGAACTCAATTCAACCAGTATTTTTCTGCAGATAATTGTAAGAAAATGAAGGACAAAGCCTTTTGTACATATTTAAGCATGCATATACCCTGCAAAAATTCCTGGTTGTTGACAAATCAGGTCTAAAAAAGGTGTATGCTGGCAGGACTACTTCTGTTATGCACTCACTCTGTCTACTCCTAACTTTCTAATACATGACATCAACAAAAGAAAATCAGCCTTATTTCAAGCCTTACGCCAAACAAATTTGCTACCTTAATAATTTTTTGGCATTATTTCATAAGCCTTTAAATGTGCTGTTTAATTCTTAAATAAGGCTAAAATAGTTTGATGGGTATGTCCGCAAATTTTGCGACCAGCAGTTTTTATATGTAAATAGTCTTGTCGAAATGTTCAACATTCGACCCAAAAAAAAAAAAGAAAATTTGTATATATGCACATAAATGTATGTTTATGAGTACGACATTGAAATTCCCAAAGGAACTAAGAAATTATGGAAACAAATAACTAGCGGGAATGTGACAAAAATGCAAGTAGCTTAATTGTCATTAGATTCTCACCAGCTTGTAAGTGGTCAATTGAGTAATCATTCCAATGAAACTACTGCTGTATGTAGTATTATTATAAGCAAATTCACTTTTGAAACATGGAATTTAAAGAAAATCTGCCATCATTGTACCTGAAAGAGTAGGCGCACAGAAATGGAAGATTAACTCAAATCTGATCTAGTATTTTTCTGCAGATAATTGTAAGAAAATAAAGGACAAAACCTTTTGTAGATATTTAAGCATACATAT
This sequence comes from Urophora cardui, assembly GCA_960531455.1. Lineage (NCBI taxonomy): Eukaryota > Metazoa > Arthropoda > Insecta > Diptera > Tephritidae > Urophora > Urophora cardui. Next base: position 72,618,929 of record OY482673.1, on the reverse strand, counting down.
ACCCTGCAAAAATGCTTGTTGTTGATAAATCAGGTCTAAAAAAGGTGTATGCTGGCAGCACTGCTTCTGCTATGCACTCACTCTGTCTACTCCTAACTTTCTAATACATAACAGCAACAAAAGAAAATCAGCCTTATTTTAAGCCTTACGCCATACAAATTTGCTATCCTTATAATTCTGTGGCCTTATTTCGTTATTGGTGGGTATATCCGCAAATTTTGCAACCAATACTTTTTATATGTAAATGGTCTTGTCGAAACATTCAACAATCCACCCTTTTGTCTCCAAATAAAAGAAAATTTGTATGTATGCACATATGTACATATGCATGAGTGTGTTTTTATGAGTTTTTATGAGCAAAGTGGAATGTCCGGCGAACGTAAATATACCTGCAAAAAATGCGATTTCTCCGGGACGTGTCCGGGATCAATCGCAAGGGAGCATGCGACTAATACAAGTTTACATCCCTTTATATGGAGCGAATTGATCGTATTTATTCGAGCATGTCCTTTGAAGAGACTAATTGTTCAATTTGTATACCCGAACAGGTACAAATGTAGATTAATCGCTTTCATCCAAAGTAGTAAGCCAAGGCTATTTTTTATGAAAATGTCTAAAATTTATAAATTGTTATATATTTATATTAGAAGAAAGTTTATAGAATTAGCTTTTATCGTGTAGTGAAATCTTTTAAAAGAAAGTATTTTCTGAAAATATTTTAAGTTTTGAGAATGCATTATGCGAGTGTAAAAGACATGTGAAGAATTTTTCAAAGTTGTTAGACAAGGCTGTTTCTTATAAAATTTCTTTAAAAATTATAAATGTTCATGCCTATTTAAATATTTTACAATAAGTTTTACTTTTGTAAAAAAATCTATTCAATAAATTAAAATTTTTTTAAATAGTCAGTATTGAGTGTTTAATTGTAATTGATTTTTCCCGTTCGGTATGAAATGGATTAATTCACATTTATACCCGTTCGGGAAAAATCGAGGCCTAATTGTGGACTCATTGTTCCCGAAAGAGATCAATCCGGGATAAATCTCTATCGGGATTATTCGCACATTTTTTTTCCGGGATATGTATTTTGGTCTGTTACAAAAGTAGGTAGAATGCCATACATGTATATACATACATATGTATATTTTGGTTTTTTAACAAAGTAGGTATAGAATACAAAAAGGTTAGAATATTGACGCCTTTGCAAATAGAGGATAGGTAATTACACAAGGCCATTCATATGTACATATTTACATACAAAAATATTTTCCTTTGTTGACAAAAAGATAAAATACTGATGCGTATAGAAAACAGAATGTATATACATACATACATGTGGTATGTGCATACAGACAAATTTTCTTTTTTTTTGGGTCGAATGTGGAACATTTCGACGACAAGACCATTTACATATAAAAACTGCTGGTCGCAAAATTTGCTGACATACCCACTAAAATATTTTAGCCTTATTTAAGAATTAAACAGCACATTTAAAGTCTTCCGAAATAAGGCCAGAAAATTATAAGGATAGCAAATTTGTATGGCGTAAGGCTTAAAATAAGGCTGATTTTCTTTTGTTGCTGTTATGTATTAGAAAGTTAGGAGTAGACAGAGTGAGTGCATAGCAGAAGCAGTGCTGCCAGCATACACCTTTTTTAGACCTGATTTGTCAACAACAAGCATTTTTGCAGGGTATATGTATGCTTAAATATCTACAAAAGGTTTTGTCCTTTATTTTCTTACAATTATCTGCAGAAAAATACTAGATCAGATTTGAGTTAATCTTCCATTTCTGTGCGCCTACTCTTTCAGGTACAATGATGGCAGATTTTCTTTAAATTCCATGTTTCAAAAGTGAATTTGCTTATAATAATACTACATACAGCAGTAGTTTCATTGGAATGATTACTCAATTGACCACTTACAAGCTGGTGAGAATCTAATGACAATTAAGCTACTTGCATTTTTGTCACATTCCCGCTAGTTATTTGTTTCCATAATTTCTTAGTTCCTTTGGGAATTTCAATGTCGTACTCATAAACATACATTTATGTGCATACATACAAATTTTCTTTTTTTTTTTTGGGTCGAATGTTGAACATTTCGACAAGACTATTTACATATAAAAACTGCTGGTCGCAAAATTTGCGGACATACCCATCAAACTATTTTAGCCTTATTTAAGAATTAAACAGCACATTTAAAGGCTTGAAATAAGGCCAAAAAATTATAAAGGTAGCAAATTTGTTTGGCGTAAGGCTTGAAATAAGGCTGATTTTCTTTTGTTGATGTCATGTATTAGAAAGTTAGGAGTAGACAGAGTGAGTGCATAACAGAAGCAGTCCTGCCAGCATACACCTTTTTTAGACCTGATTTGTCAACAACCAGGAATTTTTGCAGGGTATATGCATGCTTAAATATGTACAAAAGGCTTTGTCCTTCATTTTCTTACAATTATCTGCAGAAAAATACTGGTAGAATTGAGTTCATCTTCCATTTCTGTGCGCCTATTCCTTCACATCCAATGATTGAAAGATCTTCTTAAATCTGCTTTTGAAAAGCGAAATGAACGCTGATTGAAAATCTCCTCCAGCCTGCTTGCTTTTGATTGAAATTTGCTTGAAAATGATTGAATTTTTTTTTTCAAGCAACCGCTAGCTTGGTTTGCTTTTAAACAAACAAGCAAGAGCTTGTTTGCTTTTAAACAAACTAAGCAGTGCTTAGATTGAAAAAATGCAAACAATCCCAAGCGCGCTTGTGATTGTTAGGTTACAAGCGGCGCTTAGATTGTTTGTTTCGTTGCTTGCTTGTACAAAACAATCTGTTTGAAAATTCAATCTGCTTGTGCAGTTCACTGGTACGCATGTCTGTAACCGACTCCTTTTTGCATTGAATAAGTTAACGCGAAAGCGTGTGTATGAATGGGAGTTTTTCAGTGTGAGATGTGCTTATTTTAAGTTATACTATAAATTATACATATGTAGGTATGTAAACAGTTCTGCAACCAAAAAATCCCTTTTTTTATATGGACGACAACAAAATGTCCCTTTTTTCCCTCTTTAAAAATTTTGCAGAGAAATATCCCTCAAAAAGGCAAATTTCCCTCAATCTGGCACCACTGTCACTAACAAGTATCTGTCAAAACCAAAATCGCAAAATGGCAACTTTCTGAGAAAACCGCGATTTTATATATTTCATGTGTTCGCGGAATCTAATATCCACCAAAGTCCGAATTTTTTCGTTTCGTATACGTTTTCTTATAGCTTGAGGATGATAAAGAAAGCATCAAATAAGAAAAGGATATCTGTGATAGAAATATTTCACGTAAGCAGGATATAAAGGATCACATCTGCCATGCAAAAGATACCTACATTAATTCACTTATAATTCCGAAAGTATTAGTTCCTCGTGAAAAACTTATATAGCATGTTCATTTAGAATTAATACGAAAATATTTGTTTGATATATGGTTTTGATGTACCTGCAGTACTTCTTTTGTGCATGCAAATTCAAAATTTCGATAAAATATCGTTTTTTTCCATGTTCCTACTTTGGGGTCAAATATTTTGCTTGTGGACATAGTTATCTTTGAAATTTTGATTATTTATAAAAACATGACATATTCAGTTACGTAGGTACCAGTGGCGTAGTAACGGGGGGGGGGGGTGGGGTTTGGGGACAAACAAAAATGATCAGATCATACGCCAGAGTTTTTAAATTTATTTCAAACAGTTCTGTCGAAAATTTGACTCTCTTATTTTCGTTTAAAAATGTAAACAATTTTTCAATAAAAATCGCCTTAAGCAGGATTTCTAAGCTTATGGAAAAATCCAAAAAATCGTAGAAATTTCTAAAAGTGGATTAAAAATTTCAAAGCGCGGCCAGAATTTATAGAAGATTTTGAGGAGATTTCTAAGTGTACTGTTATGTAGCCAACTAATTTTAGTGTAAAAAGTGCCATTCTCAATGCTGTAAAAATTTCCGTCGATTTTAGTAATTTTTTTCTGTAGGGTGTTTGCGTTATATGTACGTGAGACCGTTCCAATTAAAATCTCCGAAAAGCCAATGAAATTTTTCAAAAAGTTGAATGTTGTATATTATTATATTACAATTGAATGAGCTGCAAAATTGCATACTCAAAAATCTTCTAAAAAATGTAGCTTTATAATTCTTAGCCCCTTTTTATGATAAGTACTTCCTTAACTTTGAAAAATTGGAAATACTAAAAATACTGCCTAAAAAGTTAACAATAATCGCTGCTAAATATTACTTTCGATCATCACCTACATTAGAAATATAAACATTAAAATTAAATATAAAGCACAAAAAGAAAATTATTGTAGGTACATATGAAAACCCCTGTATCTAGTAGTGAAGTGCTGCTTTGTGCGACGTAATTTTTTGTCGGCTAACTACTAATTGTACTAGATATCATGTCCGAGGGTTAATTTGACTGAGTCTGCCAGAGAAACATAACAAAACCAATTTTTAACATGAAAAAGAGTGATAATTTTTTTTTAAATATCCCAACTTTAAAAGCTTAAAACTATAAACTTAGAATTATTGGAAACCAAGGATATTATTGAAAAGTGTTAATAATTACTTGAACCTTTAGGATTCATCACGATTACTTAAATGAAATGCTTTAAATAATAAATATTCATGTTGAAACTAGCACTTAAAAATATGTAAGAAAAAAAACAAAAAAATTAACTTCAGATATGCTAAGTTACGACCATCTGGGGCAAGTGCAGAGTATGGGGTCGGGAAGAAAGCGATGAATTATTGTTCCCCATTCTATTTCCAATATGTGGGTATGTTTTTTTTCTGTAATTGTAACAATTTTACAAAATTCTATTTTGGGCGCATAAAACTTGAAAATCTACCTATGCGTGTAGATTTCCAGAAGAGAATATGAGACTTACTTTTGAAGTATAGTTAAAGGCCCTTGGCAACTGACAATCTGGCATGTCAAGCAGTGTGTATTTGTGAGTTTTTGTGTGTGTTAGTGCAATCGGCAGTCGTTGTGCTACACGTTCTTGTTCGGGCTCGCGTTGATGAGAATCAAATTTTTAGATATCACCCGACACTCACACATATGTATACACTTCTTAACATTCCAGATTTTAAGTGGCCAAGGGCCTTAAGAGTTTGATATATGTATTATAAGCGATATTTATTTATTTATTTTATGATTCCATAAGTTAACAAATACAATCAAATAGTAGTTAACTTAATCTATAATCTAGAAATTAATAAATTTCATTCAGATTAATTGACTATATACTTACATAAAATTAACTATATACTTACATAAAATTAGAATAATTAAGGCAACAGCTCATTAAGTAATACTTTAAAAGAAAACTTAGATGCAGAAAAATCAAATGCTAAAGAATTTGAGATCGCATTGAATTCTCGTAAGGCTCGCAGAATAGGAGCGTTATAAGCATACTGGGTTCTAGCACATTCCAAGTAAAAAAACTCATTACTCCGAAGGCTTCTTTGCGGGATAAGAAAGCTTATGCGTTCAAGAAGAATTGGAGCATCGATCGTACCGTTGAGTATGTCGAAAATAAACGAAAGAGAGAGCATAGTCCTTCTGGTCTCTAGGGACTTAAGATTAATTAGTAAGCACCTGGCATTATAAGAAGGGATTGGCTCAGTGAACTTCACGGATCTCAATCCAAAACGTAAAAAAGTTTTTTGAACGCGCTCGAGTCTTTTAATATGATAATCATAATACGGACTCCAAATAAACGAAGCATATTCTAGTTTGACGCGAACAAGAGATGTATATAGCAGTTTTAATGTGTATGGATCCGTAAAGTCAGAGCCAAACCTTCGGACAAGTGCCAAAGTGGAATACGACCTCGCTATTGTTAAATCAATATGGCTATTAAAGAGAAATTTGATATCAAATATTACTCCTAGATCAGAATATTCAGTAAGGGTCCTTAGAGATGACTCCCCTATAGAGTATGAAGTAGGTAATAAGTTACGAGATTTAGAGAAGGATACGTGGACACATTTGTTTACATTCAGATGAAGAAGATTTTTTTGACACCAAGCTACAACTGCATTAAGATCACATTGAAGGTTGAAAGAGTCTGAAAGGCAGGAGATAGTATTAAAAATCTTTAGATCATCAGCATACAAAAGAAATTTGGAATAGGAAAAACATGCTGAAATGTCGTTAATGAAAATAACAAAAAGCAGAGGTCCTAGGATACTACCTTGGGGGACACCTGAGGAGGCAACAAAAGAGTATGAGGAGATATTATCAACCACTACAGCACACAAGCGATCAGAAAGATACGATTCCAACCATTTTAGGAATATTGAGTGGAATCCGAAACTTAGCAGTTTGGAAAGTAACATCGAATGGCTTACTTTGTCGAAATCTTTCGAGAAGTCCGTGTACACTGTATCAACTTGGAGATGATTATTAAACGCATTTATGCAAAATTCAGAAAAAACGGCCAGGTTAGTAACTGTTGACCTACCAGACATAAAGCCATGCTGATTAAAAGAAATTAAACGTTTAACGGAGAAATAAACTTTTTCCTTAATTCAAAGAGTTTAGAGGTCGTAGATAGCTTGTGTACTAAAATGTTAAATTATAGTCTGAAAAAAATTACATTTCGCTAGCTTAGAGTGCAAACTGTGTAAGTCCACTTTTATGAAAAAGTGTATTTTTATGTAGAACGCTAGAAAAATCAAATACGCACCGCGCTAAACAAGTGTGAGATACTTGTCGTATTTCTACTCGTTGTTATTCAGTGATACGCAAATTGTGTAAGTCCAAAAACCGAAAAAAATTGTGTAAGTCCAAAATATTTATATGAACAGAAATTTTTTTTTCATTTCGAATTTTTTTTTCTTTTTTGTTTTTTGTCTCTCCTACAAAGTTTTAAAAAAGGACTTACACAATTTGCATTCTAAGCTAGCGATTTTTATCATTTGTAAAGAAAATTGTAGTTTTTTTTGGTAATTTTATTTTGGTAAATTTTTTACATTGGCTGTGCCCCCCCCCCCCCGAAAAATTCTCTAGCTACGCCACTGGTAGGTACACTACACCTTTTCCAGATTGAAATCAGAAAACGCCAATTGGATTTCAGAATAGGTAATTGGATTTCAGAATTTGTCATTTGGATTTAAGAATAGTTATCTGGATTTCAGAATCTGTTAACTGGATTTCAGAATAGGCAATTGAATATCAGAAAACGAAAATTGGATTTCAGAATAAGTAATTGGATTTCAGAATGTGTGAATTGGATTTCAGAAATTGACAATTGGATTTCAGAAAACGAAAATTGGATTTCAGATATCATAAACTTTATTTCGTAAAGTCGGAAAATAATTTGTAAGTTCAATTCAGGTTATAAATTCATATAAGTTATATACTACAGATACAATTCAAAATAAGAGATTACGCAGTTATCGCGAAACTCCATTTTTAAAAATACAATTACAACTGAACGGCATAAAAATTACGAATTAATTTATTCCATAGTAAATAATTTTTGCATTTTCCATGTCCTTCTTTATACATAATCAAGTATTTATATGGCAAAAATAGTTCGAAATGTATTTTCTGAAATCCAATTCTCTATTTCTGAAATCCAATTCACACATTCTGAAATCCAATTACCTATTCTGAAATCCAATTTTTGTTTTCTGAAATCCAATTGCCTATTCTGAAATCCAATTAACAGATTCTGAAATCCAGATAACTATTCTTAAATCCAAATGACAAATTCTGAAATCCAATTACCTATTCTGAAATCCAATTGGCGTTTTCTGAAATACAATTGGAGTTTTCTGAATTCAATCTGGAAAAGGTGTAGTAATCTGTAAATGATTCAATCGCAACGTGGAAATTATGGTGGGCATCTAAATTAAGCACGAATCTTTTATATTGAATAGTATTATTTTTATTATACGACCTCTCACGCAGGCTTCCATTAATTTTAATACATTTTTTACAATTTAGTACAATTTTCCGCGTGATCGCATGCGTGATTTAATACAGTCCTTTCCATTTCAAAATAGTTTTAAAATTCACTATTCTCAAAAAAATGTTTCATTTGAGAAGTGAATCATAGATATTTTTGATTTGTGATTCAGCCAAATCAAAATCACGCAACCCTGGTTGGGAGCCACTCGGAGCCACAGCGATATTGTTGGGAGACAAACGCAGACACTGGAGCCATTGGATGAGCACCTGTGATTTATATCCTGCTGAACACTATCAAAAGTGTTGTTGTTGCTGAAATATCGTTTGTCAAAGCTATGACAACTGACTAAGAGGAAGAAATTGCATGTGCACTCTCCATGATACATCTTGTAATATGACAATGAACCGACTGTTGTTATTACATATATTTAAATTAAGTGCGAGCATGTATGTATGTTGGAACATGCAGGCAGAAAAGAGATTAAAAAAACCATTTTGAACCACGGTGTTAGTTTTGGTAGGAAAGGCCAAAGCGGCATCCCTGTTTATGATTCTTTGGCTCCATAAATTCTTTGAGGACTATCTACACTTCTGGTTTGTGTAAGAACACACGAGTCTATATGCGATCGGAATTAAATGTAGACTTCATCGTTGCTTATGTACACTCAGGGAAAAACATTATAAAATATATGAAAACGTGCTTAAAATGGACAAAAACGTATTCAAAAGTGATGTAAATATGAACATTTTTCCTTGAAAGAGTTTTAGTGCTTAGCACGAAATTCTTATTTAATTCAAATTGTTAAATCAAAAAAAAAATATATATCTATGTATTTTAAATTTAAAAATGTTTACTTTTATTTTAAGCACTATGAGAAAAAAAAATCGCTGTTTCACTGCAGTGGTCTGTAAAGTTTGAGGAATTACTGCATACATTTCTGTGGCGTACTAAAAGAAGAAGAAGAAAGTCAGTAAAAATCTGGTTTCGGCTATAAATGTAGCGAGCTATAATGTCTGCGTCTTCGCTGAAAGACATTATTGTTATTATTGAGTGATTTGTTGAATTTTAAAATTTTATAATGTAAATTTGATGTTTGTTTTCTAATTTTCTGCCGATTATGCATCGAAAGTATTCCCACAAGTGTGAAAAACACTGCAACGCGGAATCGTTTCGGTAAGCTGAAAATACCGAGGAAAAAATGTCGATCCGATGTCGTACCGAGTAATGTGAAAAGAACCTTAGGGAGTAAAATTGTGAACATATGGCTAATTTTTTTTATCAAAAAAATTTTTTGACCGCTTAAAAAAAATCCATACAAATTTTAAAAAAATTTAACTTAAATTTAATACATACATATCGCTAGCTTAGAGTGCAAATTGTCCTTTTTCAAACTTTGTAGGAGAGACAAAAAACAAAAAATAAAAAAATTTCAAAATGAAAAAAAATTTTCTGTTCATATAAAAATTTCGGACTTACACAATTTTCTTCGCTTTTTGGACTAACACAATTTGCGTATCACTCAATAACAACGAGTAGAAATATGATAAGTATCACAGACTTTTTTAGCGTGGTGCGTATTTGATTTTTCTAGCTTTCTACACTTAAAAACACTTTTTCATAAAAATGGACTTACACAGTTTGCACTCTAAGCTATCCATATACTAATAAAAAACTTAAAAAAAAAAGAAAATGACGGTTTAATTGTCAAAATGGGTTAGTTAGGTCGTCAGGTGTTTATTGGTGTCACAAAGAGCTTTCCAAAAACGCTACTGCCCACCAGAATGGGAATATTTTATGTTTGGGCGGCCCATTTCAGAAATTCTTACCCAGTTTTAACTTTCATGTCATTAATTTACACCTACAAAGGTACTTACATTGATATTTTTGAGAAAAAATTGAGAATAGGTTTAGCTGATGTTTTAAAATGCTCTGAAATTGAAATTGTGTATGAACGTTTGAGATTTTTCTCTCTTATGTTTATTGGGCTTTTGTGTTTCTCATCACTCAGATGCTCGTTAACCAATGCATTAGCGCTCATTACCCTGCCAGAATTGTGTGACCGAAAGTACTACCACCATTGCAAAAATATAATACAGTAGAATCGGACAAAAGTTAACCAAATGGTCCCAAGGGCATTTAACTTTTTCGAAATATCAACTTTTCCAGGTGGTTTTTAAATTTGATAGAATACGGTAATAAACATAATTTTTGGGATATAACAATCAAATTTATTTAAATATCTCAGTTTTAATCATTACAAAGCAGAAACTTAGATTTAATTTACACACATAAAATTTGCTAGCCATCCATCAATTGCATCCAAATTTTTTCCAGGGTACATTTTGGCAAATTCAAGCTTAGCTCATATATGTAATGTTTGGCGACCTTTATTGATTAATATTTGTTGTTTGCCGGCTCCAGGTCTTAAGAAAAACAATCAAAATATTTTTTTATTTTTGATACCAATATATTTCGATTACTTTCAGTAATCGTCTTCAGGGCCAAGTTGTCATAGTTGTTTTTTTATTTCTGCATATCCCATTTTATGTGTTATATGCCAACGGCGTGCATTGTTTTCGCGACACCGACAATAATTTTTTACACAGAAATTCGGGGAATACACGCAAATTCCAGGAATACATAGAAACAAGGGGAATGAGCTTGTTTTTGCTGAGAAATAAACGGTTGGATTTGAAAAAAAAAATCGATAAGCTCAGAAAAGTTAACCAAGAGTTAAGTGCAAAACCAATGAGATAGAATAGGATTGAACGGAATTTGAAAATACACACACGGGAACGTGATGAATTAAACGGTCACAAAAGTTCCCGATGCTCTTAAGAATGTGATGGGAAATATCTCAAAACTTTTGGTCATGCCTGCTGGTCATATGACCGGTGAAATGACTGGCACAGTTCTTGCAGGGTTAGTGTTCGTGTGTATGTGTATGCGAGCACGCCCAGCAAACAGACTGGTAATCGTAAGCTGGAGCTAAGCACAGTTCCAAAACCGCAAACGCAAAACCGCGTATACGTCACTATTGAACAAAATAAAAGATGCAAATTGGGTTGTAAAATTCCGAACCGTTTTGAATTAAAACACTTTTTACTGTCTCCTGTAAAATTTGGGTGGCAGCGGTATTGCACTTTAAGCGACGATATGTACATACATACATATGCATGGATGTATGTACATATGTCCAATATGCAGCGAGTCGGGTGTTAATGCATTCATCATAAGTTGTTAGCCAAGAGGCTCTAATCATCGCAGTTGTTATCTACATACATACGTAAATTTGTCGCGTATTGCAAGTGTTTGATTTTCGATTATGAAACAAATTACACCTTCGATTGTCGTTGACAGTTTCCATTTGATTAATTCGCTTTTATGGCGCGTGCCAAGGTCGGATGGCTACCGTTTGTGGATAACAATGCGAAATTGTCATGAATTTTAAAGTAGTTTCGTTTAGTTAAACAAGGGTGATGCAAAAAGGATATTTTATGAACGTACACCTATTATGTGATAATAAAGTCACATATCAATATTAAAAATCGGATATCAAATAACAAAGTTACAATAAAATGCAATTTGGTGGTATTTCCAAGGATAAAAACAATATATATATATATATGTATATGTACATATGTGTGTATATATTGTCCCGAATGCCTCTCCCGCATAAACTTCAAATTTAGGGGAGAACTTTTACAACTTTCTTCCATCCTGTTTAGGAGCTTTGTCAAAATCAGGGCTGCAAACCACTGCAAAAAGCGATGTGGTTCGAACCACTTAGAAAAAATCTGTACCGGTACAAGAACCGGTTCATGGTACCTCTGAACCACTGGTTCGGTTCGGTTCGGTTCAGAATGGTTCAAGATGATTTGTGATATTTATCCAAACTTTGCTTCGTTTATTACAAAAATTCAGGGCTGAACTTTAGCGTTAATTTTTACCAATAACCGAAAAAAAATTGTTTCCAATTCAACTTTTAAAAATTTGAACGTTAAATGCTTAACAAAGTAAATACTGTTTTGACAAATATCAAAAGGAATTTCGTTTCGTTGATTATTAGAGAAAAAATTGTTTCGGCAGTCAACAAAAAAATTATTAAAAAAATAACGTTAATAAAAATTAAAAAAACATTTTATGTACATACATATGTTAGTGTCTAGCACGAAATTATTATCTTTAATTTTAATTTTTATACTTTGGGATAAGCAGAAAAATCCAATGTAGATGTGATAGCTATTTCGAAGAAAACCACTTTCTTCATCATCAGACATCTTTTCGGGAGCACACCAGGCTTTAAACCTATGCTCCAACCATGAGTAGTCGAATATTAGCGAAGCGCTAAGCACTGCGGCTACCGATGGTCCTGCTGAGCTGTTGGATTTTTCGCTTATACATATATGCCATTGTTCTATTCAATCTAACCTTTCTTATGGCCGTTTACTCAACCACTGATTAACGCTAACCACGGTTAAAGTTCGGTTAAACATCATTATCGACTTCATCACACCATATATTTAACATGTGGTCGATAATGCAGTCCATAGCTTAACCGGACCTTTGTCCTCCGGTTAGCGTTAATCAGAGGTTGAGTAAACGGCCCTTAGTGTACAATTTTCATACATTGGCTATGAAAGTGTAGAATAATTTTTGGAACCTGACAGCGGGCGCTGTGTACAGTATTTGTTATGTAGGTACAACAGCACAATTTATAATTTAACATTATTATGTATGTATGTTAGTATCTAGCACGAAATTATTATTTTTAATTTTTATACTTTGGGATAAGCGGAAAAATCCAATTGGCCCATACGATGGTGGATGTCTTAAAATTTTTAAAAATTGTCTTCAAGGCAGTTTTTGGGTTATTAGTGATAGTTTTACGTGGATGGATAACTCCACAAATGGGAAAAGTAGAAAGGTCGAGACCGTGGATAACGTAGAAAAAGTGGAGCCGGATGGGGCCAAAACATTTGGGGGCAATATGGGTATCAAAATAAAGATTTTACCTAGGAAGCCATTCCTTTTTGCTGTGTCCACCATTTCGACATATGTAAGCCAAAAATTAGACTCAAATGTCGCCGCTATTCTTTAAAATATTCTGTTGTCATTCTGGATCACTTATCGGCCAGTATATCGAAAATTGACTGAGAAATTGGCATATAATGAGTTCCATATTAAAGCCCTAGTTAAGACCTTTAATTTGATACCAATATTGCCCAATAATATTTTGGAGCCATCCGGGTCCACGGAGCGAGAGAAATATTTATGTTTGAATTTTTAGTGTGGTCCCACGGACCAACATCACCAGTTGAGGGTTAATTGGGAATGATTCTGCTGCATTCACATTCTGTACTGAATGTATTTCCTGCTTTCACTAACACACAAGGAGAGAGTTTTTTGCTACAATCCATGTCTAGACAAGAAAAAGTAGGCTTTAGAAAATAATTTCTTAATATCAAGAAAACTTTATTTTAAATAAATAAGAAAACATTTTCTTGCTGCAAGTAAAATTTTTGTCATACGAGCTGAATTAAATAGGAAGATATTTACTTAAAACAGAAAAAAATATTAGTCAACAAGTATTTCCGTAGGACTTATTCAATCAAAAGGCAGCTTTTCATTTCATATAAGTGAAGATGGAAATATGTACATATGTACATATGTATGTACATATTATACTCTTTATGTATGTATATCAAATGCTTCACTAAACATCTGAGAATAGCAGAAATATGCAAAACGAGATCCCTATTTGGAGTTCCTAACAAAATGTGGCCCCACCAGCAAAGTGCATTTGGCAGCTTCCGCCACCAACAGCGTCAGCCCGCTAGCAGCACGACATTAACTAATCTTACGTTTATTTAACGGCGCCGTTGTTATAAATCATTTCGGTTGTAAAACGCTCAAACATCAAAAAAAGAATGAAATTAATCAATTTAATTTTTTTACTCTTGTTCCACCAGCCTTACTTTATAGCCTCTTACATATCGACCCCTTTGTGCGACTTTATCGTAAGGGACAAAAGCAAATTTTACAGGAGAGCATTTTTTGTATTTTTAACAATTTTTTATTGGTATATTTAAATGAAATTGAACACGCGATTAGATAGTTAATTAATATACTGAACCTGATATTTTTCTTCTTGAAAAAATTTTTAGTTTGCGAAAAAATCATAATTTTGTCCTTTACGATAATTTCGCTCTTAATGTTTTATGAGCGTATTTGAATAAATGTCCCTTACGATAATATTTAAAAAATCTTGTATATGACAAATACAAGTGTCTTATTCCATACTTTTACGTTTCTAATAATGGGGTCATGTAAAAAATGAGTAAGTGAGTTTCCACCTTCGATTTCCTACTAGCTAGATTCAGAATATTTTTTATATGGGCGATACGATAAATTCGAGCTCAAGAAAAAAGTATACATTGTCCCTTACGATAAAGCCAATTTTTGGCACAATATAAAGATTTCAGCTACAATATTTCACCAGGTGATGCGCTGAGGGATGTAGAATAAATTTGCATCGAAGATATATATGACCCTTACATATTTATGTAGCAAGGCCGTAGCTAGACTTAAATTTAAGGTAGGGCAGCGTTGGTTTAAGGTAGGGCGTAAGTCAGTCTTGGCACTACAACCATTGAGCGCTAGGTCAGTTTTGGAAATTGACATGCATGTGAATAGAAATATAATTAATGGAAGATAGCAACCAACCGCCATACGCAAATAAGCGAGAGACAAAGTTGAAGCCGAAAATATTATAAAAAATGTAATGCATCAAAAAATTTAATATTTTAAATTTTTAATTTTAATTTAATTTCCTTCGATTATTCCATACCGAAGAGAGCTATGATCTTTAAATTTGGTATGTGGGTCGCCTGTAGGTATGCACGCAAGTCAAGGTGAGAAAAAAACTCTCGAAAATGATTAAACGATAACCATAGAAAATTTAGACACCTCATTTTTCCAACGAGTATAATGTTTTAGATTAGCACACAGCCTTAGAAATCATTTCCGCGATTTTGGTGTTGTTCGCTCACAGTGAGATTAGTTTTTGTCAGAAAACTGTCGGAATGAACCATTCCTTTAACCAAACTACAAAAATTTGATGGTCTTATTGAATTATATCTGTGATGCAGGGTGGATTCTCCATATTATACATTGCAACCGCAATAATTTTTTATCTCAAACAAACAAAAATTTAATTACAATAACACTGTAGGGAGGTCAAAATATCACAGCGAAACGCCGAGACACCCGCACTTAATTTTTGGCTGTAGAATACGATGGCGTTTTCAGAAAGTCAAAGTTAGCTCTCGTTTTCGAGAAATTTAGGAAAGAAGTTTCAGAGCTCCGAAGGTAATTTTTTTCCCGTTTATAAACTTTACTTAGGTTTTGAACCCTTTTCTCGCGTAAGGATTTTGACGGTTGTTCTTACTTAATTAATTCAATGCCATCATTAGTTTTTCCAAGCTGGCTCCGGCTTATGAGATAACGGTATTTAAAAATTACCATTAATATGGACTTTTTTGTTAATAACTCAGTCAGTTTATGAGCTAAATTGCCCAAACTTTGCACGTGACAAAACTATTGTTTGAAAACAATTGAAGCATACTTTAAGGTATTATTTCGAGAAAAATTGTATGAAAAATTAACAAAAAAATATTCAAATGCGTATAAAATCCTCAAACATGCATATATTTTCTTCATTTAAAAACTGTGTAATAGTTCTTTTAATTTTCTGTAAGACGATATACAGATCATCTAATTCATTTAATACGATATGATGAATTTCATATGAAAGGCTGAAAAAAACGAACATTTTGAACCCGACCCCCTCAAAAATTTCTCAAATTTGAAATTTTTTTTAGTGTAATATAGAATTTTTACAGTGTATGTTTTCAAAAGATGATTTTAATACCTTTCTAACGGTATACAAATTTTTGAAATCGTTTGATTAATTTACGCGTGATATCCAAATATAAGAAAGCCAAGAGATGCATTTACTTAAATAAATTTAAAAAAAAATAAAGAAAAAGGCCATTTTAGTTTTCAGATATGTTATATATGTATATTAAATAGATCTTTCTAAAAAAAGTTCTTATTTTTCAAAATCGCTTGATCTTTGAAGTGTTTTTTCAGTTTCAAATTTTATTTTGAAAAACATTTTTTTTTCAGTGTACTAAAATAAAAAAAAAAATTTTACAGTGTATTTTTTGAAAGCTAATTTCAATACCTTTCTAATGGGATGAAGATCTTTGAAATCGGTAAAGCCATTCCTAGTAATCACACTTTAAAAGTACCTATTATCGTCATTTTTCGAGTATTTTCGAATATTTTGCACAAAAGTGCAATAACTGATGCAGATACGTGGAAATCGTATATGAGAAAATTTTTCACCTATTCATTTTGAATAAAAGTCTTTATGTTGCTTTTTCACGCAGAATGACTATTTTCGGAGTTATAAAAAAATAAAAGTGCAAAACCATACATCTGAACAATCAGTTGTATGGTCGCTATATGTTATAGAGACCCGATCTTGACAATTTTCAGGGAATAGATTAAGGTCAATACAAGTACAAATTCTACAAAGTTGCATGTCCTTAGCTATTTAAATAGCGAAGCTATGCCCCAAAATGTCCACATCTGAAAAATCGGTTGTATGGCAGCTATATGTTATAGTGATCCGATTTCAATTATTTTCAGCTAAGGTAATACTAAAATATTGCCATGTGCAAAGATTGGGCAATTTCACTCATAAACTGACTGAGTTATTAACAAAAAAGTTCAAATTGATTGTAATTTTTAAATACCGTTATCTCATAAACCGGAGCCAGTTTCGAAAAACTAATAATGGAATTGAATTTAGAATGCCCCAATTAAGTAAGAACAACCGTCAAAATCCTTACGCGGGAAAAGGGTTCAAAACCTAAGTAAAGTTTATAGACGGAAAAAAATTACCTTCAGAGCTCTGAAAGTTCTTTCCTATATTTCTCGAAAACAAGAGCTAACTTTGACTTTCTGAAAACGCTATCGTATTCTACAGCCAAAAATTAAGTTTACGTGTTTCGGCGTTTCTCTGTGATATTTCAAAAGTTAAAAAATTACCTACAGTGTAATTGATCTCACTTGTTGGCCTTTTTAAGGTAGGGCATTCTAATTTTAAGGTAGGGCATTGCCCCACAATGCCCCCCCCCTAGCTACGGGCCTGTTATGTAGGTATATAAATATTTTCATATATAAATTACTTTTTATTTTCGGTGCAAACAAATAAAACCCAAAGATAATTTTTATTTTCTAATCGAAAAATAAAACCAAAAGAATAACTTGTATTTTCTGGGTAATAAAAAAATCGGAAAATAATAGTTAAAAATAATCTTTTTGAATATACCACATTACCGCTACGGAGTCATCTTTATGTCCGAACAAATTTTTTGTTTACATTTTGCTCGTTCTTATTCACTTCTATCTTATATAAAGGGAAGAGAAGGAGTACAATACAAGCAAAAATTTGGTGGAACAGAAATGCAGAATTCAGAATAAATGAAACAAGAAGGTATATTTTAATTATTGCGTCCATACTTTTTTCGCATTATAACTTGGCACTGCACATTTCGATAATAACGTTTTGTTGTTTGTGCTACTAATATCGCTAGCACCGAAATGCACTGAGCACATCAACGGGTTATTTGGAAGATCAACTTCCTCTATTTGGCACGCTTGAAGCCATTGATTCCTTATAAACGGAATTGCTGGAAACCTAAAAAGCCTCACCGCTGAGCTTTTGCAAAAGTAAACGGTATTTTCGCATCTCCTGAAGAGGCAGCTCATTTTTCAACTCTTTTTTGACAAATTACGAGTATGAAAGTAAATTTATTTACTTATTTTGCACAAATCACACAGCTTGCGAAGCAAACTTCAGATTTCGGCCTAAAAATCCATTTGCTGCTGTTTACTCTGGTAGCATGATTTCAATGAAATGTCATAAATTCAATAAAAGTCAAATGGCTAAGATGGCTGCCTACGTCAATAAATGATTTTACCCCTATTTATCTACCATGGTTTTTTCTTGATCTAGATTCTAGATAAACATAATGTAAACAAGATTGCGACGAAATTGACAGAACTCAAATGGGGCTGAAATGAATTTGTCATACCGACAGTATAGCAGTTTGAATGAATTTCGATTTAAAAATAAAATTAATTTGTAACATGGTGAAGTGATTGCTTTTTGGTTTTATGCATTTTTTATTTATACTGACCAATATTAATAGAAGTATCAGTAATTTACTCCTAGAAAACCTGTTGTGCATAAAATTAAAACGCCCAGTGCACATGCTGGGTGTAAAATTATCCTTATACTATTATTGTGCAGATGAAAAATAGAAATTTAAACAATTTTTTATTTGGAATTGAATAAAAAAGGAAATCAAAACAAACAAAAAAATGCTTAACTAGGTCATAAATAAACTGTATGTAAAATTTCATTGGCCTAGTACCACTCCTTCTATTTTATGCAAAAAAAAATTTAATTCTAGACCATAGTGCATACTAAAAATAATAATGAAAATATACACTTACTAGCTGACCCGGCAAACTTCGTTCTGCCCAAAATAGATTTTTTTTTTATTAATTTCATTTCAAAAATTGTTATTACACCGGTATTATTTTTAATAGAAAATTAACGATTTTTCACTACTTCATTGTGTATACAACTTCAAAAATATATAATTTTAGTATTCAGTTTAAGGCTGCACGATACACAACATTTTTACACCTTTTCCAGTTTAAGTTCAGAAAGTTACAATTGAAGTTCAGAAAATTACAATTCAAGTTCAGAATTTCCAAATGAACTTCAATTGTAATTTTCTGAACTTCAATTGTAATTTTCTGAACTTCAATTGTAACTTTCTGAACTTCAATTGGAAATGCTGAACTTCCATTGTTATTTTCTGAAAACTGGAAAAGGTGTAGTTTTCTGTTCCGGATATTTATTTTCACTGAGTATTGGCTATTTTAACTAAGTAAGTAAGAGTATTGTGGTCGCTGTGGTGCAGTGGGTAGAGTGCTCGCCTGCTATGCCAGAGGTCTCGGATTCAAACCACGGTCCGAGCCAAACAAATTTTTCTAATTAGTAAAAATCCAATTATTGGGTTTTTTAAGAGCAGCGGTCACCTTTCGGCAGTGGGCGGCATACCCTCCGAGAGTATTTCTGCCATGAAAAAGCTTCTCACAAAAAATGCATTCGCCGTTCGGAGCCGGCATAAAACTGTAGGTCCACCCAATTAGTAGGAAAAACAAAAAGGAGTACACCTCGAATTGGGAGAGAAGCTCGGCCATAAAACTCGTCAGAGTTATAATAGCGCCATTGTATTATTATTATTATTATTAAGTAAGAGTATTGATATAGTATACCTCCATAATGGTTCTCAGACCCCTCCTCCAACCCCTTTAGATATATTCAGCCTCAAAAGTTTAGTACGTATGGGAGGTGCAATGCCCCATTTTTCGATAAATCTTTTTTTTTTGGTGAACATGGTATTGATATCGTATATCTGCATAGTGATTTCTATGTACATGCCATGAACGCTTTTAGGGATATTTAGCCTTAAAAATTAAGAACGCATGGGAGGTGCCACGCCCTTTTTCCCAAAACTACTGTTTTTTTCATAAGCATGCTATTGATATCGTTAATCTAATGATCAATTTTCAGGTCCCAACCTTAAACGCTTTTATAGATATTCAGCTTGAAAAATTAAGTTTGTATGGGAGGTGCCACGCCCCCTTTTCCGATAACCTACACCTTTATGCGCAAAAATTGCTTTGATATCATACAGCTCTGTACCAATTTCCAGGTCCCTGACTTAAATCCTTTTAAAGATATGCAGCTTAAAAAATTAAGTGTTGTTGGGAGGAGCCACGCCCCCTTTTAGTATAACTTCTATTATTTTGCGTTAATATGGAATTGTTATCGTTTATCTCCACACCAATTTCCAAGTCCCTAGCGTAAACAATTTTAGAGATAATCAGCTTTAAAAATTAAGGTTGTATGGGAGGTGCCACGCCCCCTTTTCTGATAACCCCCACTTTTCTGAGTGAGAAGGGTTTTGATATCACCTACCTCTATACCAATTTTCAGCTCCCTACCTTGAACTGTTTTAGAGATAATCAGCTTTAAAAATTAAGGTTTTATGGGAGGTGCCACGCCCCCTTTTCTGATAACCCCCACTTTTCTGAGTGAGAAGGGTTTTTATATCACCTACCTCTATACCAATTTTCAGCTCCCTACTTTAAACTGTTTTAGAGATAATCAGATTTAAAAATTAAGGTTGTATGGGAGGTGCCACGCCCCCTTTTCTGATAATCCCCACTTTTCTGATATCACCTACCTCTATACCAATTTTCAGCTCCCTACCTTGAACTGTTTTAGAGATAATCAGCTTTAAAAATTAGGTTGTATGGGAGGTGCCACGCCCCCTTTTCTGATAACCCCCACTTTTCTGAGTGAGAAGGGTTTTGATATCACCTACCTCTATACCAATTTTTAGCTCCCTACCTTGAACTGTTTTAGAGATAATCAGCTTTAAAAATTAAGGTTGTATGGGAGGTGCCACGCCCCCTTTTCTGATAACCCCCACTTTTCTGAGTGAGAAGGGTTTTGCTATCACCTACCTCTATACCAATTTTCAGCTCCCTACCTTGAACTGTTTTAGAGATAATCAGCTTTAAAAATTAAGGTTGTATGGGAGGTGCCACGCCCCCTTTTCTGATAACCCCCACTTTTCTGAGTGAGAAGGGTTTTGCTATCACCTACCTCTATACCAATTTTCAGCTCCCTACCTTGAACTGTTTTAGAGATAATCAGCTTTAAAAATTAAGGTTGTATGGGAGGTGCCACGCCCCCTTTTCTAATAACCCCCACTTTTCTGAGTGAGAAGGGTTTTGCTATCACCTACCTCTATACCAATTTTCAGCTCCCTACCTTGAACTGTTTTAGAGATAATCAGCTTTAAAAATTAAGGTTGTATGGGAGGTGCCACGCCCCCTTTTCTGATAACCCCCACTTTTCTGAGTGAGAAGGGTTTTGCTATCACCTACCTCTATACCAATTTTCAGCTCCCTACCTTGAACTGTTTTAGAGATAATCAGCTTTAAAAATTAAGGTTGTATGGGAGGTGCCACGCCCCCTTTTCTAATAACCCCCACTTTTCTGAGTGAGAAGGGTTTTGATATCACCTACCTCTATACCAATTTTCAGCTCCCTACCTTAAACTGTTTTAGAGATAATCAGCTTTAAAAATTAAGGTTGTATGGGAGGTGCCACGCCCCCTTTTCTGATAACCCCCACTTTTCTGAGTGAGAAGGGTTTTGATATCACCTACCTCTATACCAATTTTCAGCTCCCTACCTTGAACTGTTTTAGAGATAATCAGTTTTAAAAATTAAGGTTGTATGGGAGGTGCCACGCCCCCTTTTCTAATAACCCCCACTTTTCTGAGTGAGAAGGGTTTTGATATCACCTACCTCTATACCAATTTTCAGCTCCCTACCTTGAACTGTTTTAGAGATAATCAGCTTTAAAAATTAAGGTTGTATGGGAGGTGCCACGCCCCCTTTTCTGATAACCCCCACTTTTCTGAGTGAGAAGGGTTTTGATATCACCTACCTCTATACCAATTTTCAGCTCCCTACTTTAAACTGTTTTAGAGATAATCAGATTTAAAAATTAAGGTTGTATGGGAGGTGCCACGCCCCCTTTTCTGATAATCCCCACTTTTCTGAGTGAGAAGGGTTTTGATATCACCTACCTCTATACCAATTTTCAGCTCCCTACCTTGAACTGTTTTAGAGATAATCAGCTTTAAAAATTAAGATTGTATGGGAGGTGCCACGCCCCCTTTTCTGATAACCCCCACTTTTCTGAGTGAGAAGGGTTTTGATATCACCTACCTCTATACCAATTTTCAGCTCCCTACCTTGAACTGTTTTAGAGATAATCAGCTTTAAAAATTAAGGTTGTATGGGAGGTGCCACGCCCCCTTTTCTAATAACCCCCACTTTTCTGAGTGAGAAGGGTTTTGATATCACCTACCTCTATACAAATTTTCAGCTCCCTACCTTAAACTGTTTTAGAGATAATCAGCTTTAAAAATTAAGGTTGTATGGGAGGTGCCACGCCCCCTTTTCTGATAACCCCCACTTTTCTGAGTGAGAAGGGTTTTGATATCACCTACCTCTATACCAATTTTTAGCTCCCTACCTTGAACTTTTTTAGAGATAATCAGCTTTAAAAATTAAGGTTGTATGGGAGGTGCAACGCCCCCTTTTCTGATAACCACCACTTTTCTGAGTGAGAAGGGTTTTGTTATCACCTACCTCTATACCAATTTTCAGCTCCCTACCTTGAACTGTTTTAGAGATAATCAGCTTTAAAAATTAAGGTTGTATGGGAGGTGCCACGCCCCCTTTTCTAATAACCCCCACTTTTCTGAGTGAGAAGGGTTTTGATATCACCTACCTCTATACCAATTTTCAGCTCCCTACCTTAAACTGTTTTAGAGATAATCAGCTTTAAAAATTAAGGTTGTATGGGAGGTGCCACGCCCCCTTTTCTGATAACCCCCACTTTTCTGAGTGAGAAGGGTTTTGATATCACCTACCTCTATACCAATTTTCAGCTCCCTAACTTGAACTGTTTTAGAGATAATCAGCTTTAAAAATTAAGGTTGTATGGGAGGTGCCACGCCCCCTTTTCTAATAACCCCCACTTTTCTGAGTGAGAAGGGTTTTGATATCACCTACCTCTATACCAATTTTTAGCTCCCTACCTTGAACTGTTTTAGAGATAATCAGCTTTAAAAATTAAGGTTGTATGGGAGGTGCCACGCCCCCTTTTCTGATAACCCCCACTTTTCTGAGTGAGAAGGGTTTTGATATCACCTACCTCTATACCAATTTTCAGCTCCCTACCTTGAACTGTTTTAGAGATAATCAGCTTTAAAAATTAAGGTTGTATGGGAGGTGCCACGCCCCCTTTTCTAATAACCCCCACTTTTCTGAGTGAGAAGGGTTTTGTTATCACCTACCTCTATACCAATTTTCAGCTCCCTACCTTAAACTGTTTTAGAGATAATCAGCTTTAAAAATTAAGGTTGTATGGGAGGTGCAACGCCCCCTTTTCTGATAACCACCACTTTTCTGAGTGAGAAGGGTTTTGTTATCACCTACCTCTATACCAATTTTCAGCTCCCTACCTTGAACTGTTTTAGAGATAATCAGCTTTAAAAATTAAGGTTGTATGGGAGGTGCCACGCCCCCGTAACATTTTTTAATTTTTTTTTCGACTAACCCTTCGCGGGGTAACAACAAACAATTTGGTTCAGCCGTTTTCAAGTTTTAGCGTTTCAATTAAATACCAAATCATTTTTATATATATAGATTATATTCGAATAATGAAAACGCTAATTGGTGAATTACTGCTTCATCGATTTAAATAATTACCTGAAAATAATCATAGTAAATGATTTGCCACGCTTTTCCATTTCAAATGAAACAAGTAAGGAAGCTTAAGTTCGAGTGGAATACAATACTAGATACTCAGCTGTATTCTTTCATTGTTTGTTTGTGTTTGCTGGAAACACGGTGTATTTTATATAACCGTAACCACGCCCATTTTCAAAATTTTTATCAGTCATCCAACTAAGCATATAAATATTATTGTTAGTGCAAAACTTCATTCCCTTATGACTTCTAGTTACAAAGAGAGAATTGGAGAATTTCTATATTTGAGTTTGCTGCAGTTCCCCACAGCTGTATGCCATAGGTCCAAATGGGTTTTTTGATGGCTGAGTAAAGCAGGAGTTTGTTGTCGATTGATAGTTGGGAGTTTCGATTCATGAGCCAATAAAGATTCCGCAGTTTTATACCAAGAGCTTTTCATTTGGTGAATATGTGAGTTCTCCATGTTAGTTTTCTGTCGAGGTGCATACCCAGGTACACTCTTAGAAATTTTCGTGTAATTTTGCATACAAAAAGGTAGGTTACTTTTTTCCTACCTTATTATGCGCAAAATCGCACACTGAAAAATTCAACAGATAAGCTGTTTAAATTTAAACAATAAAAGTGTAAATCCTACACAAACAAACTTTAAATCTAAACACTAATCGAGTAATAAATTGTAATTTCGCATATAAGTTAAACAAAATTACCAATTCACTATGTAATTTTACCCCACTCAATTGTAATTTCGCGCACGAGATTTGAAATTACAATTTCCTTTAATCCAAAATGCGTGTAAAATCGCATGATATGCTCACTTTTGCTGAAAAGTGCGTAAATTTCGTTTAGAACTGTAAATTACACGCTTGTAGTGTAAATCTACGAAAAAAAATGTAATTTTCAACTAAATTTACATATATTTTGGTAGCATATTTACACGCAGTTTTTAGAGTGTACTTTGTTACGTCACTTTGCGGTATATCAATGCCGTTGAGTTTTACGGATGGGCAAGTCTTACGTCTAGTGATTCATTTGACTTTATCCGCCAGTCTTTCAGCCAATGGGTAATTTTATTTAAACTTCTTTGAAGCTTGAGTGAGGCCACGTTAGGGTTGAGGTCTGCAGCCATTACGGCAGTGTCATCGGCAAAAGTGCCGATAGTGACTCCTTCTGCTATTGGGAGGTCATATGTGTAAAGTAGGTACAGTATTGGGCCCATTACACCACCTTGCGGGACGCCTGCTAAAGCTCTGAATGCTCTGATCCTTCTTTGACGAAAAAGTAACGATTTTTTTAGATAAGATTGTATAAATAGAAAGTAATTTGTAGGGAGAGTATTTTTTATTTTATAGAGGAGGCCGTCATGCCATACGCGATCAAAATCTTGGGATATATCTAGAAAGGCAACTGTAAAGTATTTTTTTTTCTCAAAGGCAGAGTAGATTTCTCGGTAAGTATATGTGCTTGTTCAATTGTTCGTTGCCCTCTTCTGAAGCCAAACTGGTGATTAGGTATAATGTTACGCTCTTCTATTATGGGTAGGAGTCTTTTAAGGAAAATAACTTCCAAGACTTTTGAGACAACGGGCAGCAGGCTAATGGGTCTGTAAGACGCTGTCGTATCAGGGGGCTTTCCTGGTTTCAGAATCATTTTCATCTGAGCGACTTTCCATTGAGCGGGTATAAATCCAGTTATTAGTACTGCATTAAACAGTTGGGTGAGAAATTTTATGCCTTCGTAAGGTAAATGCTTTAGTACATTGCCATTAATAATATCGTATCCAGGAGCTTTCTTTTTGTTGGGTTTCGCTATTACGGTTCCGATATTGCGAATCTTTTTATGGGGATGTCCATTTGATAGGGATGACTCAGGGTATTTTCCACATCTGTTGTTGTGCTTAGTGAGGGTTCAATATCATGTGGGGTGAATACTGATTTTAGGTGGCGTGCAAAATTATTTGCTTTCTATGCGTCACTTTTCGCCCATTCGTTTTTTTCCATTCGTATAGGAGAGTTAGACAGAATCGGTCTTTTTAGCTTACTTGCAGCTTTTCAGAGGGAAAAATCAGTTGCAGCTGTTGCATCAATATTACTGAGGTATTGTTGAACTTGTTTGTTCTGTTCAATTTTGAGGATATTTTTAAGTTCTTTGGTGAGTGCATTCAATCGTTTCTTGTTGTCGGGGTGACGTTTTTGTTGCCACTTTTTCCTCGCGAGTCGCTTTTCATTGAGCTTAGCTTTTATGTTGTGGGTAACGTTTGTCCTTTTTTGTCTGGTCAGGGTGGGAGTTGATTTCCACGCAGCTTGTTGGATGTAGTTGTTACCACAAGTGATAAAAGTTTATACACAAAGTTTCGTCATAATATTTCAATTATTTTCGAGTTATAGGCTCCGAAATCTTTAATAAGTGGGCATGGCGCCGCCATTTACCAAAATTTAAAAATATTTTTTCACAAGGGCCTGAGCTCAATGTGTGGGTGAAATTTTACCACTCCAGATATATTAGTGACTGAGATACCAGATTTCCGAATTTTTTCTATATAGGAAAAGTGGGCGTAGTCATGGTTCGATTTCGCCCATTTTCAATAGAGTTAGAGTGTTTAAAGACGGACGAACGGACGGACGGACATGGCTCAAACGATTTCTCTTTTAACCCTGATCATTTTGTTATATATAAATCTATATCTAAGTATCTCGATTATTTCATGGCGTTACAGTCCACCGTTATGAAATAAAAATTATAATAATCTATGTACTAGTACAGCTGAGTATAAAAAACAAAAGCAACAACAAATTGAATACGAATCACCAAAAATCTGCACACTTTTCCGGTGATTAATTGAGTTTGCGGAAACTTTGCTGTAGGCTGTCTTATGCAATCATGTCGTACAGCGAGGCCCTCTCAACCCTGCTACGGGCT
Source organism: Urophora cardui (assembly GCA_960531455.1). Classification (NCBI taxonomy): domain Eukaryota; kingdom Metazoa; phylum Arthropoda; class Insecta; order Diptera; family Tephritidae; genus Urophora; species Urophora cardui. The sequence continues at coordinate 72,592,539 of OY482673.1, read as the reverse complement.
TATTATTTCCCGCTGGCTACAAAATGGCTTTTCATATTGCCGTTACTCTTCCTGTTGCTAATTGTTTAGCTTTAGCAACAAAAACATGTCTTTCGGACTGACATTTTAATGTCTCTTGCTTGTTAATTGCAATCGCGAGCTGCAGTTTGAAAACCGAGCCGAGGCGGATGGATAGAGAAGCAATTAGACACAGAACAACTTTATATGTAATTGCTCGATCTCGGCATGCTTCGAAGACAGCGAAATATGTACATATGTATGTACTTATGTACATGCAAATCACAAATTCTTTGCAAATTTATTAGGAGGAAACAAAGTTTATACATACATATGTATATATATACATCCCGATACAAAATTTTCTTAATTCTCAACTTGAACTAACCCCATTCTCAAATCTATTGAAAGCATTATCAAACCCAAACGCTCTTTTCAGTATGGGATTTTCGGCTGATTCTCTAACCCAGCCATGGGCGATTGAGCCCATATGGGTATTTACCCGTACGGGTCGCGTCGGCTCATTGCATGGGGATGGTGAAATAGGTAAATGTACCAGCTGGTGGGGAGAAGGACGAACTCAAACTGAGCATATGGTTACCACACTTGGTAATTAATTCCAAAATAGGTATTTTTTTGCGGTTGGTAATTTGGTAACTATCAAATGATTTTAGTATTTTTCTTTTTCAATATGATAAAATTATTCTAAGGTATACTTAATTTGTTAATGTTAAAAATGTTTTTTTTTTTTAATTTTTTTTTGTAAACCAAAGCAGGTGTACTTCTTTTAAGTTTCTTTTATCATTCGAATTATGAAGGCGATAATTTATTAGTCTGTTTGTAATTTTTTGGTTATTTTGTTGGGAATTATTATCAACATTTTTTACGATAGTGGCAACCAATATTGAGCGCGCTAATGCCTCATTTTGGCTCCTCACTCACACATGCTTCACTCATGGGCAAAACCTTAGCACCTGCTAAATGAGAGTAAGCGCCCGTGTACGTATACACACCGATTGTCACTACTACAGACAAATAAAGAGCGTAAAACGAGCGCTTACGATGGGACTTGGCGATCGTCGCTTAGGAAAAATAATCAGTTTGCCTTCGACTGGCGTGAAAGCAAGTGGTCGCTAGGTGATCGTCGCTTGAAATTCTTTTATTCTATTTGCAGATGACAACAAGCATATGTATGTATATATGTATGTGTATACGTACGTTGTTTCATAATTTCGCGAAGCGTGCGCGCATGACCCTGCTCGCTCAACATCTGCATGCAGACTGATTATTTTTAGTAATTTTTCACTTTATCCTACAGTAGGCGCACCAACACACACTCATTTTTTAGTAATGGCTTGAGTGTAGTGGTGCCCAAGGCTGATTGAGAACAAGATAGCATATATATATATATACATATGTACATTAAGGTGGGGCGAATTTTTTTTTTTTGGAAATTCAATTTGTTCCAAAGCCAGAACGGCACCTTCCTAGCCCAGAAATAAGCCTGTAAAATTTTATTGACCTACTCGCATGTATTTTCCCTTAAATTTGGTATACATTTTATATATGAAAAGTAATGTGGGTAAAATGGGGTTGACCCCGCTGGGGGGTGTTATGGAACGCACTGTAAAATGTATATGAAATTAAAGGGAATCAAAATACCTATCGAATGGTATATTCGAAATCGGTTCAGTAGTTTTTAAGTAATTGCAATTTAAAGAATGCATAATATAAACTTTGACCTTTAATAACTTTTGTTGTTGTTGTTTCCAAAAAAAATTCACTTTAATACTCAGCTTAGCCATGTTTATCAATCCTCATACTTGGTTTTTTGCTTTTATAATTTTCAAAATTTCATATTTGTACCAGATCGTGCTTTCAACTTTTCGGGGCTGGGGGCAGTTCAAAATGTCATCCTATGGCCATAAAATTTTGTGGGGTTCATTAAGGCAACTTTTCATTGGTACGTTCAAAAAAAAAAAAACCCTAAAAAAGCTCCATATGTTTTCACTCCACCTTAATGTACATGCCAAAAGCACAAAGCACACTTGCTTCAATAACGACACAACACAATTTTCTGAATCGATACTTAGTAGTGAGAATTAAGCTAAGATCACACGATTTGTACATTTGGCTAAAAATTTGCCAAATTCATAGGCAAACCGTGTGAACGGTAAATTTCATTTGAGACAAATCACAAAAGCCAAATATTTAGCCTCTTGTGGCAAATCAAAAACGGCCCTTGTAGCCAAATCGTGTGAACACAAATGCCATACAGAAGGTAAATGAAAATGATGAAAATGGACAAATTTTGATTTGCCACTTGGATACAAATGGTTGTGGCAAATATACAAATCTTTTTTGACAACTATAAAATAAATTATGTTTAAAATAAAAAATATATGGAAATACAAGTTTTAAATTGGCCTGTTATAAGCTTCTGCTTTGGCCATAAGGGGAAAGAAGATGTCCGGAAAAAACATTATACGGCGCACTGGCTTCTCTTTATAAAATAGAATACACAGATATCATGCCATTTAAGATGCATAATTTTTTTATTTCAGTAATTTGAATTCCAATTTCGAAAACAATTAATTTTTGAAATAAATATTATTTTCATTTAGTTTGAAGTTTAATGTCAATCAAATTGTTTTTGATGGAGTACTTAGCTCTGTTCGTGGCCGCTGTGGTGCAGTGGGGAGAGTGCGCGCTTGCTATACCAGAGGTCTCGGGTTCAAACCCCAGTCCGAACAAACACCAAAAAAATTGTTTCTAATTAATTAAAACTCAATTGTTGGGGTTTTAGAAACAGCGGTCACCTCTCGGCAGTGAGCGGCATACCCTCCGAGTGTATTTCTGCCATGAAAAAGCTTCTCAAAAAAATGCATTCGCCGTTCGGAGCCGGCATAGAACTGTAGGTCCACCCAATTAGTAGGACAAACAAAAGGAGCACACCTCGAATTGGGAGAGAAGCCCGGCCATAAAACTCGTCAGAGTTATATTAGCGCCATTGTATCAGGGCCGTGCGCAGGAATTAGCCTTGGGGGGGGTTTTATTTTTGGTTTGCATTCGCATACATTTTTCGCTAAGATAAACATATTTGCTGAAACAGATATCCAGACCCATACATCATAAATTTAAATGTTCTCTAACTTTTCTGAAACTGCATACTCTGATGCTTAAAATTATACCCAAGAAATTTTTTTGGTTGTAAAAATTTTTCTGTATTTGATAGAGAATTTGTGTATATAAAATTTGAAATCTTAAGCAAAAGCAAATCCTTGTCTTTTATTAATATGACCCATTGTAAGCGAAATCTTTGTCAAATATAAAGATAATTGATTGAAATTTTGTGGCATGAGTCCCACAATAGGCCGGAAACAAAAAACAGAAAAACTTTTGAAAATGGGCGTGACACCGCCCCTTTTTGGACAAAGGAATATACGAGATTTCGGAGCCCACAACTCAAAAAATAATTATTATAATTGATATGTTATGACGAATAATAATAATAATAATATAATACAATGGCGCTATTATAACTCTGACGAGTTTTATGGCCGAGCTTCTCTCCCAATTCGAGGTGTGCTCCTTTTTTGTTTTTCCTACTAATTGGGTGGACCTACAGTTTTATGCCGGCTCCGAACGGCGAATGCATTTTTTGTGAGAAGCTTTTTCATGGCAGAAATACTCTCGGAGGGTATGCCGCCCACTGCCGAGAGGTGACCGCTGGTCTTAAAAAAACCCAATAATTGGACTTTTAATAATTAGAAAAATTTTTTTGGTGTTTGCTCGGACTGGGGTTTGAACCCGAGACCTCTGGTATAGCAGGCGAGCACTCTACCCACTGCACCACAGCGGCCACATGACGAAACTTAGGGTTAAACTTTTATTACTTGTACTAATATACGTTAAAAAATTTAGCGAAATCGGTGTATAACCACGCCTACTTTTTTACAAAAACATTTCTAAAATGGCCTTGTGAAATTTTTGACGTGACATCTTTGTAACTAAAAGTCATAAAGGAATGAAATTTTCCACAAAGAATAATATTCATATCCTTAGTCGGATAATTGATACTAAAATTGAAAATGGGTGTGGCTTCGCCCACCTTAAGCGGTATCCGCATTATATAAAATACACCGTGTTTCCGTCAAACGTAAACAAACAATGAGAACATCCCTTTGCAAAAATAGTTGACTTATCTGGTCTAATTCTGATTCATCAAAACCTAGTTAACCAGGTCCTGAATAGTACTGTTTACAGTACTTGTTAATTGAAACTGCTCACCGTTTTCACAAAATGAAAATTTTTTGTTATCAGTACAATTTTTTGAAAAATTTCAAACGAATATATGCTACACAACTTTGTAATTTCGGAAAGCTCCAAGTGCAATTCAAAGTGCCGAACTTATGTATTGGCCAACCTTATTTTTGCAACTTTCACCAATTTCTTCTTCCGTAAAATTATTGTACTAATTTTGTCAAAAATTATGAGTCAAGATTCAATGCAAAATTCATAAACTGTGTTTTGAAAATTTTTGCAAAATCATTGCAACTTAGATTTGGTCATGGGGGGGGTTTAACCCCCAAAACCCCTCCGTGCGCACGGCCCTGCATTGTATTATTGGGTCATATTAATAAAAGCCAAGCATTTGCTTTTGCTCAAGATTTCAGACCTTTTACTCAAATTTTGAAATTTGGTTCATACAAATTAATGTCAAATTTCTGAAATTTTGAGTAAAAGCATTTGCTTGGATTTTATTAATATGGCCCATTATTATATTATTATTTAGCTCTGTTCAATAACAAAAAATTGTTACGAATTTTTCGTAAAAAATGACAGCTCTCCATATGAAAATGACAGTTTTTATGAAATATAATTAAAAAATTTTTAGTAATTGAACACAGGTTTTGTCTCTCTTCAAGAACTGTTTTTGTATTTTGACTTTCGGCGGGTTTTTCAAACCAAATATACCAGAGAAGAAACGTAGTGTCATATAGGCCGAAGAAGCATTTTTTAACATTTAGCTAGAAAAAATTAGGAATGATTTTTTATTCCTTAAGGCGGATTCATCGTTCGAGTTCAGAACTAAAGTTGAATTTGAGTTAACTAATAAAAATAGTTCAGAACTTTTCGGAATTCCCCTCACACTCCGAAAACACAACAACAACCACATGGCAAAAAAGTTCTGAACTCGAACGATGAATCCGTCCTTATTGAGATAATTTTGTATAATGAATACATTTATGACGTTATTCAATTATTCTTGCTAGTCACACAAGTATACTTTTTCAAAAAGTGATTTTTCGAATACTTTCCCAAATTAGGAGAGAATATTTGCCCGAATTTGAACCGAATGTTTTCCCGAAACCTAACCGAATAATTTTCCAAATACTTTCCGGATCCTAAACCGAACCCCAATACTTTCCCAAATCGGGAAAGAATATTTGCCCGAATCTGAACCGAATGTTTTCCCAAATGCTTTCCCGACTCTGAATCGAATATTTTTCCAAATACCAGATCCGAAACCGAACCCGAATACTTAACCTATTATTTTTCTAATAATTTCCCGAATCCGAACCGAATATAAATAAACATGAAACCCTGGTAATAACTCAGTCAGTTTCCGGGCGAATTTAACAAAAATTTGCACGTGACTATATCCTACTATTACCCTAACCATTTCTAAAAATAATCGAAATCGATATATGGTTTTGATCCTTTACTTTCATTCAAAATGAATACATAAACAATTTCTTCATATACGATTTCGACGTATCTGCAACATTTAATTCACTTTCATTTCACAATGACCATTTTTTGGAGCTCGTTAACACACGTATTCTATTGAATGAATTAAATTAGCTTTATATCATCTTACAGAGAATTAAAACAAGTACTATCCAGTGATTTAATACCTATTTGATTAATTTGTGTTTGTTAATTTTTCATAAAATTTTCTTACAAAAAAAAATTTTCGCCCAAAAGTATGCTTCTATATTTTTCATACGACTGTTTTATCATGATTGGTTAAATCGTGTGAACGAATGTGAACAAATTTGCCACTTTACTTCTATTTACAAATGTGTGGCAAATCAAAAGCTAATAAATCGGGCAAATCGTGTGAACGCAAAGCAAATCATTTGCACATCGATATCAAAATGCGCAAATGTGGACAAATTTAAATTTGTCATTTTTTGTACAAATGCGTAAATCGTGTGATCTCGGCTTTAGTGTTATTTATTTGTTATGAAATTTTATGGTCATAGATGAAAATTAAGGGCTTTATTTAAAAAATATTGTTGCTTTAGTATAGTAGCTTACATCCATATATAGCGAAGAAGACACAAATTGGTTTTTTTAAATTATGACACTAATGAAGTAAATGGCATCGGAGTTCGAAAGCAATAGAGCGAGAAAAAACTGCAAAATTAGCGATTGTACAGCATTCAGCGTTGCCACTTTGGTTATTTTTAACCAAAATTGGTAATTTTTTTTCTCTAAAACCGAGTTTGGTAATTTGGTAATTTTTTTCCCGGTTTGGTAATTTTTCCAAGACGGGCTAATACACCATTATATGAGAGGTACCAATCCACCTTGTTCGATATCGAAAATTTTTACACATTTAGTATATACTAATTCCCTTTTTTTCAATGCTCTAACACAAATAGTTCAAGAGATATACAACGTGAAAATCTCAGTTTTCGAAGGAAGAATCACCCTTTCATATGATATATATGCATTTTATTCCGACACGATGACATTAATTGACCCGTCAGCATGAATACTTTTCCGTCAATCCGGCTCCGTTTAACTGACACATACTTCAATTTCATATATTTCTTACGGAAAAGTTGAAGTACTGAATGTGCCGATCGTCATTCAAATTCATGTAATTTTACTCTGTTGTTTGTTAAATGGATTGACGGAAAAGTATTCATTATGACGGCCCTATAAGACCTTCATTTTGGTACGACCAAAAATATTGTTGAGTATTAATATATAGATGACAAACTAAACTACTTGGAACATATATGTATAAGGGATAACCAAATAGAGTAGGATGACATCCTAAAGATAAAAAAAAAATATATAAATTTATTAATTAAGTACTGCAATTTTCAGCTTTTTTACAATCTTATAAGAAAAATTGTGGTGTTAAAAATTTTTTGGTAGGTTATACCTAAATATATTTCGATGATCACCACATCTCTTCTTCAGACTACTTTTTTCTGGGCGTCCGCCGAGATTCGAACCTCGGATATTTCAGTTGGTAAGCTAATGGCATAAACATTAGGCTACAGCCACCATGCATTTTGCATGGATTTGCCGACGTTTTCGACGTTTGTCACCAGTATGCTGGTGGGGTTGTGTGATTTTGTAACCGTAGCTTTCCAAAAAAATGTATAACTTTTGAAGTAAGTAAGTTAGTGGCTGTGGTGTAGTGGGTAGAGTACTCGCCTGCTATACCAGAGGTCTCGCGTTCTAACCGCAGTCCGGACAAACACCAAACAAATTTTTCTAATTAATTAAAATAGCGGTCACCTCTCGGCAGTGGAAGGCATAGCCTCCGAGTGTATTTCTGCCATGAACTAGCTTTTCACAAAAAATGCATTCGCCGTTCGGAGCCGGAATAAAACTGTAGGTCCACCCAATTTGTAGGAAAAAATAAAAGTTAAGAAGCACGCCTCGAATTTGGAGAGAAGTTCGACCAGAGTTATAAACGCGCCAGTGTATTATTGTTATAACTTAGTTAAAGGGTTTGATATATAAAATGCGATATTTATGTACTATAATGAAAACTCGTAGTCAGAGTGTGATTTTTATTATTTATAAAGAAAATGGTAATTTTTTGGTATTTTTTTTTTTAATTTTTGGTAAATTTTTTATTTTGGCTGTGGCAACACTGACAGCATTGCCGCTCAGGCCACTAAAGTGACAATTTGATCCTTTTTTAAGAGCCAGGCTACCGGAACCCAACTTTTTGAAAATATGCAATATTTGAACCTTTTTAAACATTTGGGCCACTTTTGGTCCTTTTTTACTTTCAAACCTATAATGTAATAAATATTTTTTAGTTTTTTTCTTAAATATAAAAAAAGCTTTTTTACGTTTGTTTTTACATGGCCGTTTTCTGCTACTGTTGTTGGTATGTAGATTGTAATAAAAGGAATATTGAGAATTAAGCAAAACAAAGCTGACGGCGGTGGTAGCTTAATGGGATGCTATTGGCTTACCAATCGAAACGACTTAAGTTCGATCCTCGGTTGAGGCCGCCTGAAGAAGTCTGATGAGGGGATGTGGTGGTCTCCGAAATGGATCCATAACTTCAACCAAAAAAATTTTTTTAATTTTTCTTAATTAAAAACTGGCCAAGAGCTCATATAAAATTCACATAAAAAAGCCTCTGTTACCTTTTCACTTTTCATTAGCAATTCTCCGCTGCGAAGGAAAACCCCGAAAAAGTTATTTGGGAGTAAAAATTTTTAGAATGCAAGAAAATTGTTTTAACAAACCGAAATAGAAGAGTTTTCGCACAACGTGGGGGAATGAAAAACAACTTAAATGAGAACTAGTTGTGAATTTGTTGCAAATATGTTAACGCTGCCAGCAGTGCATCAGCAGAAAGATTATTTTCAAAACTTTCACTATTTAAGACCAAGGGTACAAACCGCTTGCAAATTGCTTTAAGCATTAAATAAACCACAAAAATATATAAAAATGTGTTTCTAGCTAAAAAAAAATTTGGGAAACACTTTTTTTCCTTTTTTCGGCTACTTTTCGAAATTTTTTAGCGGCAACACTGCACATTTTATTATTGGTGAATTCCTCTCTCTATATAAAACAATGAGGTTTTCATTTTTAGTGTTTCCCAGCCTTGGGCACCACTACACTCAAGCCATTACTAAAAAATTAGTGTGTGTTGGTGCGCCTACTGTAGGATAAAGTGAAAAATTACTAAAAATAATCAGTCTGCATGCAGATGTTGAGCGAGCAGGGTCATGCGCGCACGCTTCGCGAAATTATGAAACAACGTACGTATACACATACATATGCTTGTTGTTTGGCATCCGCAAATAGAATAAAAGAATTTCAAGCGACCACTTGCTTTCACGCCAGTCGAAGGCAAACTGATTATTTTTCCTAAGCGACGATCGCCAAGTCCCATCGTAAGCACTCGTTTTACGCTCTTTATTTGTCTGTAGTAGTGACAATCGGTGTGTATACGTACACGGGCGCTTACTCTCATTTAGCAGGTGCTAAGGTTTTGCCCAAGGCTGGTGTTTCCGTACGCGCTGTGCGATGAACATCACTTAAGGCGGAGTGTACATCAACTTCGATATCGCCTTAGCTCCCCTTTCCCCGGAAATTATGCAGTGCCCACGAAAGCCCATGATCGCCCCTCTGCTGCGTTTATGTGCCTTGCGGCGCCCATCCCTGCTCTAACCCATCCAAGGTCGTATTTAGCGGGAGATTTGGGTATTTGAACCTCCTCCTCCCCAAATTCTGGTAGCTAAATTTTGCTTCTATCATATTCAAAGCCATAGGGTCCTCTCTTTTACCCAAAATTGATTACCTTGAATCACTAGGTCTAAGAATCACAATGAAAAGAGTTCTATGTAGCAGCCCTGCTCAACACCTTGAATTTTATAGCAGTATTGCTTTGCACCATCCCGGGGTCATCCTGGCCCACGTATTGACCCACATTTGGGGACCCGACCTAGGAATAATGGGTTCATACCTACGTAAAATCCCAGCTCAACACCCTTCGTTTGATACCAATATCACTGGGAAATATTCCGTGGGCATCCGTGTCTACGTTTTGACCAATATCTGGGGACTTGACCTAGGAATCAGAATGGGTACGGCTCGATATAAAATTCCTCCTCAACAACGCTCGTTTGATACCAATATCAGTTAGAAATATCCCGGTGTCATCCGGGTCCACATTTTGACCCAAATATGGGGACCCCACCTAGGAATCACAACGAGTTCATCTCTATGTAAAATCCCTGCTCAAGACCCTTCATTGTATACCAATATCAGTTAGAAATATTCCGGAGTCGTTCGAGTACACCTTTTGACCCATATCTGGAGATCTGGTGCAAGCATCACAAATAAAAGAGTTCTATGTCGAAGTCCTCACCAAGACGTTTCTTTTGATACCAATATCACTCAAAAATATTCTAGGGTCATGCGGGTCCACCTATTGGCCCATATTTAGGGACCCAGCCTAGGCCTCTCAAATAAAAGGGTTCTATGTCGAAGTCCTCACCAAGACGTTTCTTTTGATACAGATATCGTACAGAAACATTCGGGTCAACGTTTTGGGCCATATCTGGAGACCCGACCTAGGAAACACAATGAGTACTATTTTATGTAAATTCCCTGCTCAAAGCATTTCATTTGATAACAATATTGTCCAAAAATATTCAGAGGAAAGCGGGGTCCACGTTTTGACCTTTTGACCTATATCTAGGGAACCGACTTCCAGATTTGAAAAAATATGCATACTATAAACCATCTAGGGCAAGGTACTGAGCTTGTATGTAAATTTGGTCAGAATTCCTCCACGCGTTTGGGCGAAAGCCGGCGACAAAGAAATAGCCTTGATTTTTATTACAAGCTTTTATTTCTGTGGCCACAAGCCATAACCGCCTAAGTCGACTTAAGACCAAATTGAGTTATATATACGACGTTATTATACATTAGAAACTCTATATTTCTGTAAAACCCCCATACCTATAACTTATTCCAATCAAAAGATATTAATAAAAACATTTTGGCTTAACCCACAATAGAAGTATATTAAATATGCTATAACAGCAAAAATTTATATACTATATACTTAATGAAATTTCTTCATAACATTTTGTTTTATATAGAAAATTTAGTCGTAGCATGGTGGATGGTTCATCGATCTGGTATTCATAGTTTTTAATCAACTTTTATGATTTTTAAAATACACACGCGTATATAAAAATCAATTTATCTCGAAATCATATTATACGACTTAGGTGATTATGGCTTGTGGCCACAGATTTAAATTCACTTTTTGTATGGGTGTATGTATGTATGTATGTCGTGGAAGTTTGCAACGAATATTTAAGATACTTCTAGTTGAGCTAGGTACTTGAAAAGTGGAACATAGTTCAGGACCCGAGGACAATGCAATGCGAAATAAAAAAAATACGATAGATGGCGCTGGTATCAAGATATTTGTAAAATTCGTATTTACCGACCGAATTTGTTCATATTCGGTATATATATTGACTATGAGAAAGTAAATGCGTCTGTGAAAAAAATCGCCGCTAGGTGGCGCTATTGTCAAGATATTTAGAAAATTAGTATTTATGAACCAATTTTGTTCCTATTTTCATCACGTATTACCTAAAAAAAAAGAGAAAATCCGTAATAAAATTTTGCCGATAAATGACGCAGGTGTCGACATATTGAAGCAAGTTTTATGAATAACGGAAAAAACTATAAACACGGAAAAATGCCGACAATATTGAAACATTGGAAGCGTTAGCAATAAACAAAGTTATAAGGCCGGTCTATTGATTAAGATTAATCTGCAAAAGTAAAAAAAACTAACAAGAGAGATTCTGAAACACTGATACAAAGCCAACATACATATGTAGGTAAGATTGCACGAAGTTATCTATTCACAAAAGAGTATAGTAAAACCACTTAAACGACTCCACAGAAATTGGATAATAAAAAATCTGGCTGAGCAGAAACCATCAAAATGTTAAACATAGTGCACTTCATATTAAAAACTGTTGGACTATATTGATAGTGGGAGTGTTGAAATTTATTTGATGTAATATGCATTGTAAAACTAAAAAGGAAAAAATAAAGCAAAGTAAAAAAAAATTTTAAAAAGCTTTTATTTAATATTAATTTGCTAAAAAGGAAAAAAATTAATTTTTAATATTTTTGAACAAGATTTATATTAGTGCTTAGTTCATTTGGATCTTAATTTCAATCTAAGCATACATTTAACGTATTGCTTCAAATCATTTCTGTATATGTATCAACATACATAAATAAAAGCACGGGTACTCATTAGATATTCATGTTATAAAACAGTATTGGTGAAATGGAAGGAAGCGATAAAAACGTTAAATTCCAATTACGTAAGATATGCATTACGTAAAGAGCACCCACGCTTTTATTGCAGATGCCCATGTCTTGGAAGGACCCATCAAAATATGTACAGCTATGGACACATAAATGGCACACTTTGTGAGAAATACTTTGTAACTCTGAAAAACCGTGAACAACTTTAGCAACTACCACATATTTGGCATTTTTTACAACCTTTGTTCCTTACATTTGGTAATATCATAAAATTAAATTATATGTCATATCTATCCAACAAAAAAATTATAAAATTCTGAGCAAGGTCAAAAATGAGCTGGACACATACCCAAAATCTGGAGATAGGGGCCAAAAATCCTTTATTCATAAGTTATGTCATATATTGTACTTAGGGTTGCCAGACGTACTGATTTGATCAGTACAATACTGATTTTTCGTGCTCCGTACTGATGGTTTTAAAAACCTTAAGAAATACTGGTTTTTTGGATTTTGTACTGATTTGTACTGATTTTTAGCCGCCACAAAAAAAATTCATTTTTATCACCCTGCACTGTTTTTAATTTTCCAACTATTTTCATTTGACGTTTGTAATGCTGTGGTTATGCTTAAGACAATACTCGACGAGCAACGTGTAATTGTTGTTGTGCACTCCGACGAGTGAGCGAATTTTCGAACTCTCACATCGATCAAATTTGCTGGGTGCGCTCTAATCATCGATTTAAGCGTAAACACCTCTCATCGATGACGAAAATGTGTCCGAATTTGAACGGTGTTTTGCTCGTAAGCATAACCACGGCATAACCATGAAACACTTAGGAAGGAACGTTAAAAGTCATAGAAGCATGATTGACAGTTGAGGAGGTCCATAACAAAACGCAATAATTCCACCAAAACAATTTTTTGGATAAACGAAAAAAACTAATTTAAGTCAATAGGATATATATTTTTTTTAAACTGTTGTTGTAGTTTAATAGTTATCTAAAAACAATACAAATCATAAAAAAAATATTTTTATCTGGCAATTAGTTTTTAAGTTATTTAGATTAAAAAAATGGAAATGTTGCGTTTTGGTCCGTCCAATAGTATTTATTTCATTTTGTTCTGAACATGTATGGAAATGTTGCGTTTTGATATAAACTAGGTTTGGAATTTTGGATTTTTGCTTTAAATATTTTTGTTTGATTTTAATTGCTAATACATATTCTATAGGAAAATTAAAAACTGTTTTATATCAACGGTTTTTATTGCATTTAAATCACTATATTAACATACAAGTATTACAATAAATTCACATTATATTACACTTTCATTGCAGTGTCCTCCTCCAAACAATCACATAAAGTTATATCATCTGTTCCATTGGCACTATTTCCCTGCTGATCTAAAAATATCTTGGTATAATACTCCAACTCCGATATTTTGGACCACTGTTCGCCAAAGTTTTCTCCTTACCCCAACAGTTTTCTCAAAATATTTAGCATAAAAAGAATTAGCAAATGTGTTTACAATATTAAATGCAAAGTAGTTATTCACAAAGGTAGTTTAATCAAAGAATATTTCTAACAACCATAGAAATAAAATTAATTTAATTGGATGGATATGGAAATGTTTCATTTTGGTCTGAACTAATATTTTTGGTGTTGAATAACTGTAAAATTATTGACCTTTGGTATGTTTTATAGCAATGGTTACATAGGTTTTAATGCGTAGAATTGGATTTAGTTAAAAACCCAAAAAATTTGAAAAGTGGAATTATTGCGTTTTGTTATGGACCTCCTCAGTTAACGATACGGAAACAAAAACAAAATGCCAGTAATAAAGACGATTTTCTCCGCATATATTGTTTTTGTTTTTTTGGAAGACAATGTAATGATTTTTTGGGGAAAGGTATCTGGCAACCCTAATTGTACTATAACTTTTTCTCTGTTTATCGCATCAACATGATTTTGACGTCGATGAAAAGATGTAGTATACAAACTGTTAATGTAAGTATCTGGAAAAATACCAGAGAAACTGTAAAAAATATATCACAAATTCAATTTTTTGTTCAATTTTAACACGGATTTCTCTATGAACTTGTTAACCAGTGTACATGTAAAACTATTTTAGAACAAGCTCCTATTAATTCTGTTTGCAACGACATATAACTTTTGCATACCCGCGTAGGCGTTTTTCAATTTCGTGACATCTACAAGACTGTTTTTCGTCAACCATACGCACGTGGAATCTCATACCCGGTGCAACAAGAAACTGATTACACCATAACAACTATAGACAAATTCTTTATATGTATGTATGTATGTAGAAATGTTTCAAAATAAATAACTTGAATTGGCCATCTACTGATAAACATCTAATCTTACTTTACATTATTAACATATTTTTCTTTCTTCTAATTTTTTCACTTTTATTTTATTTCCCCCATTCATGAGAGGTATGAAGTCTGCGGTACGGTACTAGTTTACTTGGTTCGTGTTCATTGGCTTGCTCTATCGCGCTTATTTGTTCTGGTACTACTAATTAAACTGTATGGTATTGAATAACTGTGTGATTTTTCTTATCTCTTACGTAGGCACACACTACAGTCTGGTTTGTTACCGTATTTAGTTTGTTGCAAGATTACGTATTTTGTTAAACAATCGACGTTATCTCAATGGCATAGTTATTGTTACCATCAGCAGCAGCGGTTTTCTCAACACCAATACGTCGCCTGAGAAAACGAATGTCGTATGTTACAAAACATAGTTTCGAGAAAATCGAGTTTGAAGTTCAAAGTGGAAATTCTCAAAAACTATACAACAGATTTTTCTGTTATTTGGACGAGCTGTAGCGAGTAGCACCAATACCTGTTGGCACATACGACAAAAATTCTTCTCTTTTTCCAAACCGGAATGGTTATGAGGCTCACATTTTTTGAGATATCGGCTTGAAATTTGGCAGTTGAATATATTTTGATGATACTTTGATCTTTTGTCGGAATACACCACATCGGCCTAATATAAGCTATAGCTCCCATACAACCGATTGTTCAGATATAGCTGTTTTCGGGTATAACTTCCATATTTAAGGATCAAATTATGCTAAACTCTGCAGTAATTAGTATTATACTACAATAAAATATGTCAGTGAAAATCATTCAGATCGGATCACTATAACCTATAGCTCCGATACAATATTTTTGTTTTTTCTCAGTAGCTCAGCGGCACATACGACATATGTTTAAAATAAACAAAAACGAATTTATATGGGAATTTGTCGTATGTATGTATGGTAGTAATTTTGTAACATACGACAAATGCACACAAAATCACTCAAAAACTAAAAGAGATAGAAAAAAATGGATTAGAAAAATTAAAAGATTAGGTCCGATTTAGTTAATCTGCATCAAAAACTAGAAATTGTCGATTTTCACATACGACATTCGTTTTCTCTGGCGACGAATAGGATGGTATTCACCATTTTTTCGTATCTATGTACGCCTACGCACCGTGGGCATTCTCAATATGTACACCCCAGTGCAAAAATGCGTTATATTATTTTCTGGCGCAAAAACGAACTATCGTACAAACAAAAGACGCGAAAACTCGAAGCGCGAAAACATGCCAACAAAACTTTTTAGTTCGGGTTTTCCCCTAAGATAAAAGGGCAAAAACGAACTAAAAAGTTTTTTCGACATGTTTTTGCGCTTCGAGTTTTCGCGTCTTTTGTTTGTACGAAAGTCTTTTGTTGTACGAAAGTTTGCATTTTTGCACTGGGGTGTAAATATGAGAAGCTGCCCAAAATCACATACTAGAAATGAGGCTTTTAGCTTTAGAACACTATCAACGGTTATTTGAGGTGCATTCGAGAACTAACGTTTGAGATTGAAATATGGCTAATTCTCAAATGCATCTCAAATTGATAAGTAAAATGTGTATTGGGTATGTATGTACAGACATATACATATGTAAATATAATGAATGCATTCATATACTATGCATATGTACGTAACAATTTTCTTTACTTTGACGTGCTTCCAAGCACGGTGGGCCAAAAAGATCTGAAAGTTGGTACTAATTAAACTAATGAATTTTTTTGTCGAAGTTCAAAGAAATATTATTATTATATTGAACTTGTTATTAAATTTATAATCGAGCAGATGACATAAAAATTGGTAACCTCATGGTATAAAGAATACAGGTATGTGCATAGTCATTTTGACGCTGTCTTTTTGATTAAAAAGCAGATTTTTGAAGTTTGATCTTATGTCAGTTTTGGAGTATAGCGATGCCAGACTTATTTTTTGAATGCGTAGATTTTTGTTTGAAAGTTTGCGTATTTCAGGAATCAAAGGACAGAAAGAGAAAGCAGATTTATGGAACTTCCGGTAGCTCCTCTTCGCTCACTCCACAAATCTTCATCCACTCTCCGCGAATAAAGGGTATCGTCGGAAATTGGAAAAATTTTATATCACCGTCTTTGCAGCCATATTTGGTATTATTGCACCGCGGAGCAACTCATATTGTTAAAATCTAGGGTACATATTTTTTTGTAATTGGATTGGACATATGTACACACATACATATATAGACTGAAATGCTCACTTGGTATGATGGTGTACATACATATCGTCGTTTAAAGTGCAAAACCGCGTGACATTTTTGCCAAAAATGAGATTTCATCAAAAATACATTCCTGGCGTCCGTCCCCATCCATTTTGAGATTCACACAACGCAATTCCAAATAATCACACAGTTTCAAAACCGCTTTTTTTAAGGAATTTTTTCGAACCAATACCGCGAATAATAGTTGTTATTGCTTTATAAATGTACTGTAATGTACTAAAGTTGATTATACTTTCATAAACACGAAATGGATTATAACTTTGCTTTATTGAAGAAAAGTTTTTACGTACGCCTGCAAAACCGCCTATACGTCACTATTGAACAAAATAAAAGACGCAAAACCGCTTATAAATACATAAGTAAGCCAATAACTGCACATTTAACTGTTTTTCGCCAAAATGATATTTGGATTAAGAATATAATCCAAAAATCTACCTTGGTTTGGATGTGGGTTTGCAAAATTTCGAACCGTTTTGAATTAAAACAGTTTTTACTGCCTCCTGTAAAATTTGGGTGGTAGCGGATACACGGTATTGCACTTTATGCGACGATATGGAGTTATAATAGATCAATCTCCAAAACCTCCCCAAAATATATACCAGAGTGATCACAAAGCCTAAATTAAAAGTAATCGTAACTACTAAACTAAATTAAAAACTCACCGAGAATACCGGAAAGGGGCTACTTTGTAGTATGGCCAAACTGATATTCCGCGAACTAAAAATCCGAAATGAATCTTTTATGAATCACTGATGAAATTCATCTATGACTGAGGAGGCATCAGTGAGTACTTTCAAGACTGCTGAATTTTTCATATAAATGGTTTGCTTTTTTCAAAAAAAAAAAAATAATAATAATAATAAAAATTGTACTCAGAAGAATCATCAATGATCATTCAGCGGTGAAACAAATTTACTGCAGGATGTGTAATTTTTTCAAATTGAAAAAATTTCTTTCAATTCAAATTGAAAAAATTCGTTACTATGAATACCATGGTTACAATTTATTTTTAAAACAAAGCAGTGAAAAATACTATTATAATTAATGGAGGATTTTTATCATTGAGTATGGCAGCACGAAATATCATAATCTGCTTAATTGTCAGGTGGTTAATATGGCGACGAAAACTTGACGTTTGTTTTACCTGGTATACTTATACCATGTGGTAACCTATCGTTTTACCTCAACACTTTTCTTCAAATGTGATGGTTTGTTCAACCATTTTACAAACTTTTGAGGCTAAGGTAGGCTTGTTAAAAAACCCAAATGAAATATAAAGTAAAAACACCAAAGAAATTTACGGCCCTTTTTTATAAAAAATAAAAGAAGTTTTAGAAATGGAATAAAATTATATTGGTCGAATTCAGAAGACGCAACCGTTGCCCAACAGTTGTGTTTTTATCTCCTGAACGAAAAGTTGGGTACGAGTAGTTCTGATTTACACAAATGTTGTCGTGTTTGGAGACATTTTTCCAGCATAAGTTTTGTTATGTCACTTGACACAAAATGTTGTGTTTACGATTTTGACATACATATGTATGTACAAAATTACAAAATTGTAGTAATAAATTGTTGAATGCAGGCAAAGTAGCGAAATTATTGCAGATTACGTTCTGGATAATTATAATAATAATTTGTTTATTTAACGTTCATGCCGTTCAAAAGGCGCAAATTGTATCACGTTCAGCTGAGTGGAATTTTACAACAGTTGTGCAAAACACTTGTTACTTCTGAACCCGATCATTTTAGATTTTAACAATCTTAGAAATCTATTTCTTTTTTTTTAAGAATAAGGGCGTTCGTATATGAACATGACCATAAATTTCCGGTGTTGGTGACAAAATTTTTTAAATCATATTTAGCGATTTATAATGTTATTTACTATGTTATGTGTACATATGTATGTAAATTCCCAAAATAAAGCAAAAAGAAACTATGCACATTAGATCCATTTGTGGGCAATATGGGTATCAAAATAAAAATTTTACCTAGCACTTCAATCTGAAGCCATTCCATTTTTCTGTGTTCCCGTTTCGACATACATACATATGTATGCAAGCCAAAAATTTGACTCAAATGTCGCCGATATTCTTAAAAATATTCCTTCAGGGCCAGCTATCGGCCAGTAGGTATATCGGAAATTAGCTAAGAAATTGGCATTTAATGAGTTCCATATGCAAGCCCTAGTAAAGAACTTTAATTTGATACCAATATTGCCCAATTATATTTTGGGGCCATCCGGGTCCACGTTTTTGCCGCTATCCACGGTATCGACCTTTCTAATTTTTTTTTTTACTAAGACTATCATTAATAACCCCAAAAACCGCCATCAAGAGCAAAATTCTTAAAATTGTTTAGGAATTTTAAATCATGTCAGCCCTTTTATACCCAACTTTACTTCACTTCCAAATTTTATTAGGTTTTTATTAGCTATACATTTCTGGAAAGCGCATTAAATAACGCAGCTTACCGTGTGATTTAATTAAAAAACAAGTAAGAGCGCGGCTGTCTTCGGCCGTACCGAAGACTTCATACCTTTCATGAGTGGGGAAATGCAAAGTTACCTATGTATGTACATAGCCTGATTTAGTGTAATTTATAATTTCAATCTTGTGGGTTATTTATGGAACGATTTATTAGAAAAAATGGTGTCTGGGCTATTTAAATGGAGGAGTTATACGACAAAATGTGTATATCTGAACAATCGGTTGTATGGGAGCTATATGTTATAGTGGTCTGATCTTGACAATTTTCGGTAGCCTTGTTTAGGCCAACATGTGTACAAATACTTCAAAATGTCATGTCCTTAGCTGTTTAAATGAGGAAGTTATTCACCAAAATGTGTATATCTGAACAATCGGTTGTATGGCAGCTATATGTTATAGTGGTCCGATCTTGATAATTTTCGGTAACCTTCTTTGGGTCAATATGGGTACAAATACCCCAAAGTTTCGTGTCCTTAGCTGTAAAAAGGGAGAAGTTATACCCCAAAATGTGTATATCTGAACAATCGGTTGTATGGGAGCTATATGTTATAGTGGTCCGATTCGGCCAATTCCTACAAATGATCGATTGAGCATCAAAACTCACCCGTGTTCCAAATTTCAATCAAATATCTCAAAAACTGAGGGACTAGTTTGCGTTCACACAGACGGACGGACGGACGGACGGACGAACGGACGGACAGACGGACATGGCTTAAACGACTCAGCTTATGATTCTCATTATATCGGTATATATATTGATGGGTCTGTCACGCCTCCTTCTAGTACTTTCAAGATTTGATTTTCGGCACAAAGTTATAATACCATTTCATTCTCATGAAAGGTATAAAAATAATGTCCGCTTTCAAGAAGTTGATGGTTCATGAGAAAAAACGAAAATGATAAATTTAGGCCGCGATATTACCTTACCTGGGGAGTGCACGAAAAAACTGAATACGCCATTCGCTTTAGCTGTTAATTCTACATATGAGTAGATATCAATTTTTTTCTTGTGCAAAATCCTAACTTTTTTCATACATAAATCTAAACATACCTTGAAATTCTGGGAAATTGCGCCGTTTTTGGTGTAGCTCCATCCAGTTTTTGGAAAATTTAAATTTTTTCAATTTACTTACACTACAACACCCTACTTTCATGTTCCGGTGCCGGAGGGAGGATCTGAGAAGGTTTAAAGAATCTCATTCAAAAAAACGCATCCAATGTACATGTACATCTATGTATGTAGGTACTCGTATAATAATACTTCCTTCTGCAAGTTTGTTCGTAATTACCTAGAATCGGGTTTAGGCTAAAAAAAGTTGAAAATATTGAGAGGGCATGGCAGCGAACTGAAAAAGGGGGCGTGGCACCTCCCATAGAAACTTAATCCGTCATGCTGAATATGTCTGGAAGTGTTCATGGGAGTTAGAACGGAGATAAACAATATCAGTACCATACTTTCGAGAAAAATGGGAGTTATTGGAAATGGGGTGTGGCACCCCAATACAATTTTTAGTACTAAGAAACCCTGGAATTATTTGTGTTAGAATATTAAATTATCACCACTAATAGATCTTGCATATATACATACATAATAAATGTTATAGTTGTAGAGTTTCAAGAAAACTGTATCTCTAAAAAAGTGTGATCACTTTAGGTTAAATAAACGTTTTTAAATAAATTAAATTTAAAAAAATATTAAAACAAGACATATCAGTGAAAAAACTCTATATTAAAACCCAGATTAAGACCTCCATATTTGATACCAATATTAACATAAAGAATAGAGTAGGGATAGTGATATGGATCGAGATAAGGATAAGGGAGTTTTTCGCGGCGAAAATATATATTTGTATGTCTATAACTGTTATTCAGAGAATTGAAAATTCCAAGATAATGGTGAGGAAAATGGAAATTAGGGACTTTTTCTGTAGCCTTTATAGGAATAAATTTTAGGCAGAACAACGTCTGGCGGGTCAGCTAGTATACATATATATTTCACTATTCTACAGCCAAAAAATACCAAGAAATCCAGGCATGGGGGAGGGGGGATGGACCTGTTGAACTTGGAACTATTCTTTTTTTTTAATTTTTTTATGAGGTTGGGTTTTTGAGATAACGGTCATTTTGTGTTGTTTTGTTATCTTTTCATTAAAAAAGCATTTTCGATGAAGACTCAAATGTGATAACGGCAAGCGGAAAAACAATTTTTATACCTTTCATGAGAATGAAATGGTATTATAACTTAGTGCCAAAAAATTTTTGTCGAAAGTACCAGAAGGAAGCGTGGGGGACCCACCAAAATATAAACCGATATGATCAGAATCACGAGCTGAGTCGATTAAGCCATGTCCGTCTGTCCGTCTGTCCGTCCGTCCGTCTGTGTGAACGCAAACTAGTCCCTCAGTTTTTGAGATATCTGAATGAAATTCGGAATACAGGTATGCTGTTATATGCAGCTGATCATTTGTCGGAACCGGCCGAATCGGACCACTATAACATATAGAAAACAACCGATTATTCAGATATACATGAAATTTTTGAATGTAATTTGTGCATAACTTCCCCATTTAAACAGCTAAGGACATGAAACTTTGAAGTAGACGTGCCCATTTTGGCCCAAACAAGGTTACCGAAAATTGTCAAGATCGGACCACTTTAACATATAGTTCCACAACATCCGATTATTCAGATATACACATTTTGGTGTATAACTCCTCCATTTTAACAGCCAACGGCCTGAAAATTTGAAGTATTTGTACCCATATGGACCCAAACAGGGTTACCGAAAATTGTCAAGATCGGAACACTATAACATATAGCTCCCCTACAACCGATTGTTCAGATATGGACATTTTGGTGTATAACTCCTCCATTTTAACAGCTAACGGCGTGAAATTTTGAAGTATTTGTACCCATATGGGCCCAAACGGGATTACCGAAAATTGTTAAGATCGGACCACTATAACCTATAGCTCCCCTACAACCGATTGTTCAGATATGGACATTTTGGTGTATAACTCCTACATTTTAACAGCTAACGTCGTGAAATTTTTAAGTATTTGTACCCATATGGGCCCAAACAGGGTTACCGAAAATTGTCAAGATCGGACCACTATAACATATAGCTCCCCTACAACCGATTGTTCAGATATGGACATTTTGGTGTATAACTCCTCCATTTTAATAGCTAACGGCCTGAAATTTTGAAGTATTTGTACCCATATGGGCCCAAACGGGATTACCGAAAATTGTCAAGATCGGACCATTATAACATATAGCTCCCATACAACCGATTGTTCAGATATGGACATTTTGGTGTGTAGCTCCTCCATTTAAATAGCCAAGACACCATTTTTTCTAATAAATCTTTCCATAAATAACCCACAAAATTAAAATTATAAATTAAACTTAATCAGGCTATGTACATATGTACATAGGTAACTTTTCATTTACCCACTCATGAAAGGTATGAAGTCTTCGGTACGGCCGAAGACAGCCGCGCTTTTACTTGTTTTTAATTGAAACTTTGTTTATTTGCATCCGCATTTTTAAATTGAGATGTGATTACTTTATTGTTTGGAAGCTCTACATACATGTGTTTCCCTCTAAAATCATTTTGACCTATGAAGTCGTTTCCATAAAACAACCTTTTTGTTTCACCCGAAAAAATCTCCAAAAATAATATATTCATCGGATCTCTGTGATATTACGCTTAATGGGTGTTTGCAATTAAACAGGCTAATTTTTGAAAGAATAAAACTTTCCTGAATCTTACACTTCTTATAAAAAACCTACCTTTAAAATCACAAATTTAAAAAAAAATCGCAAAAAAATTAAAAAGTTTTGAATTTGACCAGCTATTGCTCAGGGAGGTTTCGTTCAACCTGTACGTTGTTTGAAGCGTATTTTGATTGGCTTTCGAACAAGGTACTGCTTATGCTTAAATACATAATGTTTGAATGAAGTGATAACCAAGACACGTAAAATTACCGTTATCTCAAAAACCTAACCATACAAAAATTGTAAAAATTTTTTCCAAGCTCAGCACGTGCATGCCTATCCATGCATGAATTCCTTGATATTTTTTCAAATTAATTATTTGTAAACTAGTGTAATTAAATAAACAGACTAAAAGGAAAGACAATTTTCTTAACATTTTCGACTAAAGTACAAATCCAAAGAATTCTTAAGAAGTTCCAGCAAGATGGAGTCATTTTCACAGGAAAAAAGTTTGCCACATTTAGTGCTTTGATGTCCCATAGTGCAGCGGAGACAATGCGTCTGCTAGCACTTAAAATAAGTCGGTAAGTTATGTAACCTGCTTTCTTTCGACCCGATTTATGTTTCGATCATCAGTACAATTTTTAATGGAATTTTCATGTTAATTTCAATCAGAATTGATTTTATGGTAAACGTAAAACATTTAATGTTCATGTAAATAGTTGCAATTCTCAATACTCCATTCTTGCTTGTAATACTCATCTGTTCATAGTACACAGAGTATGAGAATTTTTATCACATAACAGTAGGTTACATACTATGAAATAATCGAGATAGACATTGACATATATTTATATCAAAATAATCAGTATGGAAAAAAGAAATTGATTGAGCCATGTCCGTCCGCCTGTCTTCTGTATGTTCTCCTGGTGCAAAGTGCATACTGGTCAGCCCCCATACACAAGTCAAAAATGTTGATTTTTCAAAAAGAAATTTCTGTCATGCATTTCCGTGGAAAATATATTGAATTTTATGGAAAACCTCCTTCTATACGCAATAGACACCATTAAACGTTCCCTGTAGGATTTTGGAGTATACTTAGTATACTCCATAAACTAGACTGTAGGGGATTGTAACTGGTCCAAAATTTGGTCCAATCCCATATAAAATTCTATTTAGATTTTATATTGCATGTCCTAGGCTAGGGTCAATTGTAGACCCCAGTGCAAAAATGCGTTATATTATTTTATAGCGCAAAAACGAACTATCGTACAAACAAAAGACGCGAAAACTCGAAGCGCAAAAACATGCCGACAAAGCTTTTTAGTTCGTTTTTGCCCTATTATCATTTCATTTTTTGAACTCTATTTGGTCTACTTACAATGTAACTATACCTAGCTCTATAATTTTAGGACAATTGAACCCTTCGTTCCTTCAGAGTTACTTTGGCTCATTTAAAGTCAACACATTCAAAAAAAAATTTTTTTTGGAAAAACTTTGTGTAAATAAGTGTATTATGGTTTTCTTGGTATTTTTTGGCTGTAAACTAGTGTTAGTTGTGGCGTGGATTACAACATACATATATGCTTTTAATTTTTCTGAAAGATGAGTCATATAGTGGGACACCAATGTGCAAAATTTGGTTTCGGCAGGTCAATCCGTTTCTAAGTTTTCTCCCACTCTCCATACAAATGCGTGTGGGCTGAAATTGGACGGTAGTGGACTTAGACATGAAAAAAAGGTAGTTAATAAAAAAAATATATGGAAAAATTAAAAATTTTGGCGTTAACTCAATTTCTTCACATTTTCCCGCATCTGTATCGACGCTTCCAAACAATACTGTAAATCAGGGCTGCTCAACGCTCTCGTATTGAAAGTACAAAACTCAATACATCTACAAATTTTGTATATTTTTCAATTTCAATTTCAATTTCAATTTATTCATAATATAATTAGTACAATAAGATATTCATCTTTTTTAGTACAAAGAGAAATAGGGAAAAAAACGAGTGATTCTTACATTCTAAAACGCAATGATCAGATCATTATTACATATAATAAATAAACAAATACATATATAAATATAAATACGTATACATACAAGTAGCAAAGAATACATAGTGGTTTAAATCTATAGATGGTCAATGAATTATTTACTGAATGAATTATTTACTGAAATACGAATAAATAGATGTTTTAAAATTAGTTCTGTTAAGGCTTCCCCTGATAGCAGCAGGAACAGTGTTCCAGGTGCGAACAGCGCTAACGAAGAATAGTCGTGCTGAAGTCAAGGAAGAATATTGCGGGACAATCAGGTCAGTTAATCGGGCTGACTTTGTTGGAGTTAATTTCGAATAAAGGTAGTTAGGAGCTTCTGACGAGATTATCTTATATAAAAATATACAGTTTCTGGCTCTGAGATAATTTATAATATCACAGCCCAATAGCCGGGTTTTAAACTCCGAGATGTGGTCAAACTTGGACAGGCCATAAACATAACGCGTCACATTATTAAACAATAAGTTGATCTTGCGAGCCGAGATACTGTCTAAGTTGCTGTAGACCACTTCCCCGTATGTAATAATGGGCATAATTAATTGCAAAGCAAGCTGGCGTCTAGTATCAACAGGTGTGTAAAATCCCGATTGCCATAGGCTTCTTAAAGTGGCATAAACCTTGCGGACAACCGAGTTGACATGGTCACCGCAGGTGAGACTTGAGTTGATTACAAAACCCAGGTTCACAGTTTTGTTAACTACTTTTAATGGCTCTACCCCAATTAGTATCGACGGAATGAAGTCAAATGACTTCATACGCTTTTTGGCTATAGGTAAAATATAAGACTTTTTGCTATTTAAAAGTAAGCCATTAGCAGTTGCCTAGTCAGAGATAGCTATAAGGTCAAGATTTAGATTATCAGATACTATATCAGGTCGATTGAAGGGGCCACTAGAGTATACCTGTAGGTCATCCGCATACGCATGCATTTGAGAAAACTTGCACACGCGAAAGACATCATTTATAAATAAGCTAAACAGCAGAGGACCCAAAATGGACCCCTGGGGCACTCCACTTGAGACCGTTTTCAACTGAGATACCTCGCAGCCAATTCGTACACGTTGGCATCGCCCCATTAGATAGGTTTGCATCAAACTCAGGGCACTACTGCTAAAACCAAAAAATCTCTCAAGTTTGCAACATAACAGCTGATGATTGACCGAATCGAAAGCTTTAGAAAAATCAAGCAGGCAGAGCAATGTTAGATGACCTTTATCAAAGCTTATCCTGATGCACTGAAAAATTTTTTTGCTCATTTAAATTTTTTTATCAATTCCAATAAAATATTATTTTAGAATTTAGTTTCAAATGGTAGTATCACATACATACAAATTTTTTTAATTTTTTATATGAAAATTTTTTGAATACCAATTTTTTACAGTGCTTTCATTTTTTGAATTTTTTTTCATTACACATTTGTTATTGTAAATTTCGATTTCTTACGGCAGTGCTCGAGCTCCTATACAAAGTGCTTTTGCTCTGCACATTCAATATGAATCATAGGCACATACATATAATTTTTTTTTGATATCTGAGTGCTTATGGGAGTGCACAGAAAATTTTATTTTCATATCTCAAGTGCAAATATGTATCTGTGCCTATGATTCGGAACAAAACAAAAACAATTGTGCTTTGAGTGCCTATGAGGTGAGCAGCCCTGCTGTAAATACTAAGTCGACTTAGTACGAATAAAAACATTGAAAGTATGCCATGAAAAACAACTTAGCAAGTTTTTATTTTTATACTCAGCTGTACTAGTACACAGAGTATTATAGTTTTGATTTCCTAACGGTGGATTGTAACAGAACGAAATAATCGAGATAGATATAGACTTATATATATGAAAATGATCAGGGTGAAAAGAGAAATCGATTGAGCCATGTCCGTCCGTCCGTCTGTCCGTCTGTACGCACGATAACTCGCGCAAAAATTGAAATATTTTGATGAAATTTTGAATGCAAGTTGGTATCAAGACAGGAACGGATGGTATTGAAAATGGGCGAAATCGGACCATGACCACGCCCACCTCCCCTATATAGTAAAAATCGAAAATTTGGTATCTCAGTCACTAATAGAGCTAGAGTGATAAAATTTCACCCACGTGTAGAGCTCGGGCCCTTATGAAGAAATTTGGTGAAATTTTGAAAAATGGGCGGTGCCACGCCCACTTATTAAGGGCCAAACATTGAAAGTTGTATAAGCCATAACTCAGAAACCTTAGCAGACATATCGATGAATTTTGGTACGCGTGATTTACTTACTCAGGCAAATGTTTGGACGAAAAATTGTCGAAATCGGTTGACGACCACGCCCACTTTTATATATGGGTATTATAAAGTGACCTAATAAAAACATTTTAAGCGATATCTCTGTCAAATATAAAGATATATCGCACGTTTTATGCAATAGGGATTTAACTCAAAAATTTTTTTTTTGGGAAAACGCAAATAAAGTTTTATAATTTCAAATAGTTTCCTTCTACCGCTAACTACAAAATCACTTATATTTCCGCCATTTTTATCTTTTTGAGTATTTTATAAGACTAGACTCAAAGGCACTACCCAGTTATTGAAATATATGGCAAAATCCCAGAAATCGAAAATTTCGAGTTAAATCCCTATTGCATAAAACGGGCGATATCATTAAAATTTTATGGCAGGAGTCCAAATATGGACATTAAACAAAAAACACAAAAATTTTAGAAAATGGGCGTGGCACCGCCTCCTTCTAGAAGCAGGAATATACGAGATTTCCTAGCCTATAACTCGACAAGTAATTGAGATATTGTTACGAAACTTGGTGTATATACTTTCATTACTTGTAGTAATACACGTTCGAAATTTTAGCGAAATCGGGGCCTAATAAAAAACATTTTAAGCGATATCTCTGTCAAAAATAAAGATAACTCATTGAAATTTTGTGGCATGAGTTCTACAATAGACCGGAAACAAAAAATAGAAAAATTTTGGGAAAATGGGCGTGGCACCGCCCCTTTTTAGACGAAGGAATCTACGAGATTTCGGAGCCCATAACTCGACAAATAATTGAGATATTATGACGAAACTTGGGTTATACACTTTTATAACTTGTGTCAATATATAAAACTAGCTGACCCGGCAAACTTCGTTCTGCCCAAAATAGATTTTTTTTTATTAATTTCTTTTCAAAAACTGTTATTACTCCGGTATTATTTTTAATAGAAAATTAACGATTTTTCACTACTTCATTGTGTAACAACTTCAAAAATATATAATTTTAGTATTCAGTTTAAGGCTGCACGATACACAACATTTTTCGTTTTCTGTCCCGGAGTGTAAATAAATAGCGAGGACGGTTTCCAACACGGGAACACGCCACATAGAGCTGACCATGTGAAAAGCGTGACATATCTAGGTTTATGCCGCATACTTCCAACGACTGCCCTTGTGACTTGTTAATTGTCATCGCAAATGCAGGTTTCACTGGGAACTGCATACGTTTGAATTGGAAGGGCAAATCTGTTGAAGAAAAGGCCCTTGAATGGGCCTTTCAAAATGCTTGCCAGGCCCTTCCTCGAACCCTTTTAGATATATTCAGCCTCAAAAGTTTAGTACATGGGAGGTGCAATGCCCCATTTTTCGATAAATCTTTTTTTTTTTTGGGTGAACATGGTTTTGATATCGTATATCTGCATAGTGATTTCTATGTACATGCCATGAACGCTTTTAGGGATAATTAGCCTTAAAAATTAATAACGCATGGGAGGTGCCACACCCCATTTTCCCAAAACTACTGTTTTTTTCATAAGCATGCTATTGATATCTTTAATACCCTGATCAATTTTCAGGTCCCAACCTTATATCATGTTCAGACATAAAAATTAATTAAGTCAATTGGGGTTGATTGAACATCTTTAGATTTGGTGTTCAGACATATTTAATTTACTTGGCCCATTTAACAGGTCGGCTCAAGATACATACACACATACACGCCGTGATCTGAATATCAAACTCTCGTGACCTAAATGTCAAAATTGTAAGGAGGACGAAATAATTTGACATTCATCTCACAATTTTTACCAATCGTAAACACGAATGCATGTATAAAATAAGCAGAAATAAAAACAAATTTGATAGGTGATGAAGAAGAACAAGAATGCAGCTGATCTGACGAACCAACCTGTTTAGTGGACACTGACGCTAATCACATTTCTCTTTTCATGACATTTCATTTTACTTATGAAACAAGCCTTTTAACAGGGTTGCATGCAGAATTGTTCTTCATTAACAACTCATTAATTTCTAATGAAGCATTAACTTGGTCAATTTTTGTATGGTAAATTGAGAATCATTGGGCTTGAAAATTGAATGAAGGCTCTTAATGTTCAATTAAGGTTGTGTCTGAACATAACATTAAACGCTTTTATAGATTTCAGCTTGAAAAATTAAGTTTGTATGGGAGGTACCACGCCCCTTTTACCGATAACCCCCACTTTTACGCGTGGAATGGTTTTGATATCATTAGCTCTATACCAATTTTCAGCTCCCTACCTTGAACTCGTTTAGAGATAATCAGCTTGAAAAATTAAGATTATATGGCAGGTGCCACACCCCCTTTTCCGATAACCTACACTTTTATGCGCAAAAATTGATTTTATATCATATAGCTCTGTACCAATTTCCAGGCCCCTGCGTTAAATCCATTTAGATAGTTTAAAAAATTAAGTGTGTATGGGTGGTGCCACGCCCCCTTTTTTGATAACCCCCACTTTTATGCGTGAGAGTGGTCTTAATTTTATTTAGCTCTATAGCAATTTTCAGGATCCTGCCATTTATTCTTTCTGATATATTCAGCTTCCAACGCTAAGTATGTATGGGAGGTGCCACGCCCCCTTTTCGTATAATTCCAATTATTTTGTGTTAATATGGAATTGATATCGTTTATCTCCACGCCAATTTACAAGTCCCTACCTTAAACAATTTTAGAGGTATTCAGCATGAAAAATTAATTAATTAATGGTATGGGATGTACCACGCCCCCTTTTCTGACAACCCCCACTTTTCTGCGTGAGAAGGGTTTTGATATCACCTACCTCTGTACCAAATTTAAGCTCCCTACCTTGAACTCTTTTAGAGATAATCAACTTTCAAAATTAAGATTGTATGGGAGGTGCCACGCCGCCCTAATATTTTTTAATTTTCTCTTCGACTAAAACTTCGCGGGGTTACAACAAACAAACCCCCCTAAGGAAGTATTTGATTTTGTTCAGCCGTTTTCAAGTTTTAGAGTTACAATTAAAAACCAAATCATATTTATATATATAGATACACCGTGATTCTACCAGACGCAAACAAACAATGAAAGCATACAGCTGAGTATCTAATGTTCGATTCCACTCGAACTTAGGCTTCCTTACTTGTTTCTTATGGTTTTATAAAAAGCGTACCCTAACTTAGATGGTATCGAGTTTTGGTATCGACCTTTCAATCCAAATATAAGTTACAAGCGAAAATATTCTTAGCGCACAACTGAAGTTTCATATCGAGTTTAAACTTTGAGAGCAAAACACAGTTTTCAGACTTAGTACAGTATTGAAAGAGTTTTTTTTAGTGCTTAGCACGAAATTTTTATTTTAATTCAATTTTTTAATTGTTGGGGTAAGTGGAAAAAAATTTTTCAACAACTATTTACAGCGAAGGTTGAGTGTATAGCTATTTCACGAAAAACCATTTTCGATCATCAGCACTCTTTTCGGAAGTGGATGCACCGGGGATTGAACCCGAGTCCATTCCATCTTCAGCCGTAATGACCCAACGGATAAACACACTCGGCCATTGAGACTCTGTGCAAGCTGTTGGATTTTCCCCACTTTTGCCTTTTTCATTTTCAACATTAACGTTGGTGTGTATATGCTTTTGCATATATTCTCCACAAACGTGCTGAATTTTTGTTGTAGGCAGTTCGCAATGAACATTGTTGTTGGTATTTATTTTATGTATATACCAAACAACGTCAAAAATTTTACTTGAAAGAGTTTTTAGTGCTTAGCACGAAATTTTTATTTTTAATTCAATTTTTAATTGTTGGGGTAAGTGGAAAAAATTCAACAACTATTTACAGCGAAGGTTGAGTGTATAGCTATTTCACGAAAAACCATTTTCAGCACGTTTGTGGAGAATATATGCAAAAGCATATACACACTAACGTTAATGTTGAAAATGAAAAAGGCAAAAGTGGGGAAAATCCAACAGCTTGCACAGAGTCTCAATGGCCGAGTGTGTTTATCCGTTGGGTCATTGCGGCTGAAGTTGGAATGGACTCGGGTTCAATCCCCGGTGCATCCACTTCCGAAAAGAGTGCTGATGATCGAAAATGGTTTTTCGTGAAATAGCTATACACTCAACCTTCGCTGTAAATAGTTGTTGAATTTTTTTCCACTTACCCCAACAATTAAAAATTGAATTAAAATAAAAATTTCGTGCTAAGCACTAAAAACTCTTTCAAGTAAAATTGTTAACGTTGTTTGGTATATACATAAAATAAATACCAACAACAATGTTCATTGCGAACTGCCTACAACAAAAATTCAGCACGTTTGTGGAGAATATATGCAAAAGCATATACACACTAACGTTAATGTTGAAAATGAAAAAGGCAAAAGTGGGGAAAATCCAACAGCTTGCACAGAGTCTCAATGGCCGAGTGTGTTTATCCGTTGGGTCATTGCGGCTGAAGATGGAATGGACTCGGGTTCAATCCCCGGTGCATCCACTTCCGAAAAGAGTGCTGATGATCGAAAATGGTTTTTCGTGAAATAGCTATACACTCAACCTTCGCTGTAAATAGTTGTTGAAAAATTGTTTTCCACTTACCCCAACAATTAGTACAGTATTGTTTGGAAGCGTCGATATGTGCGCTCTGCAGAGAAAAATGCACATCAAAAGGATAAATGAGTAAATAAGGTCGGCAAATGGGCAAAATGGGCTTTATTGCCCAATCGCCCACTGAAAAATTTGGTATTATTTCTCAAGGCCCTGTGCGATAAAGCAAATTGGTGTTATTTATCAATTGGGGCGCAATAACACAAATTTGCTTTATTTCCGTTTGCTTTCTAGCACCCCACCGTATTTTACTAGTTCTCGTGCTTCAGAAAAGCTCGGAAAATTTGAAAATTTCAGTCATAATTCCATTACTATTCCTATGGCAATATTATTATTTTC
The DNA here is from genome assembly GCA_960531455.1 of Urophora cardui. Taxonomy (NCBI): domain Eukaryota; kingdom Metazoa; phylum Arthropoda; class Insecta; order Diptera; family Tephritidae; genus Urophora; species Urophora cardui. The sequence continues at coordinate 72,560,364 of OY482673.1, read as the reverse complement.
GCTTAAGATAGAAACGCGATAACCGCAAGCAGTACCTCGTTCAATAGATGACTAAAATACGTTCCTAACTACTTACCACTTGTAGTGGTTGAATCAAACCTCGTTGAGTGACAGTTTGCCACATTGAAAATTTGTTAATTTTTTTCTATTTTTTCCGTTAACTTGGAACCCACCACGTAAAAATCCTATCTAATGAAAAGCAAAACAAAGCCTCGGATGAGACCACCTCTTTTTTATGACGACCATGGCAAACGTTTAAAGGAATATAATTTGAGGGTATGCGTCCGCACCCTTACTAGGGAAGGTGCCGCTGCCCAGCTGGATGAAATTCTCGGAAATGTGAAAGCTGACATCGCAAGTACTGTCTTTTACGCCAGTGATCGAGCGTCTAGCCGCCATCCGCATCAAAACGAGGTACTTGAACATATCGCTCATTTGTGTCCACGCTTCGACGGAAGAGAAGGATGATGCGACGAAAGACTCGTTCTATGACCTGTTAGAACAAACCTATGACCGCTGCCCCCGCCTCGATAAAAAGATCGTGCTTGGCGATTTTTATGACAGGATAGGCAAGGAAGGTATCTTTGGCGGTACAGTCGGAAAATTCAGTCTCCACGACGTAACTAGTCCCAATGGGACGAGGCTGATCGATTTCGCCGGGTCCCGAAGCATGGTCATTAGCAGTACCAGATTCCGGCACAAAAAATACACCAAGCGACATGGCTGTCACCTGATCAGATCGACCACGTCATGATCGACGGCAGACGGCATCCTAGATGCGCGCAAAATCCGCGGTCCCAATATCGACTCGGACCATTATCTTGTGGCAGCCAAGGTAAGCACCCGCCTCTGTGCGGAAAATAATGTGTCAACAGGAAAGAAAAGAACGTTTGAAGTCGAAAGGATGCACACGACGCAGACAGCCCATGAATACTCCATTCGGCTCTCACTCCTGCTCTCTGGGAGCGACCCTCCACCAAACGATGTATCCGAGGAATGGGATCACATCGCTCGTTCACTTCACACGGCCGTTGAGGAAGCCCTCACACCAATTTTCAGTAACCTACTAAAAATATTTCCAGATATTCGCTGTGAAAGTTTCAGTTTGTATGGGAGGTGCCCATCCCTGCCTAGCGTTTTTACCCGTTCAATAGATAGTTATCTCACATGCCCTCACACCAATTTTCGGTACCCTACTAAAAATATTTCCAGATATTCGCTGTGAAAGTTTCAGTTTGTATGGGAGGTGCCCATCCCTGCTTTACCAAGATCTAGCGTTTTTATCGGTTGGTCACGTAATTATCTCATATGCCCTCACACCAATTTTCAATACCCTACTAAAAATATTTCAACAGATATGCGCTGTGAATATTTCAGTTTATATGGGCTTTCGTTTTTGCCCTTTTATCTTAGGGGAAAAAACGAGCTAACAAGTTTTGTCGGTATGTTTTTCCGATTCGAGTTTTCGCGTCTTTTGTTTGTACGATAGTTTGTTTTTGCGCTACAAAATAATATAACGCATTTTTGCACTGGGGTGTACATATGTACAGCCATAACGGGATGGAAAATAATTGTTATTTTTGAAATTTGAACTCAAAAAGTCAAAGGGAAAGGGTTAATATTTGTAACATATATATATGTATATAGCATTGTGATGCTCGTGGGCCACAGATGGTCAATCCGATGTAATTTTAATTTTTTTGACTTTTATCGAAATGGTCAAAAAATAACTATTAAATTTTGATTTTTATTTTTTAAGTCAGAACATAACTATTAAAATCTGACTGATTTTTATGTCAGAAAATAACTATTAAACTTTGGCTTTTATTTTTTAAGTCAAAACTAAAAGTCAAAATCGCGTAGACCAATGATTACACTGTGCAACAGTGATTTCTCAACACAAAAAAAAAACATTTTAACCCTCTATCTGCATTGTTAATTGATATTTTCCACATGTGCTTCCAAACAAGGGTTCAAAACAGCTATCTGCGTTGGCTTTAGAGGGTTAACGTCTACCACAAAGAAATTCCTTATTAGAAATAGAATGTAGAAGAAATCCGAGCTCAAAAACTTCATTTGATGTCATTCTTTATAAGATATTTTCGATATCTCCAGCTAAAACCATAAAACTTTAACCCGCTCAAAAAAAAAAAACTCAGACCCTCTGAACTAGTACTCTGTTCGGCATAATTGGTCTGGGAGACATCCTTTCATTAGTAATAGCGTTTGTTCGTGTTGAGTAAAATTTTGTTAATTTGTTGGACTGTGTTATTGGTACCTGGGTCATATTTGGTATATGGGTCAATGCGTGTACCCAAGGCCGTAGCCAGGATTTCATTTTGGGGGGGGATTAACTAAAAAAAAAAACATTTCAAATTCAAATTATATACATATCTTCCCCGTTTGCTATGCTATGTGCATGAATAATTAGGTTTCGCTTATCACCCATATTTAATTGTTATTGCAAAATCCAATTAATTTCACCAAATTTATCTGTCAAATAAAATTTTCGTCAGCTGATTTTCAGTGCAACCAGCTACCCTGTCAAAGCTTCAGAGGGTAAAAAGTGTGAGTGTTTTACACCACTGAAGTGTACATTTTTAGGAAACGAAAACAGGGTAGCAAGTGAAAAACTTATGTAGTTTTTTTACACTAAATTACCACTAGATCCACGAGCCTAATAAAACCACTAAAAAAAGAAGACATATTATGTTTGACGTTTTACCTTCATTTTGCAAACCAAAACGGAAAATTGAAGAGTGTAACAAAAATGCGCATTTTTTTGATGAAACGAAATCACCATTAATTTCAATGGTAAAATTTTAAATTAAGCTCTTACCCAATTAAGTTAATTATAAGTTCATGATTTTGTTAAACAATTTCTTAGACATGCCAAAAGCAAAACCGCAGTTATCTATATCTTCTGGAAACTGGCGCCAAATTAGGTTCAGAAGAAACGGGACAGTCGCTGAACATGCAAATCGTTTAGAGAACTCACGGTTGCGTGGAATGCAGAGGAGACATGTGGCGATTCATACGAAATCAGCATTTAACTACAGACCGGATTTAAACTATATGGAACATTCTTCCCTTTTCATGGGTCGTATGAATGAAATTTGCGTTTTTTTGTAAGTCCCAAGGGCAAACATTTAGCTATATTGGGGTAGACCTTCGCAACGAGGTGTTTTCTCACGGTCAAATGTATGTCGCTCTGTCGCGAACTGGTTCACCACAAAACCAGAGTTTTCTTATACCTGGAAATGGCAACAAAACAAAGAATGTTGTGTTCACGGAAGTTTTTAATTAATGAACAAGATGTACCTTATTTTATGAACTAATTTGCCTACTAATGTACACAGAGCCAAATAATCCTCATAAAAATAAGAAGATTGTCTCTTTTCACAGCTTCGTGGCCCAAAAAGAGGACAGAAGTCAGAGACGAAGATATTTCCATAGAGATTTCTTCTTATTTTTGGGAGGTAAATCTTTTTAATTCTATTTAAAAGTATACCTTCTTACAATAAATAGAAAACTTCTTACTCAATTTTTCGAAGATATTTCCATAGAGATTTCTTTTTAATTTTATTTAAAAGTATACCTTCTCACAATAAATAGAAAACTTCTTACTCAATTTTTCTAAGATATTTCCATAGAGATTTCTTCTTATTTTTGGGAGGTAAATCTTTTTAATTTTATTTAAAAGTATACCTTCTTACAATAAATAAAAAACTTTCTACTCAACTTCTCTTTACGCATTATTGTTGTCGACTGTGAACCGCTCAGTTTACATATGTATGTATATAAGACTAACTTTATAATAAACTAGAGGTTACCCGCGGGTTTCACACCACGTGCTTTTAAAAATATTAGCATATTGAGTTAGTCCAAAAAAGTTACATAGAAAAATATCATTCTTGACGTCAAAGATAGTTTTCTTATTTTTTTGTCCGTGGAGTACGTAAATATCTCATATGCCCAACACCAATTTTCAGTACCCTACTATAAATATTTCAAGAGATTTTCGCTGTAAAAATTTCAGTCTGTATGGGAGGTGACCATCCCTGCTTTACCAAGACCTAGCGTTTTTACCCGTTTAATACATAGTTATCTCACATGCCCTCACACCAGTTTTCAGTACCCTACTACAAATATATCCAGAGATATTCGCTGTGAAAGTTTCAGTTTGTATGGGAGGTGCCCATCCCTGCTTTACCAAGACCTAGTGTTTTTCCCGTTTTATATATAGTTATATCACATGCCCTCACACCAATTTTCAGTACCCTACTACAAATATTTCCAGAGATATTCGCTGTGAAAGTTTCAGTTTGTATGGGAGGTGCCCATTCCTGCTTTACCAAGACCTAGCGTTTTTACCCGTTTAGTACATAGTTATCTCACATGCCCTCACACCAATTTTCAGTACCCTACTACAAATATTTCCAGAGATATTCGATGTGAAAATTTCAGTTTGTATGGGAGGTGCCCATCCCTGCTTTACCAAGACCTAGCAGTTTTACCCGTTTAATACATAGTTATCTCACATGCCCTCACACCAGTTTTCAGTACCCTACTACAAATATATCCAGAGATATTCGCTGTGAAAGTTTCAGTTTGTATGGGAGGTGCCCATCCCTGCTTTACCAAGGCCTAGTGTTTTTCCCGTTTTATATATAGTTATATCACATGCCCTCACACCATTTTTCAGTACCCTACTACAAATATTTCCAGAGATATTCGCTGTGAAAGTTTCAGTTTGTATGGGAGGTGCCCATCCCTGCTTTACCAAGACCTAGTGTTTTTCCCGTTTAATATATAGTTATCTCACATGCCCTCACACCATTTTTCAGTACCCTACTACAAATATTTCCAGAGATATTCGATGTGAAAATTTCAGTTTGTATGGGAGGTGCCCATCCCTGCTTTACCAAGACCTAGCGTTTTTACCCGTTTAATACATAGTTATCTCGCATGCCCTCACACCAGTTTTCAGTACCCTACTACAAATATTTCCAGAGATATTCGCTGTGAAAGTTTCAGTTTGTATGGGAGGTGCCCATCCCTGCTTTACCAAGACCTAGCGTTTTTACCCGTTTAATACATAGTTATCTCACATGCCCTCACACCAATTTTCAGTACCCTACTACAAATATTTCCAGAGATATTCGATGTGAAAATTTCAGTTTGTATGGGAGGTGCCCATCCCTGCTTTACCAAGACCTAGCAGTTTTACCCGTTTAATACATAGTTATCTCACATGCCCTCACACCAGTTTTTAGAACTCTACTACAAATATTTCCAGAGATATTCGCTGTGAAAGTTTCAGTTTGTATGGGAGGTGCCCATCCCTGCTTTACCAAGACCTAGCGTTTTTACCCGTTTAATACATAGTTATCTCACATGCCCTCACACCAGTTTTCAGTACCCTACTACAAATATTTCCAGAGATATTCGCTGTGAAAGTTTCAGTTTGTATGGGAGGTGCCCATCCCTGCTTTACCAAGACCTAGCGTTTTTACCCGTTTAATACATAGTTATCTCACATGCCCTCACACCAATTTTCAGTACCCTACTACAAATATTTCCAGAGATATTCGATGTGAAAATTTCAGTTTGTATGGGAGGTGCCCATCCCTGCTTTACCAAGACCTAGCGTTTTTACCCGTTTAATACATAGTTATCTCACATGCCCTCACACCAATTTTCAGTACCCTACTACAAATATTTCCAGAGATATTCGATGTGAAAATTTCAGTTTGTATGCGAGGTGCCCATCCCTGCTTTACCAAGACCTAGTGTTTTTCCCGCTTAATACATAGTTATCTCACATGCCCTCACACCAGTTTTCAGAACTCTACTACAAATATTTCCAGAGATATTCGCTGTGAAAATTTCAGTTTGTATGCGAGGTGCCCATCCCTGCTTTACCAAGACCTAGTGTTTTTCCCGTTTAATACATAGTTATCTCACATGCCCTCACACCAGTTTTCAGTACCGTACTACAAATATTTCCAGAGATATTCGCTGTGAAAGTTTCAGTTTGTATGGGAGGTGCCCATCCCTGCTTTACTAAGACCTAGTGTTTTTACACGTTTAATACATAGTTATCTCACATGCCCTCACACCAATTTTCAGTACCCTACTACAAATATTTCCAGAGATATTCGATGTGAAAATTTCAGTTTGTATGGGAGGTGCCCATCCCTGCTTTACCAAGACCTAGCGTTTTAACCCGTTTAATACATAGTTATCTCACATGCCCTCACACCAATTTTCAGTACCCTACTACAAATATTTCCAGAGATATTCGATGTGAAAATTTCAGTTTGTATGGGAGGTGCCCATCCCTGCTTTACCAAGACCTAGCAGTTTTACCCGTTTAATACATAGTTATCTCACATGCCCTCACACCAGTTTTCAGTACCCTACTACAAATATTTCCAGAGATATTCGATGTGAAAATTTCAGTTTATATGGGAGGAGAGTGCCCATCCCTGCTTTGCCAAGACCTAAATTGTTTATCCGTTGAGTATATATTTTTGTATTATTCCTTCACAAAAATTTTCATTATTCTAGTACAAATATTTCAAGAGATATTACGAAAAAAAGGACAATTTTGTATGGGAGGTGCCCATCCCTGACTTTTAATCAGATTAAAAATATGCCTATAGCAATTACCGGGTGAAAATACCTAGGTGTGCAAAGTTTCGTGAGGATCCGTTCAGCGGTTTTCTCGCCAATTGAGTTTAAACACAATTTCCATTTCACATTTATAATATAAGATTTAATTAGATAACCTAATAAAAATAAGAAGAACGCCCTCTCTATTAATTCAAGGAGATATCCACATATATATTCGAAGATTTCTTCTTGATTTTATTAAAAAGACTATCCCATTAAAAGTAAGTAGGGATTCTTCTTAAAGAAAAACTATAGAGATATCTTCTTACTTTTTTTCTATTTTATTAGGTGGTTTTCGCTCTGTGCAGGTACCAAACGTTGTTTGAATTATTATAACTTTGAGTTTTTTGTTGTTAATAAATGGATTGTTATAACGTTGTTTAATTTTAAAGTGTTTGCATTTCATCTAAAGGAGGGTGGTATATTACATTCCTTGCAGAAAACAAGCACAAAATATGAATGCGTAACCCATTTTTACACTCTACTCAAAGCTAAACATCAGTATATTTAATTTTTGCGGCGCAACGAAGTAAGCCGGGTACTTGCTAGTACATACATAGATACAAATAATATTTGAGACTAACTTTTTACATGATTTCTATGCTTCTAAAAAATACAATTAAGCATATTTATATTATAAAAAAAAATTTTATCGCATTAATTTCGGGGGGGGATTGATCCCTGCCATCCCCCCCTAGATACGGCCTTGCGTGTACCAATACTGAAGCGAGTGCGAATACTGAGTGTGAATGGGAATACGGATATAAAATTTTACAGGCTTATTTCTGGGCTAGAAAGGTGCCGTTCTGGCTTTGGAACAAATTGAATTTCCAAAAAAAAAATTTCACTCCACTTTAATATACATATCGCTGGCTTAAAGTGCAAACTGTGTAAGTCCACTTTTAAAAAAATGTGTATTTTTCGAGCGGTCTATATAAAGGGCCTAAATTAATGCTTTTGCAAATAAAGGTAATTGTGTTTAACCGTAAGGCTACGTTCGGGTCGAAAACGAAAAAAAGCATAGAAAAATTAATCCACGTGAAGTTTAACAAATTGAAAAAACACTTCAGACAACGATAAACACAAAAAAATTGAGCAAAAACAATTATCTTGCATTTAAAATTATCAGACTACAAATGTTACTAAGTATCTGTTCACATTTGTTATACGCAAAAATCGACAACAAATTGTTAGCAACTGTTGTTAACACGACTCGATCAAAGCATGTTTCGAGGTACGCTCGCTCACTCGCACGTACGAGCTCGTTTATACGAGTATTGTGCTCACTCACAAGCTGTTGACAAGCAACAACATCTGTCAACGCAATTTAAAAGCGATCATTAATATTGCCGGCGACATTAGTATAATAAATGGAAATCGATGTGAAAAATGATCATTCAAACATAACTACATACATATGTACATATATTCACACATACATACATAAATACAAATTTTGTGTCTGTTAACATTCATAGTACACATGTTCTTAACTTAATACACACTTAAATAAAACAAGTAAGATCTCGACTGTAGGTAATCGCCCGGCAAAAAAGTTTTGCTTATTGTTGACAAATCAGGTTTAAACAAGGAGTAGGTACGTTAGCAGCTCTGCTTCTGTTATGCACTAACTCTGTATGCTCCTAACTATCTGACACTTATCCAGGCCTTAATTCGCATGGCGGATAAGCCTTTGGAATAAGGTGTGCTCTCAGAGAGAGAGTACTCCTTATGGCCTGATGACATCAACACAGGATCAATCAGCCTTATTTTAAGCCTTACGCCATACAAATTTGCTACCCTTATAATTTTCAGGCCTTATTTCGTAAGCCTTTAAATCTGCTGTTTTAATTCTTAAATAAGGCTTAGATTTTTTGGTGGGCGGCCGTACCGAAGACTTCATATCTTTCATGAAATGCGGAATGACGGATACTAGTATATTCATACATATGTACATATGTATGTACTCCAAGATGTGTATATCTTAGCAACCGGTTGTATGGGAGCTATATCATATAATGGAATTAGTTTACGTTCATGTTCATGAAACGTACTCGTATATTTACATAACTCAGATTTCGCAGTTGCTCTAATTTACAAATGCAGTATCTTGCACAAAAAACTTTTCATTTATAATAAGAGAGCTGCCTCCTCCCAAATTACACTTGCCTATTCGCAAAATTCTACTCATGAAGCGCACTTCATCAAAAATAAACCTACTCCTCAAATCCCAATGTACATGTTAAAACCATTGTTTTGGATAATTTTAGAATCAAATTAATGTGACAACTTCTTAAGCACATTTGAACATTTCCATTTACAGTTTAACAAGCGTTTTCCGCCGTGTCACTTTCGCCACAATTGCGCGAGTATAATTAATAAATTCCCTGTGAGAGAGCTGTGATCGTTTAGGGGGTGTGTGGAAAAGTTTTTGAATAAACATAACACACACACCCATACAAACTTACAATCACACATATAAATGTATGTATGTATTAACATATGTACCCAATAAACATTTTTTTATACTCAATTTGAGATGCATTTGAGAATAAACCCTTTTCTCAAAGCTCAGACGTTTATTTCAAATGCATCTCAAATGTCCCTTGATAGCGCTCTAAAACTAAAAGGCACATTTTTAATATGGGATTTTGGGATGATTCTCAAATGAAGAAACTCCATTTTCTCAAAGCCATTTCAAAGATACATTTTTTTCTCAAATGCTTCTCAAATTGATAAACAATGTTAGAGAAGCACTTGATAATATTTTCAAATGATATATATGCTGATTCTCAAATTGAGAAAGAATATTTTCTCAAACGTTAGAGATTTCTTTTTCAGTGTTTAATGGGTAGGTGTGACAAAGAAAAGCCAGTTGGCTGTTGCTGGTACTCCTGGGTAACACTTGCCACACTCAAGCACTCAGACACACAGTCACTGATGCGCCAACAACTCAAAGCTCCAGTAGCAGCCATTTAAATGTGCAACCAACAATAACAAGATAGCGCGTTTGTGACAGACGACGAGGAGCAATCCGCAGTACACAAGCAATATTGCACTTTGCAATTGTTTGAATGAACAGCCGTTTGTTTTGTTGTTCCTTGCCTGTCTGTCCAAATGTCACAAGCTGTTTTTTCTGTAGGGATAAGGAATTTCGTTAAAATGTGGTGTGAAGCGGGATGGACCCGCATATGCTTTTCCAGTGTTGCCATTTTGGAGGCATATTTTATCAAACTTTTTGTACAAAAAAATGTTCGTGCTACAAGTCGAATCCCAGCCCATTATATGCTCCTTTGGGTCATTTAATACATACATACATATATTAAATCTGAAATTCAAGTTTAAGCAATAAGTATGCACACTCAAAGAAAAACAGCATCTTAAACTCAAAAGTAATTTTATTTTTTTTTATTTTTTAGAAACTAGAAAAAAACTTTTTAAGCATGGATGTAACTACAGCTGTTTCACCTTAGATCCCTCTAAGACTCATCAGGTTACTTTTGCTTCTGCCAAGACTCGAACTTGCGTATCCGAGGAATGGGATCACATCGCTCGTTCACTTCACACGGCCGCTGAATAAGCTATTGGATACCAGCGAGCCCGGAGAAAAAACACCTGGTAGGATAAGAAATGCAACGATGCATCGGAAAGAAAGAACGCATCCTAAAGAGCTACATTGTGCGCGGGCGCAACGCGAAGCGTATGGGAGCGCTATCGAACGACGAAGAGAGAAGAGAGGCGCCATTTTCGAACGAAGAAAAGGGGTGTCGAAAGGCGCGAGTGTGAAGAGCTTGAGATGCTGGCGGGTAGGAATGATGTTCGAAAATGTTATCAAAAAGTCAGGGGATGACTGAAGGTTTCAAGACCGAGACAAATTCCTGCCGGAATGATAACGGCGATCTGGTAACTGATGTGCAGAGTGTACTTAAGTTTTTGAGGGGGCACTTCTCATCCTTGCTGGATAACGGCAACAGCGAAATTGCGGAAGGAGTAGATGTTCGTCCCGAATCCCCAATAGCAGATGATGGTAGGCATGTTCCACCACCCGCTCATGTCGAAGTGCGAATAGAAACGTCTCGGTTTAAAAATAATAAAGCCCCGGGCGCTGACGGCTTGCCAGCCGAGCTATTCAAACATTATGGCGACGAGTTGATAAGGAGAATGCATCAACTCCTATGGAGAATATGGGCAGACGAGCGCATGCCCTACGATTGGAACTTAAGTGTGCTCTGCCCAATCCATAAAAAAGGAGACTCCACAGAACGCGCCAATTATCGTGGGATAAGCCTCCTGAATATCGTATATAAGGTCTTAGCAAGTGTATTGTGCGAAAGACTGAAGCCCATCGTCAACAAGCTGATTGGACCTTATCAGTGTGGCTTCAGACCTGGTAAATCTACCATCGACCAGATCTTCGCAATACACCAAATCCTGAAAAAAAAACTCATCAAAAATTAAGCGACACACACCATCTCTTTGCCGATTTTAAAGCCGCTTTTGATAGCACGAAGATATAAATCTTGCAAATCATTGAATAAATAGAGGTTATAATACCTGCTTGTTTTTGTTTTCAAGTACTTAGACGTGTTTGCAAATAATAACGACAAAAAGAGTCACATTTTGCATGCAATTGAATGTAAAAACTTCAAACAATTTCCGGGTGCATTAAATGTGCCCGGATTGCCACGAAATTCCACACGTTAGACCAAAAGGAACAATATCCGGCCGGCACTCTTAAAAAAGTCTATATCTCAAAATAAGGACACCTCTAATGTACACATACATGTACTCGTATGACACAGTTTACATGTACATGACGTACCACACCGAGTGCCATTGCAATCAACTCATTTATTTAGTTCTGTCGAGGGGGCACGGAAAAGGGTGGTTTGCACAATACATAAGTACATACATATGTATGCGTCTATGCCGTAATTGCAATTGCTGCCACGTTGCAATGTACACTTAAAGCTGGCTGATCGCCGTTATTGCTGAAGCAAGCTAAAACATTTGCCACCCAAAGCGGACAACATTATCGAATTTCGAAATTAAATTTTGTGTAATTGTTTTGCGCGTAAATCATTGCTATGGTGAGGCGAGCAGTGAACAGTATACTATGTACATATTTGTGACATATGTGTGAAGTACGATAGAGCACAGTAAATATCCAGCAAAAAATCTACGCCTTAGTTAAGAATTATTACCCACAGCACGTTTATTATCTACCGCTTCCGAAACAAGGCCTAAAAAATTGTAAGGGAAGCAAAGTTGTATGGCGTAAGGCTTAAAATAACGCTGATTTTCCTGTATTGATGTCATCAGGCCATAAGAAATACTGAAGTATTAAAACATTTGGAGCAGATAGAATGAGTGCAGGCAGAGCTGCAGCGCGTATTCTAGTTTAACAACTTAGCTTCAGCTTATGCTAACGAGTCTGTTTGCTGGGTAGAAGCACTATTGCGCACAGCAACAAAAGCAAGCCTATCAACCGTTGGCGATCATATTTGGCGCAATTTATCAAAAATAAATCATCTTGACGAGTAGCAAGTTACATTCCACACTTTTGGCTTAGTCACGCTGGCTGGTGTAGGCATTGAAATGAATTCAATTTGCAACAGCAACAGCATCATCATCAACATTACCTGTCGCCGCGCCAGCTTTGTCAATGATAAATTGCAGATTAGTTGTTTGCCACATATTTCCACCGCTCGCTCCCGCTGAAGGATTATTTTTATTTGTGTGTGCGTTGGTGCAACACGGTGATTAGCACGTGATTTGGAGTTTTAGCTAGAATTTTTTGTTAATGGGTCTGTTTTTCATGCATCCCATGATATCGGAACCCGGATTTAAAAAATTCTAAGAGTGTGCTATTTAGCTGTCAAGTTTAATGCAATTAGAAGATACCTCAAACCCACATACACACATACATATCTGTATTCATATGGAACAGTAGTTTAAGTGTACTTAAGGAAAAATTTAGTCAGTTTCGAAAAAGCAGAAATAAAGCATCACAGAGAGTACTTTCTGCAGTTTTTTTAAAACTATTTCTCAATATATTGAAGATTTTCCTTTCGACATAAGCTACTGTTCGATATGAACACAGATATGTATATTGAATATCGACGGCTGAATATAAGATCGCCCTATTTAAAAAATTGTTTCAAAAACGCCCTATTTAAAAAAATGTTTCAATAACGTCCTATTTAAGATTTTGCTTCAAAAACGCCTTATTTCAGAATTTGTTTCAATAACGTCCTATTTCAGACAATTATTCAAAAACGCCCTATTTCAGAGAAAAATATATGGAATTTTCTCTGAAATAGGGCATTTTTTAAGCAAAATCTGAAATAGGACGTTATTCACACAATTTTTCAAATTGGGCGTTTTTGAAACAATTTTTGAAATAGGGCGATCTTATTCTCAGCCGTCGATATACACTCAGAAAAAAAATATAAATGAAAACCCAACAGACCAAAAGGTTTGAGAATAATATTACGAGTATAACAAGCTTACAAATATAAGCGTTAAGCTTGAGAAATACTTGCGTAAACTATTGAAAAAGACTAAGTAACCATTGTAGAAAAATCAAAAGGCACCCTTTTTTATAAGCTTACAAATGTAATTGTAGAAAACCAAGGATGCATCGTAACGTTAATATTATCGTTTACCGAAAAAAAGCAATCGTTTCCGTTGAAACTATTCAGGTTTTTACCGTTTAGGCAATTATCGAAATAATTTCTGGTCGCAAAATAACTATAATGGAATTATCAAAATAATACCATTTCGTTCATTAGCGAAAAGAAATTATCAAAATAATTTCATTTCGATAATTAGCGTTATCATAAATATCATAGTGCGCTCGCAATGCCGTCGCGAACAATCGCCCTGTAAAAATCATAGGAGTATATGATCCATTTTGTGGTAGGTAGGAGTACTTTCAAAGTGATCATAAACATAGACCCAAGCAAGCGACTCGTTTATCTGCATCGGCTCGTAGTTAGCCGAACATTGCTACAAAAACCGAATGTATGTATATCGCGATAACGACGAAGCAAGTGCGTACATTTGTATGTATGTATGTATGTACATATGTATGCATGCTCGTTTGAACGTGCACGATCTAGTAATAAATAGACATTGAACGCAACACAACATGTTGGCGATTGCGCTAGAAAAATTTTATTATTTTTATTAAAGAAAAGCTTACTTATATATGTATGTAATCCTAATAATCAAATTGAATTGGCAGTCGTTCAAATCTGTTCAGCGATTATTAAATTTCATTAATTTTAGTACCTACTCCATGGGTTAATCCCATGTAGGTACTCCATGGATTAATCCCATGTAGTTACTCCTTGGATTACTCGGGTGTCATGCGGAAATCGGAGTATGTGATCCCTGCCTAGGACATCGTCATGTTAAATGGACCATATTTTTTTATATGAAATGTGACAGGTTGAGGAGTACTCGGTTGGTCCACAGCGAGTACTCTATACACGCGTGCATGGAGTACTCGGCTTTTTTGCAGGGCGGCCGAGTACTCGCATACATACATATATGCATATGCACACGAACTGCTACGATTTGAGTGACAGCTGTGTATGTATGCACCTCGTACAGGCAATTTTTTGTTGATTTACTTCGTTTCAACGTTACCGGTTGCATTTTGATAATTTAGTTTTGTGAATTATCGAAACGAAATGGTTTTTTAATTTAGCGTTGCGAATTAACGAAACAAACCCATTTTGATAATTTAGCATTGTGAATTAACAAAACGAAATAGAATCCGTTCGTTCGTTAAGCATCTCTGTAGAAAACTATTACTTGATACTTGAAAAAATATTATTTATAGCAAGTATGCTTTTGAATAAGTTTACAATTAAGCTTATAAAAGTGTTATTGCAATTGTTATAAGCTTGTTCTCAAGTCCTATTACATTTCGCTTGGGTTGGCCAGAAAATGATTATGAGACAAAATTCTGCATTTAAAATTCTGTTTCCAAAATTCTGGATTCAAAATTCTGTGTTACAAAATACTGTATGTCAAAATACCGTTTTCAAAATTCTGTAAAGTCAAAATTCTTTCTTTTAAAATGATCTATTGAAAAATCGGAAATTGTATTTGAATTACACGGTGCAGTGAAATAACGCCCGTAAAAATAACGCCCGCGGGACATTAAATCTCAATATAATGGGACTTAACATTATAAATTTGTCACCCTATTTCATGAAAAAAATCCATTATTGTTTCATGTCGCCCTCTTTTATGTCAACAAAATGCATTTGCTCGTCAAAATGTTGTTGGCAACATGGTTCGATAATAAAGATTTATTTTACAGAAGTAAACACTCTTTAAAAGGGATAATTATAGTAGACAAAATTCAATAATCAGCTGTTTACTAAGTTAACCGCGCCGGACCAATTTTATAGGAGGGCGTGGCACCGCCCCCCGATCCTATATCTGAAGTCACTACAGTTCAGGCCCCGGAACTATAGGCATTTAAAGTTGCAAAAAATGCCGTCCTTAACCCCACTTTTGGGAAGGAATTCTTTCCGGAGTAATATCTATGGCCCGGTCCACAGTGCTTTTGCGCAGAACACTTTTCTGCGTTGGCGGCCTTCGGCCGCGCTTATAAAAAATAACCCTGGCCTACGCCATCCGTCCGGATGTGTGCCCTGACCGTGGCTACCGCCACGGTGATGTCCTTCTGCGTAGTACACCCTTCAGCGATTTTTCATTCCAAATATATACACAATCGGAAATCGAATGAGGTACACATTTGTTTCTTAAAAATCAGAATATGACTGCCTTATTTTCAATAATAAAAACAAACAGAATTTTTGTCCAAAATTATTTGGAAACCAGAATTTTACTTTCCAGGATTATGACCCTTCATCATTATGTCCATTCAGAATTTTGGAATACAGAATTTTGACTCGAAAGTCGCGCAGAATTTTTTTTAGTTTTTGCCAGAGTTTTGTCCCAAAATCATTTTGAAATACAGACATTAGTCACTATCCCATTTCGCTTGCCTCCTGGTCTGTTGGGAGGGTTGGTGTCGAAATTCTGTATGTACAAAATTCTGCTTTTTAAAATTCTGCCTTTCAAAATTCTGCTTTTTTTAAATTGTTTTTTTTAAATTCTGCTTTCTAAAATTCTGCTTTCAAAATTCTGTATTACAAAATTCTTCGGCCGCGCTTATAAAAAATAACCCTCAGCCGGCAGAATTTTCTTTCCGTAGTAATATCTATGGCCCGGTCCACAGTGCTTTTGCGCAGAACACTTTTCTGCGTTGGCGGCCTTCGGCCGCGCTTATATCAAATAACTAGAGCTCCAGATTTTTTTTGAACATTTTCGAGTAGCCCGAACAAATGCTGTTCAAATCATGGTAGAAAAATAGAAGGTAAAATCACTTACACTGGTCGACAAAATTTCAACAAATTTTTGTTACAGAAATAAAATTCTACTTTTCTAAAGGATTTCGGTGCGCTGAATCCAAGTCTAAAGTCAGATTTTCTGTAATACGTACAGTTTTTTAGATATTCATGCCCAAAGAGGCGAAAAACGCGATTTTTGGCTATATTCACTCCTCAATATCTTTTAAATTACTTACTTATTTTAAAAATTGATTAAAGCTATTGAAAGCTGGGTCATTTCTCTTGAAGACAAAGTTTTAATTTTTCGAATCCTTTAGAAAAGTAGAATTTTATTTCCGTAACAAAAACTTGTCGACCAGTGTTATTGACGTAGGCAGCCATCTTAGCAATTTGACTTTTATTGAATTTATGACATTTCATTGAAATCATGCTACCAGAGTAAACAGCAGCAAATGTTTTTTGGGCCGAAACCTGAAGTTTGTGAAAATAAATTAATTAAAAAAAAAACAATTGCTTCGAAAGCTGTGTGATTTGTACAAAATTAATAAATAAACAAATTTACTTTCATAAGCGTAATTTGTGAAAAAAGATTTAAAAAATTAACTGCCTCTTCAGGGGATGCGAAAATACCGCGCACTTTTGCAAAGGCTCAGCGGTGAAGGTTTTTAGGTTTCCAGCAATTCTGTTTATAAGGAATCAATGGCTTCAAGCGTGCCAAATAGAGGAAGTTGATCTTCTAAAGTACCCGTTGATGTGCTCAGTGCATTTCGGTGCTAGCGATATTAGTAGCACAAACAACAAAACGTTATTATCGAAATGTCAGTGCCAAGTTATAATGCGAAAACAAATTATGGACGCAATAATTAAAATGTGTATAAACATTAATAAAATATGTATATATTTTTTAGAGTGCAATTAGTGGGTCTCAAAGAATTTGGACATAGAACGTGTGGGGAAAAGCATCAAAATTATTCGTTTGTAAATTGTTTATCTCAGGGAGGCTTATACAAGCCACGCTGAACTTTTATAAATATTTTGGAACATCTAAATTCGGTCTTCGTAAAGTTTAATAAAGAACTTTAAAATATACCTTCTTGTTTCATTTAATCTGAATTCTGCATTTCTGTTCCACCAAATTTTTGCTTGTATTGTACTCCTTTTCTTCCCTTTCTGTAAGATAGAAGTGAAAAAGAACGAGACAATATGTTAACAAAAAATTTGTTCGGACATAACGATGACTCCAGCCTTACTTCTTTGTTAAACGCTCTGTCTGCTGTATTGCGTAAGGCTTTGTTTTAAATATTCGAGCCAAATACTTCCCAATTTTAACATCCCTTTTAATAATATATGACTTTCTGTGATAATTACTGAGCTTTCTTCAACTAGAACTAAAATTACCAAAATGTTCTTAAAAATCTCCATTTTTATATTTGTCCAATATGGCAGCCTCACTCATAATGTTTACAAAAAATATTCTTCAGAAAAATTCAATAGCCGTCAAAAAGTTTGAAGTGAAGTTACCTTCTGAATTTTTATACCATGGTTCAAATGCTCGAACAGTTGTTTGTTTGTTTATTACCCGTATGCTCCCAGCCAGCAAAATCATCGTAAACGAGCTCGTAAACGGATGTTTTCTCGAAGAAAACTCTAATAAAATATCGTTTATGATATCCGTTTACGATTCGCCTACGAATACTGTTTCGCTTTAAAATGTTGAGTGCCTACGAGTGTCGTAATAGAAAAAAGTTTCTTTTGTTATTGTTTTTTTAATCGAGAATAGCTCGTAAATCGCAATGTTCGTAAAATGTACGGTACCTTGCTGGCTGGGTTTGTACGGGCATTTGAAGAATTCGGGCATTTGAAGTTTGTTTTTTTCTTTTGTTTATTATTTTTTTTCTTCTTCATATGTATGTAGTTGTTTTTATTTTTGTTTTTTCGATACACATTTTTTTTGTTTGTAAGCTCGAATGCTCGAATGTTTGTACGGGCATTTGAACAACAAACCGGCTTCAAACAAAAACGATCAATTCGATTTGTTCGATACCCGGGTATCTAGAGCTCTACAAATAACCCTGGGCTGCGCCATCCAAGTCCGGATGTGTGTCATAACCGTGGCTACCGCCACGGTGATGTCCTTCTGCATAGTACACCCTTGAGCGTAGGCGGTCTTCGGCCGCGCTTATAAAAAATAACCCTCAGCCGGTAGACATGCAGAATTTTTAAAAGCAGAATTTCAAAAAAGCAGAATTTTAAAAAGCAGAATTTTAAAAAAGTAGAATTTTGTTCAAGCAGAATTTTTTTTGCAAATTACAGAATGCTGTCACCCAGAATTTTGTAATACAGAATAATGACACGCCAAATCCATAATCGCCCATATGTCACTTTTTGAGAAAACCGTGATTTTATATACATATTTCATGTTTTGGCGGAATCTAATATCCGCCACAGTCAGAATTTTTTGGATTGGTATACCTGGTGGTAACTTTCTGCCGATTTTGGTTACATTCAAGGTCTATGTATTCACTACACCATGCTTACATACAATTTTTATGAACGCACTTTTAATTTTTTCACACTATAAAAAATTTGTTGTCCAAATTGTTTTGTTGTATTTTTAATATTTATTTGACAGGAGGCAGAGACCAAATTAAAAATATGTAAATTTATTCTATTTTCGTCAGCCTAAAGATGTAAAACAAGTGATATATTTTAGTTTTTGGTAACCGTATATCTTGTTATGGTTTGAAGTAAATAGCTCTAACGTTAATTATATACATATATTATATATTATTAATTTAAAGTTGTCGTTGGCGACCTTTTATTTATAAATTATTTAATTTTTGCGGCCTAGGTCTTAATTAAAACACATTATTGTTGCAATTTTGTTGCTTCCCAATATATTTCAATCACACCTCGGTGATCGTTATCAAGGGATTTATTTTACACGTCTTTTCTTTTGAACGCGGAATTTAAAACTGATAATAAATCCCTTGATAACGATCACCGAGGTGTGATTGAAATATATTGGGAAGCAACAAAATTGCAATAATAATGTGTTTTAATTAAGACCTAGAGCCGGAAAAATTAAATAACACAGTGCTACAGTGAAAATACACTCACCAAGCGACCTAGCTAAGATTGTTTATCTAGTCAAGTGTAACGAGAAACGGTATTTGAAAAATCCGCTGTACCCTCAAATTTTTTTTTATCGCGAAAAAACCGTTATTCCATACTTGTCGGCACATAAAAATTCCTAGAGGGGCTATTTTTGAACCGATTTCAATTTTTCCAACGGTTTCGGAAAGTTAAATAATGGTAATCTTAATATATAAACAGCAGTTTGTTAGTTTATAAGGTATAAGAAGAAATTTTCGCACTTAAATCTGAAATTTTCGTAAAATTTTTTCGTTTTTTCGAGTTTGACGCCATTTTTTCGGTACAATTCGAAAAACATGCTTTAATTACAACAAATGTTATTGTTCTACTATTAATTCTGAGTAAAACTAGACCTTATTTATTGAAAAATTTTAAAAATTTACGAAGTTACAACGCTTTTTCGAAAACAAGAATTTCAACGTTTTTACCACCCAGTGCATAGCATAGAATATAAGATGAATTTCATATCAAAGGCTGAAAAAAACGAACATTTTGAACCCGACCCCCTCAGAATTTGATGAAATTTTGCATAGAGGTACATATTACACAACCTCATTTTTACAAATTGCATTTTCAAAAAATTGTGGGCGTGGCAAGGTATCGAAATATTCGAAAATATTCGAAAAATGACGATAATAGGCACTTTTAAAGTGTGATTACTAGGGAATGGCATTACCGATTTCAAAGATCTTCATACCACTAGAAAGGTATTGAAATCACCTTTTGAAAACATACACTGTAAAAATTCCATATTACACTGAACAAAATTTTCATATTTTTTATTTAATAAGCAACTTTTACTTGTGTATAATTGGAAAATCATAGTTTTCATAGTTTTTCTGTTCATAAATTTTCATTATAATAATAATACAAGGGCGCTATTATAACTCTGACGGGCTTTATGGCCGAGAAATACTCTCGGAGTGTATGCCGCCCACTTCCGAGAGGTGACCGCTGCTCTTAAAAAACCCAATAATTGGATTTTTACTAATAAGAAAATTTTAATTTTTTTTTGTTTGCTCGGACTGGGGTTTGAACCTGAGACCTCTGGCATAGCCGGCGAGCACTCTACCCACTGCACCACAGCGGCCACTAAAATAAGTTTTCATTATAAATAGAAAATTTGGAAAATAAAGATTAGTATATACCTAGAATTGAACGTATACATATGTATATTTTATTGAAAAAGCGCTGCTACAATAATAAGGTAAGATGTGTGATAAACGCAACAACTTTTGTTATGCTTGCGGTTTATTTGTCGATAGACAACATCGCGTAGAGCTGAGAAAAAATAAGGCAGTGGTTGAAGCGTTCAACCTTTTTTTCAAAAGCTCCTACGTGGAAAGTGCTTGGTTTGAACCCGAAGTTGTATGTTTGACGTGCTCTATGCACCTCAAAAAATGGAAATCCGGTAAACATAATGACCTGGGTTTACCATTTGTGGCTCCTATGGCTTGGCATTATCAAAAATATCACAAGCCCAATGATTGCTACTTCTGCCAAACAAATATCGATGGTTACCGCTATAAATCTCGTCACTGCATAAAATATGCTGATGTACTGTCTGTTTCAAAACCAATCTTGAGAGAAAAAGCGGATGAGGCGACTGTGGACAGAAAACCAGAAAGTGTTTCTGAATCCAGCCCTCAATTTTCCAACGAGCGAATTGACCAACCGTATATTCCAACTGGGACAAGAGGAACGGAACGTCATTTTGTGCCTATCAGGACTATTGTGATCTTGTGCGGGATTTGGAATTGTCTACAAGGCAAACAGAGAAGTTGGCCTCACGATTAAAGCAGTGGAATTTGGTAGAAAATGACTTCAAATTACATATGGCCGGTATAAAGACCTAACATCATTTGAACGAGTTTTCGATACTGATGATACCGACAATAATCTGGTGTATTGCGTTGATGTGGATAAATTGTTCGCCGCACTCGATCACGAGCATTGCCCGCAAGATTGGCGATTGTTTCTTGACGGTTCTTGCAAAAGTGAGTATCTATTATTTTGTGTATGTGAGAGAACAAAAATCAAGTAAGTATCATTCGAAAATAAATTCCCAATTCACTAATATCATAGGCTTGAAAGCAGTATTGTTGCACAACAACAATCAGCTACCATCTGTTCCCGTAGCATACGCCACTGATATGAAAGAAACATAACAAACAATGGAGAAGATTCTTCGGTTAATTAATTACAATAAGTATCGCTGGAAGATTGTTTCGGATCTTAAAGTCCTGACAATTCTATTCGGAATGCAAGGAGGCTACACCAAAAATCCATGTTACTTTTGTGAATGGGACAGTCGTGCCAAAAATCAATATATGTGTAAAGATTGGCAATCGAGACAGTTTTTCCAACTAGGCAGGAAAAACGTTCTCAACGTTCCATTAGTAAAGGCTGACGACATCATTTTACCGCCACTTCATTTGAAACTGGGCTATATGAAACAATTTGTCAAAAGACTTCACAAAGACAGTGAGGCCTTCCTACATCTGAAATTAGTTTTCCCTAAATTGAGCGATGCCAAGATTAAAGAAGGTACTTATAAAGATTCTTCTCCCTTTACTATTAAAAAAAAAAGTATTATCCAAATGTATTTATTACGATAATGAATTGCAGGCATTTTCGTTGGACCACAAATTCGTAGGCTTATGGTAGATGAAGTTTTCGTTGAAAAATTGAACCAAGTGGAGAAAAGAGCATGGCTTAGTTTTATTTCTTTATGCAAAAACTTTCTTGGAAACGTAAGAAGTGCTAACTATGTTGAGGTGGTCCATGAATTTTTGGAAGCGTATGGAGAAATGGGATGCAACATGTCTATAAAAATTCATTTTTTGCACTCCCACTTGGAGTTTTTCCCAGACAATCTCGGCCAATTTAGCGACGAACAAGGAGAACGTTTTCATCAAGAGATATTGGCGATTGAAAACCGGTTTGCAGGAAAGAACCAAGTGAGGATGTTAGCTAATTACTGCTGGTCACTTATACGTGAAACTGATGATTCGGCATTTAAACGAAAAAGATCAAGCAAACATTTCTAACTCGAATCTGTATACAAAGAACAATGGAATCAATAAAAATAATATAATGATGTGATATCATGCAGTTTTACTGCTGGTCGGTCGACCGGTCGACCAAGCATGTCAACCATACGTTGCTATATAGTGGGTGGTAAAAACATTGAAATTCTTGTTTTCGAAAAACCGTTGTAACTTCGTCAATTTTTTAAATTTTTCAATAAATAAGGTCTAGTTTTACTCAGTAAAAAAAAAACTTTTTTTTCAGTGTACTAAAACAAAAAAAATTTACAGTGTATTTTTTTGAAAGCTAATTTCAATACCTTTCTAGTGGTATGAATATCTTTGAAATCGGGAAAGCCATTCCCTAGTAATCACACTTTAAAAGTATCTATTATCGTCATTTTTCGAATATTTTCGAATATTTCGATACCTTGCCACGCCCACAATTTTTCGAAAATGCAATTTGTAAAAATGAGGTTGTGTTTGGGTAGGTAATATGAACCTCTATGCAAAATTTCATCAAATTCTGAGGGGGTCGGGTTCAAAATGTTCGTTTTTTTCAGCCTTTGATATGAAATTCATCTTATATTCTATGCTATGCACTGGGTGGTAAAAACGTTGAAATTCTTGTTTTCGAAAAAGCGTTGTAACTTCGTAAATTTTTAAAATTTTTCAATAAATAAGGTCTAGTTTTACTCAGAATTAATAGTAGAACAATAACATTTGTTGTAATTAAAGCATGTTTTTCGAATTGTACCGAAAAAATGGCGTCAAACTCGAAAAAACGAAAAAATTTTACGAAAATTTCAGATTTAAGTGCAAAAATTTCTTCTTATACCTTATAAACTAACAAACTGCTGTTTATATATTAAGATTACCATTATTTAACTTTCCGAAACCGTTGGAAAAATTGAAATCGGTTCAAAAATAGCCCCTCTAGGAATTTTTATGTGCCGACAAGTATGGAATAACGGTTTTTTCGCGATAAAAAAAATTTGAGGGTACAGCGGATTTTTCAAATACCGTTTCTTGTTACACTTGACTAGATAAACAATCTTAGCTAGGTCGCTTGATGAGTGTATTTACTTTTTTTTTATTTTGTAGCACTGTGTAATTTATTATTAATTTATTTTGGATACTTGTTTCTAGTTTTGGTTACTTTTATTTTGAAAGAGTTTTTTAGTGCTTAGCACGAAATTTATTTTAATTCAATTTTTTCCACTTACCCCTAATTTTATTTTGTTTTTTTAGGAAATTTAAATTTTTTTAGTGGGAACACTGACTGACTACCAATTAATTTACACTTGCACTCTTTTTTGATTGGTAGTGCAAAAAAAATTTCCCTCGCACACATTTTTGATCGGTAGTGCAAAAATACCCATCCTTGATCTCAGTTGATAGGAAACAAAATTAATGAGTAGGTACGCTTGAAATTGGGATAGAAGCTTGGCCCAAAATTTGTTACAGCTATATTAGCTCCAATGTGTTATATTATATTAATAATAAATAAAAAATATATACATACGTATTAAAAAAAACCCACAGTTAAATAAAATAATTTCTGCAGTGGAAATGCCGTATTTGATTCATTAGCAAAGCGCTTGATCCAACAACAAACAAATTATGAGAATAAGTTTTTGTAAATTTTGTTCTTTACCAATATGAAAACAATTCGTTGACGTTTGATTGAATTTCAAGTTGATTTCAGGGTTCGAATTCGGAAGAGAATATAAAATAGACATCACTATATAGCAAGCAGTGGAGGCGAAAAAGGTGCCACAATGAGAGAAGAAGACGGGAAAAAGTGGAGGTGAAGCTACATAAATTAATTAATTTTTAGGTGAAAACATTTTCCATTGTTCGATTAAAGGCAACAGTTTTTGTTAACTTAAATCCATACATAAGTATTTGATCAACAGCGCTCGCACTTTTGAAACAAATACGGAATATATTTGTATTGTTTCAAATATAAAATTATTTGGTTTTAAGCGCTTTTTTTCAGAGTGTATGTACCCTGCAGCGAAAGTAACCAGTCGTAAACTAGAATTATACCACTTTGCAGGGTACAATCAACTACTTGCCCGACTGTAAATTTCCCATGTAAACATCTGGTATATATACAATATATCCGCAAAACTGCCAACAGCTAATTTTGCAAAGGACATAGACTCATTATCCACAGTGTGCGTTACGCCTCCTACTCGAATGGAGCTTTCATATATGTATGTACATTAGAGTGCGTTTAAAATTCAAATTAACGATATTTTGCTGTATCGCCCCCTAAATCTGTAGTAACATGGTCAAAGATATCACACATAAATTTTGGTCCCGATTGGGGGCGGTTAAGGCGTGGCGCATTGTCAAAGTTCAGAAAACTCTATGAAGGGTGAAAAAATCAGAATATTTTTTTAATTATATTATACCCAAAATTAATACTTCTATACCCAAGGATAACAAATATAAATTTTGGTTCCGATTGATGACGGTTTAGTGGTGTTTTAAGGGGGTCAATGTTCAGATTGCCATAGAAGACTTACATTTTTAGTGTCGCATATGGTAATCTGAACTTTGACCCCCTTGAAACACCAGAAAACCGTCATCAATCGGGACTAAAATTTATATTTGTTATCATTGGGTATAGAAGTATTAATTTTGGGTATTAGATAATTAAAAAAAATATTTTGATTTTTTGACCCTTCATAGAGTTTTCTGAACTTTGACCTCAATGCGCCACGTCTTAACCGCCGCCAATCGGGACCAAAATATATGTGTGATATCTTTGACCATGTTACTACAGATTGAGGGGGCGATACAGTCTTTTTATGAACTTTTAAATTTTTCATACAAATTAAAAGCACCCTAATGTACATACAGGGATACACTCACACAGCATTACGCAATAGTCACAACCAATTTGTTGCACTGAATATGTATAATTTTGGTGTTTTTTTTGGAGAGACACACAGATGGCACGTGTTTATGTGTGTATGCACACACATATGTAAATATGTATGTGTTTTCAAATAGCTGCCGACTGCTCGCCTACAGGTGTACAATGGTCTAATATTTTCATTATCCTCTTGCCTATTCGTTGCAATGTATGATTGTGAGTCTGTTTGTTATTTGGACCCAATTAAAGTTAATAAATTTGCTTGTATCCACTTCGCCTCTGGGGACAACAACTGAAAATGTTCAAACTTTTGGCCCCAATTGTGGCTATTGCTACAATAAGTGATCGTCAATTTTGACTGCATAACAAAGAATAATACATACCTAGGTATGTATGTACGTACATACCAGGGCTGCACATTAACGTTATTTTTTATCAATAACCGAAAAAAAATTTTGTTTTCAATTCAACTTTGAAAATTTTTAACGTTAATTGCTTGAAAAAAATACTGTTTTGGTAATTATCAAAAAAAAATTATCAAAAAGAATTTCGTTTTTTTTGATTATCAAAAAACAAATATTGAAAAAATTTCGTTTCCGCAGCCAACAAAAAAACTTATAAAAAAAAAATAACGTTAATAACAAGTAAGGAAACCTAAGTTCGAGTGGAATCGAACATTAGATACTCAGCTGTATGCTTTCATTGTTTGTTTGCGTTTGATGGAAACACGGTGTACTTTATATAAATCGAGTGCTGCATAAAGGGGGCGTAGCCACACCCATTTTCAAGATTTTTATCAGTCATCCAACTAAGCATATGAATATTATATTCTTTGTGCAAAATTTCATTCCTTTATGACTTCTAGTTACAAAGATGTCACGTTACAAATTCCCAAAGGGTGTTCCAGAAATATCTTTGTTAAAAAGTAGGCGTGGTCATAAACCGATTTCAATAAATTTCTTCGTGTCTATTAACACAAGTTATAAAAGTGTATAAACCAAGTTTCGTCATAATATCTCAATTATTTGTCGAGTTATAGGCTAAGAAATCTCGTATATTCCTTTGTTTAAAAAGAGGCGGTGCCACACCCATTTTCCAAAAATTTTTCTATTTTTTTCCGGTCTATTGTGGAACTCATACCACAAAATTTCAATGAATTATCTTTATATTTGATAAAGATATCGCTTAAAATGTTTTTATTAAGCCCCTTTATAGTTCCCATGTATAAAAGTGGGCGTGGTCGTCAACCGATTTCGCTAAAATTTTGAACATGTATTACCACAAGTAATAAAAGTGCACACAATAAGTTTCCTCATTATATATCAATTATTTGTCGAGTTATGGGCTCAGAAATCTCGTATATTCCTGCTTCTAAAAAGAGGCGGTGCCATGCCCATTTTCCAAAATTTTTGTGTTTTTCGTTTTATGTCCGCAGTTGGGCTTCTGCCATACAATTTCAATGCTATATCTTTATATTTGACAGAGATATCGCTTAAAATGTTTTTATTAAGCCACTTTATAATACCCATGTATAAAAGTGGGCGTGATCGTCAACCGATTTTGGCAATTTTTCGTCCAAACATTTGCCTATGTAAATATATCACGCGTACCAAATTTCATCAATATATCTTCAACGGTTTCTGAGTTATGACTCATAAAACTTTCAATGTTTGACCCTTAATAAGTGGGCGTGGCACCGCTCACTTTCCAAATTTCATCAAATTTCTTCCTAGGGGCCTGAGCTCAACACGTGGGTAAAACTTCATCACTCTAGCTATATTAGTGACTGAGATACCAAATTTCCGATTTTTTCTATGTAGGAAAAGTGGGCTTGGTCATGGTTCGATTTCGCCCATTTTCAATACCAACCGTGCCAGTCTCAATACTAACCGGCATTTCAAATTTCATCAAAATATCTCAACTTTTGCGCGAGTTAGACTGTTTACAGACGGACGGATGGACATGGCTCAATCGATTTCTCTTTTCACCCTGATCATTTTGATATATATAAGTCTATACGTATCTCGATTATTTCATTCTGTTACAGTCCACCGTTATGTGATTAAAACTATAGTACTCTGTGTACTAATACAGCTGAATATAAAAATTCAAAGTAAAATGAAGCCGAAAGCCCGAAAATTTTTTTTATTATTATTTTGTTTTTGATGATGAACGAAACGAAATAATTTTGAAATTTTTTTTTTGATAATCAACGAAACGAAATAATTTCAATAATTTTTAATTGATATTAAACAAAACAAAATTTGTTTTGTTAAATTTTATTTGATACTTAAATAAACAAAACTTTTTTGTTGATATCGTTGTGCAGCCTTGGTACGTACCAGACCTGGGCATCCTCAATTAAATTTTTTTCATTTACTATTACATGTAATTGGTAATTGACATTTTTCATTGTAATGGAATATCATCATTACATTCTTCTTGCGTTTGAGAAAATTTAGTTATACAATTTGTTTTTGTTTCTATTCTTGTTCTTCTTTTTGTTATTGTTATTGGTTTTGGTTTTGTTTTTTCATTGTTTTTTTTTTGCTTTTTTTTGTTTAAATTTCGCAAACCCAAGAAAAATGTAATTGATGACATTCCATTACAATTACTTGTAATTGAGGATTTTCTATTAGAAATATCTACATGTAATCAGCCAATCGCGGTAGTTCAAAGCTAGCGAAGAAAACGGTTTTTTGCCAATTTGGACATAAATATCTCAGAAACTGGAACCAATTTGGAAAAGCAGACTGCAGATTCAGATTCAGAACACCGAAATCCTTTAGAAAAGTACAGTTTTATTTCTGGTATAAACATTTTTTGAGATGCGATTTTTTGTAGGAAAATTTTTTAATAAATGCTTAAAAATCCTTAAAATTGTATACATACATACATATATGTATGTATTTATAATTTAAAATCGGGGGAGTGCTTTGCCTCTTTTCCAATATGTTTCTGTATTTGATTTATATTTAAACAAGTAAGGAAGCCTAAGTTCGAGTGGCATCGAACATTAGATACTCAGCTGTATGCTTTCATTGTTTGTTTGCGTTTGTTCGATATAGGGTGTACTTTATATAAAGCGAGTTCTGCATAAAGTGGGCGTAGCCACGCCCATTTTCAACATTTTTATCAATCATCCAACTAAGCATATGAATATTATTCTTGGTGCAAAATCTCATTCCTTTATGACTTCTAGTTACAAAGATGTCACGTTACAAATTCCAAAAGCGTGTTCCAGAAATATCTTTGTTAAAAAGTAGGCGTGGTCATAAACCGATTTCAATAAATTTTTGCGTGTGTATTAACACAAGTTATAAAAGTGTATAAACCAAGTTTCGTCATAATATCTCAATTATTTGTCGAGTTATGTGCTCCGAAATCTCGTAGATTCCTTTGTCTAAAAAGAGGCGGTGCCACGCCTATTTCCCAAAATGTTTCTATTTTTTGTTTCCGGTCTATCGTAGAACTCATTACACAAAATTTCAATGAATTATCTTTATATTTGACAAAGATATCGCTTAAAATGTTTTTATTAGGCCACTTTATAGTTCCCATGTATAAAAGTGGGCGTGGTCGTCAAACCGATTTCGCTAAAATTTTGAACATTTATTACATCCAGAAATAAAAGTGTACACACCAAGTTTCGTCATTATGTATAAATTATTTGTCGAGTTATGGGCTCAGAAATCTCGTATATTCCTGCTTCTAAAAAGAGGCGTTGCCACGCCCATTTTCCAAAATTTCTATGTTTTTTACTTTATGTCCGTAGTTGGACTCCTGCCATAAAATTTCAATAATATATCTTTATATTTGACAGAGATATCGCTTAAAATGTTTTTATTAGGATCCTTAATAGTTCCCATATATAAAAGTAGGCGTGGTCGTCAACCGATTTTGACAATTTTTCGTCCAAACATTTGGCTGAGTAAGTAAATCACGCGTACCAAATTTCATCGATATATCTGCTACAGTTTCTGAGTTATGGCTTATACAACTATGTTTGGCCCTTAATAAGTGGGCGTGGCACCGCCCATTTTTCAAAATTTCACCAAATTTCTTCATAAGGGCCTGAGCTCTACACGCGGGTGAAATTTTATCACTCTAGCTCTATTAGTGACTGAGATACAAAATTTCCGATTTTTACTATATAGGGGAAGTGGGCGTGGTCATGGTCCGATTTCGCCCATTTTCAATACCAACCGTGCCAGTCTCGATACTAACCGGCATTTCAAATTTCATCAAAATATCTCAACTTTTGCGCGAGTTAGACTGTTTACAGACGGACGGACGGACATGGCTCAATCGATTTCTCTTTTCACCCTGATCATTTTGATATATATAAGTCTATACGTATCTCGATTATTTCATTCTGTTACAGTCCACCGTTATGTGATTAAAACTATAGTACTCTGTGTACTAATACAGCTGAATATAAAAATTCAAAGTAAAATGAAGCCGTAAGCCCGAAAATTTTTTTTATTATTATTTTGTTTTTGATGATGAACGAAACGAAATAATTTTGAAATTTTTTTTTGATAATCAACGAAACGAAATAATTTCAATAATTTTTAATTGATATTAAACAAAACAAAATTTGTTTTGTTAAATTTTATTTGATACTTAAATAAACAAAACTTTTTTGTTGATATCGTTGTGCAGCCTTGGTACGTACCAGACCTGGGCATCCTCAATTAAATTTTTTTCATTTACTATTACATGTAATTGGTAATTGACATTTTTCATTGTAATGGAATATCATCATTACATTCTTCTTGCGTTTGAGAAAATTTAGTTATACAATTTGTTTTTGTTTCTATTCTTGTTCTTCTTTTTGTTATTGTTATTGGTTTTGGTTTTGTTTTTTCATTGTTTTTTTTTTGCTTTTTTTTTGTTTAAATTTCGCAAACCCAAGAAAAATGTAATTGATGCCATTCCATTACAATTACTTGTAATTGAGGATTTTCTATTAGAAATATCTACATGTAATCAGCCAATCGCGGTAGTTCAAAGCTAGCGAAGAAAACGGTTTTTTGCCAATTTGGACATAAATATCTCAGAAACTGGAACCAATTTGGAAAAGCAGACTGCAGATTCAGATTCAGAACACCGAAATCCTTTAGAAAAGTACAGTTTTATTTCTGGTATAACAATTTTTTGAGATGCGATTTTTTGTAGGAAAATTTTTTAATAAATGCTTAAAAATCCTTAAAATTGTATACATACATACATATATGTATGTATTTATAATTTAAAATCGGGGGAGTGCTTTGCCTCTTTTCCAGTATATTTCTGTATTTGATTTATATTCAAAAAATGTATACACTAATCAAAATTGAGACTAAAATGCTAATAGCTCAGGAAAATGCTGAAATTTCAAAAATATCGTTATATGGTAGGAGGTTCTGTTTGTGGGTCGATTTTGTCCAAATTTTCACAGTCTACTATCTTTAATCAAGAAAGCTTAAGTTCCGAGTTTCAAGTTCTAGTTTCTAGCTCAATTACTACTATTTTTGGCCGCAGTTGTATGGAGGTGTCCCCACTGTGCCTTTGAGCGAATTTATCGTAATGGACAAAAGCAAATTTTACAGTATTTTTTGATGTGTAAACATCTTTGCTGTAGCTACGAGTGATTTCGAAAAACAGGTAAAGTTTACGCGTAAACGTAAATGACCTTTGTGTTAGTGCACTGCTGCGTCCGTGTGAATCGCTTGGCATTGTCAGTGGTAGGTAGGTAGATAGACATGTACTAACAAATGCTTGCATGCATAGCCGTGCAAATGCAAATATCAACAACAACAGCAACGAAGCGAAGTGAAGTTGTTGTTGTTGTTGTTTTCTGCAACAATGCGACAAATAGGCAAAATAAAAAGGACCAACCTGTTTGAACATGTATGCAAATGTATGGATATGCACACCTACATCTACCTATCTAATTTTCTGAGCAATATTGGTATCAAATGAAAGGTTTTGAGCAGGACTTCGATATGAAGCTCTTTTCATTGTGACCCCTAGGCCGGGTCTCCAGATATGGGTCAAAACGAGGAGCCGGATGATCATTGAATGTTTCTGAGCAAAATTGGTATCAAATGAAAGATCTTGAGCAGGCCTTCTTCAGGGAGCTCTATTCTTCATGGTTCCTAGGTCGGGTCCGGAGATATGGGGCAATACGAGGACCTGGATGTCCTTGAATGTTTCTGAGCAATATTGATATCAAACGAAAGGCTTTGAGCATGGATTCTACAGGGAGCCCTATTCTTTATGATTCCTAGGTCGGGTCCCGAGATATGGGTCAAAACGAGGACCCGGATGATCCTTGAATGTTTCTGAGCAATATTGGTATCAAAGGTGTTCAACAGGGCTTCTACATGGAACTCTATTCTTTATGATGTCTAGGTCGGGTCCCGAGATATGGGCCAAAATGAGGACTGGATGATCCTTGAATGTTTCTGAGCAATATTGGTATCAAATGAAAGGTGTTGAGCAGGGATTTCACATAGAGCCCTATTCATTATGAGTCCTAGGTCGAGTCCCCAAATATGGGTCAAAATGTGACCCCGGATTAACCAGGAATGTTTCTGAGCAATACTGGTATCAAATGAAAGGTGTTGAGCAGCCCTTATACACGGAGCTTTATTCTTTATGATTCCTAGGCCGGATCTCCATATATGGGTCAAACGTGGACTCGGATGATCTTGCATGTTTCTGAGCAATACAAAACAAAACAACATAAAAAATCAAAAGTCAAAAACCAAAAACCAAAAACCAAAACAAACAAAAACAACAAAATAGTAGCAGACCCAATGACAGCAAAAAATTACAAAAACGATAGTCGCCTTTTAATCCATAGAAAACCAGGAAAAAAGGAATAAGGAAAAGAGAATAAATATCCGATTTCGAAACAGTTTACACATCAATTTTTTTTTTAAATTTGCAGTTTGCGAAATAATTATAACTAGGAGTTCCCGCTACTGTCGAAAATCGACAGTTTTCTAGTAGAGTAGCTACTCCAGAATGCCAAAATATTTTTAACTTTATGATATTTTTTATTAAAATTTATCTTTATTCGATTCAAAACACATTTGTAGTTCAAGCACAACCCTTTTCCATTTTTAATTTATTAAAATTTTTTTTACAAAATTATTTTTTCACCTTAGTTTGGATGGGACTGGTTTTTTCTTTTTTATAGTCTGGACAGAGCCGATTTATTAGCCTAAAAGCAGGCAACAAAAAATTTTATACAAATTATTATGGGTAAAGAGGTGGCAGTTATTGTGTTTTGCAATAACAATAACATAGGAATTTTCTGCAACAACAACAATTACACAGAAATTTTCCAACGGCGATTGTGCACGAATTTTCCAACCGATTTTAGTGAAAAAATAAATATGGACTAACTTTTAAAATCGGTTCAGTAGAATCGCCAAAAGGTCGCGGACAAAATTCATGTTAGCGTATTAATATATAGATTTTGTCCCTTACGATATATTCGCTTTCAGTGTTTTATGAGTGTGCTTGAATACGATAATATTAAAAAAAGAAGGTATTATATGACAATACAAGTATTTTATTCCATACTTTGGTATTTTTAATGATAGGGTCATGGTAATATAGTAGGTAATGTACTCGCCTTACATACTAAATTTTCAACGTTCGATTTCCGGAAGATAACATCAAAAGTTAAAATACATTGAATTCGGCTGATCGGTATCCCAATTTAGCCTGTCTCCACATAACTTAATTCGCATGCGAATAATCACGCGAATAATCTTTTGAATGAAAGTAATAAAATTAACGAGCATGTGCATTAATTTTTTATTGAATTGATAATTTTAAGTTTTTTAATAAGCCACATGGTTCATGATTGTAGTCATTTTTAGACGTAAAAATTAGAAAATACATATAGGACCCCTGGACACGAATTCAATAGTTTTCGTGCATATATTCAATAGAGACATAACTCAAAATTTTAAATTTTTCAAAAAATCCATATGAGATTTTTTTTAAATGTTTTGATTTGAACAGGAAAAGTATTTTGGTTCGAAAACGGTCTTATATTTTTTGTTTTGGTTGCGTTCTATAACCTACGCCTCATATATCGTCGGCCTCCTGCCAGAACCACGAATGTGCTAAAATGAAAATGTTGGGAAATCGAGTTTTAAAGTTTATTCTTCTCGCAAAAATTGAAAAATTTGTTTCTTATATAAAAGTATATCTGCAAATTAGATCCTTGTTTAGCTCGATGCCCTGATATAGTTTTGATACTTCTATTCCTTCTAATCTTCGAGATTTGGCACATTCGTGTTTCTGGGACAACAAAAATCAAAAAAATTCCTTGAAAATAAATTTCCAAAAGTAAGTAAAACAAATACATTCAATTCAAATTCATATTTTATTTGTGGAACTATTCCTAATCTTCAAAATCAGAGACTTCTGAAAGGTCAGGCTCAGGTAGAGCATCACGAACTCCGCTGTTAGCCTTCAAATTTTTATAAAAATTGTGGTATTTCTTTGGAATCACCGAGGTTTCGCAAATTTTATTTAAATCTTTTGCTTTCGCGTCAGCGATGGGCAATGTCTCCGAATAAACGGGCGTGGGTTTTATTGCGGAGGGCCACCAATATTCATTGGCAAATAAGCTAAAAAATATTGTAGAGTCAATCTTTTACATATATACCGTCCTACCATACGAAAACTTGCACACGATTTTTTGTGGTTGAGGAATACAAGCACTTTAATCTTTTGGTTGAAAAAAGGTAAAAATTTTGTTTAAACAACAACAATTTTTATGCATAAACAGTATATAATTAGTCAAATGTGCTACTTTTCGTACAGAATTGTTTAATTGCCAGTTTCGTAAGAAATTTTAAATGTGTTTTCGTATGGTACGACAATATGCACCTCGACCAGCAAATATTTCGAAAGGGCAGTTTCTCCTTCGTTGAAAAAAATGAAGTTTAAAAAAGCGCCGTATAGTTGCATATGAACTTGAAATGGTTTTGGAGAGTTACATGCCCCTCTGATGATTTGCGTTGTACAGCACCATTTTCTATGGTCAGTTTTCGAAGGTAAATATTTGCCCACAAGGTCCTTTTGGCGTATTTAGCACTGATTGCTAATCAAAAATTAGTTTACGGAATAGCTTTGTCTTCAGCGCGCAATCGGCGAGCTAATATTTTCCGTTCAAGGTGCATTTGATTGCCTTTTTGCCACTATTTTTATAACAATTTGAAGATTAGAAGCGAGGTTCGGAGGAGCATATTTTGAAGATTAGAAATAGTTCCACAAATAAAATATGAATTGAATGTGTTTGTTTTACTTACTTTGGAAATTTATTTTCAAAGAATTATTTTGATTTTTGTTGGGCCAGAAACACGAATGTGCCCCATATATTTTTTGAAATTTACTTTCAAGGAATTTTTTACATTTTTGTTGGGCCAGAAGCACGAATGTGCCACATTCGTTTTTCTGGCTCAACTACTGGCATTGAAAATTTTGGTGGCTTCCAGTGCACAGAGGTACTGGGGGTTTTACTAAAATGTGTTTTACTAAAAATGTTTTACTAAAAATGCACAGATTGATCAGGAAAACCGCTTAACTCAAAATTGGAAAAATTGCACATTCGTGGTTCTGGCAGGGGGCCGACGATATGTAACTATCTCCCATCGACATTATTTCTCGCGAGAGCAGAAGAATCCTAATGAAAATTTTAATTTCACTGTTTCTTGTGTATAAAAACGTAAAAGTTTTGGAAAATGGGCCATAACTCAGAAATCGTTGAAGATATATCCATAAAATTTGGTATGCGTGATTTACTTACTCAGGCAAATGTTTTGACGGAAAATTGCTAAAATCGGTTGACGACCACGCCCACTTTTATACATGGGAACTATAAAGGGGCTTAATAAAAACATTTTAAGCGATATCTCTGTCAAATATAAAGATATATCATTGAAATTTTGTGGCATGAGTTCCACAATAGACCGGAAACAAAAAATAGAAAAATTTTAGAAAATGGGCGTGGCACTGCCTCCTTTTAGAAACAGGAATATACGAGATTTCTTAGCCCATAACTCGACAAATAATTGAGATATTATAACGAAACTTGGTTTATATACTTCTATAACTTGTGTTAATAGACACTCACAAATTTATTGAAATCGGTTTATGACCACGCCTACTTTTAACAAAGATATTTCTGGAAAACCCTTTGGAATTTGTAACGTGACATCTTTGTAACTAGAAGTCAAAAAGGAATGAAATTTTGAACAAAGAATAATATTCATATGCTTAGTTGGATGACTGATAAAAATGTTGAAAACGGGCGTGGCTACGCCCACTTTATGCGGCACTCGCTTTATATAAAATACGCCGTGTTTCCATCAAACGCAAACAAACAATGAAAGCATACAGCTGAGTATCTAATGTTCGATTCCACTCGATCTTAGGCTTCCTTACTTGTTATACTCAGCTGTACTAGTACACAGAGTATTATAGTTTTGATTTCCTAACGGTGGATTGTAACAGAATGAAATAATCGAGATAGATATAGACTTATATATATCAAAATGATCAGGGTGAAAAGAGGAATCGATTGAGCCATGTCCGTCCGTCTGTCCGTCTGTCCGTCCGTCCGTCTGTCCGTCTGTGCGCACGATAACTCGCGCAAAAATTGAGATATTTTGATGAAATTTGAAATGTAAGTTGGTATCAAGACAGGAACGGATGGTATTGAAAATGGGCGAAATCGGACCATGACCACGCCCACCTCCCCTATATAGTAAAAATCGGAAATTTTGTATTTCAGTCACTAATAGAGCTAGAGTGATAAAATTTCACACACGTATTGAGCTCAGGCCCTTATAAAGAAATATGGTGAAATTTTGGAAAATGGGCGGTGCCACGCCCACTTATTAAGGGGCAAACATTGAAAGTTTTATGAGTCATAACTCAGAAACCGTTGAAGATATATCGATGAAATTTGGTAGGCGTGATATACTTACTTAGGCAAATGTTTGGACGAAAAATTGCCTAAATCGGTTGACGACCACGCCCACTTTTATATATGGGTATTATAAAGTGACCTAATAAAAGCATTTTAAGCGATATCTCTGTCAAATATAAAGATATATCATTGAAATTTTATGGAAGGTGTCCAACTATGGACATAAAACAAAAAATACAAAAATTTTGGAAAATGGGCGTGGCACCGCCTTCTTTTAGAAGCAGGAATATACGAGATTTCTGAGCCCATAACTCGACAAATAATCGATATATTATGACGAAACTTGGTCTATACACTTTCACTACTTGTAGTAATACATGTTCAAAATTTTAGCGGAATCGGTTGACGACCACGCCTACTTTTATATATGGGTATCATAAAGTGGCCTAATAAAAACATTTTAAGCGATATCTTTGTCAAATATAAAGATAATTCATTGAAATTTTGTGGCATGAGTTCTACAATAGATCGGAAACAAAAAATAGAAAAATTTCGGAAAATGGGCGTGGCACCGCCTCTTTTCAGACAAAGGAATCAGCGAGATTTCGGAGCCCATAACTCGACAAATAATTGAGATATTATGACGAAACTTGGTTTATACATTTCAATAATTTGTGTTAATAGACACGCAAAAATTTATTGAAATCGGTTTATGACCACGCCTACTTTTTAACAAAGATATTTCTGGAACACTCTTTGGGAATTTGTAACGTGACATCTTTGTAACTAGAAGTCATAAAGGAATGAAATTTTGCACAAAGAATAATATTCATGTGATTAGTTGGATGACTGATAAAAATGTTGAAAACGGGCGTGGCTACGCCCACTTTATGCGGCACTCGTTTTATATAAAATACACCCTATATCGAACAAACGCAAACAAACAATGAAAGCATACAGCTGAGTATCTAATGTTCGATTCCACTCGAACTTAGGCTTCCTTACTTGTTTATATACAAATAAAGGAACGCGTATTTACAACGCTACATCTGCACACTAAACGTACACAAATATTTGTAGATAGTTGCAGATAAGAATCCCCACTTTTTCCTAGCCTAAACTGGCATACCTATATGTATTTTTAAATTTCACTGACAGAACTCTTCTTATTAAATTTCAGGAACCGTAATGATTATGAGTTTTATAATAAATATCGCCATTTAATCATTATATGTATGTTGAGTTTTTTTTATATTTCATCAAAAATAATCATAATTTTTTTAGTTTTATTTTTTTTTTTGATCAGAAATAACACTTAGTCCTTGGGTGATATATTTATCGTTCAGAAATAATCATTATTGTGTGAGTTTTATTTTTTTTTTTCGATCAACAATATCAGTCATTCACGAAGTTATATCGATGGGAATTTTTTAGTAAAAAATAAAACTCAAAGAATAATTCTTATTTCTGAGCGATAAATATATCACTCAAAGAATAACTTTTGTTTTTGATCGAAAAAAATAAAACTCAAAAAATAATGATATGACGAATACTTATATCTGAAAGATAAAATATCACTCAAGGAATAAGTGTTATTTCTGACCGAAAAAATAAAACTCAGAAAATAATGATTATATTTGAATTTTATAGATATCGCTTAAAATTTTTCGATCATAGTGGATTCGGATAGAGCTCTTTCAGACAAGCTCACACACATAATCTATACTCTTCTACGATGTTTGCAAGTATTTGATTTTTTCCATTGAAAATAGAAGGCATAATGATTATTATGGGTCCCTGTTTTGAATGAATGTGATTATGTTACTTTCTGCGCGGAGTGACTATTTTCGGAGTTAGGAACAAATAAAAGGTCAAAACCATACAACTGAACAATCAGTTGTACGAGGACTATATGTCATAGTGACCCGATCTCGATTATTTTTAGAAATAACACTGGATCACAATATAAAATTTGTTGTCTGTACTTTGGACGTGACTATCCTACCTACATATCGCACGTTTTATGCAATAGGGATTTAACTCAAAAAAAAATTTTTTGGGAAAACGCAAATAAAGTTTTATAATTTCAAATAGTTTCCTTCTACGGCTAATTACAAAATCACTTTTATTTCCGCCATTTTTATCTTTTTGAGTATTTTATAAGACTAGACACAAAGGCACTACCCAGTTATTGAAATACTATATGGCAAAATCCCAGAAATCGAAAATTTCGAGTTAAATCCCTATTACATAAAACGGGCGATATATGTAAAATCGGTCGCTGATTCCGAAAATC
This sequence comes from Urophora cardui, assembly GCA_960531455.1. Classification (NCBI taxonomy): domain Eukaryota; kingdom Metazoa; phylum Arthropoda; class Insecta; order Diptera; family Tephritidae; genus Urophora; species Urophora cardui. Next base: position 72,521,990 of record OY482673.1, on the reverse strand, counting down.
TGGTTCATTTTTAATTCTATGGGAAGGTTTTTGAGATATCGGCATTTTACCGTTATTTGGCCAATGGCTTCACTTAATGCAGTATATCTCTTTAACGCGTTGGAGTAACACCAAACTAAAGAAAAATAAATTTCCTAAACATAGCTGCTATTACATTTTTTTTCTAGGTCTTATAATTTCTGAAATATAGATGAGTCAATTTGAAAATTTTCAATTTTTACGAAAGCCTAGGTAAAGTTTAGAAACGACGAAACATTTACTTTCAGAGATCTGAAATTCTTTCCGAAATATCTCCAAATCAAAATTGAATACGGATATTCTGAACACATGAACATACAATGACGTATTCTACAGACAAAAATTAAGTTGACGTGTTTTGGCGTTTCACTTAGATATTCAAAATTTTTTAAATATATTATACCTGTTGTAACATAAAATAATTGGAAGAAATTCTTAAGAGGGGGTATAGAAAATTAATGTATTTCCCTAAAAAATAATCAAATTGATTAAATTTTCCGATGATGCGTCGGCCGACGGATGGGTTTAATTAAAATAAATATCAAAATTTAATTTAAGTATCTTCAAGTAATTTTTTTTTAACAAATATAAAAATAAAATTTAGGGATTACTATCTAAAATCAAAATTGCGTATTGTCAAACTTCATTTTAGAACTGCATATGCTCATTTTTTGTTCAGAATTGACCAGAGAATGCATCTCTGACCGAAACAAAATAGATTTTTTTCCGTCAGTAGGTACAAATTGGCCCGCCCTAATGTACATATGTATCTCTACCCAGCAAGCAAAACTAGCTTAAATAAAGTTTTTTTTTAAGCTTATAATTATAAACATTAAGCTTACAAAATGTTGATTTTTTGTTTACAAAAGACTTCAAAGTAAACGTGTTATAAATGAAATTAGACCTTGGTTGTAAATGTTCGAATATAAATTTATAAAAAATATTTAAGAGAAAGTTTTTTATAAGCATAAAAATATAAACTAATTGAAAATGTTTGAATGAAACCTTTTATAAGCTTTCGAATGTAAGCTTATTGTAAATGTTCTAAAAAGGCATTTAATAAGCTTTTGAATGTAAGCTTACTGTAAACGTTCCAAATAAAGCTTTTTTGAGCTTACCAATCTAAACCTTTTCCAAATTAAAACAAAGCACGTCATAAACAGTTTTTTAATAATTTATTTTGACGATATTTTGAACTCGTGGTAGCACATATGTACATTTGTACATACATAAACAAATTCCATACGTAAGTACATACACACATACATACATATTAAAAATAGTACAACAATAAAATCATAAAAGTATTAGCTAAATTAAACATGAAACACAAAACACGTGTATCAGATTTTAATTTCATACGATTGTTGGCAAATTTGAAAAAAGCTTTTGAAGCAGCTACATGATCTGTTTCACTCCCACCGTTCTCATGTACAAACATTTCTGAAAAGAATTTAAGAAAAATTTGAATTACGTGTGTATGTACATATGTATATACGTATGTAAGTATATGCAACCAAAGTATATAAGTTCCTCCGTTTTGTTACCTAAATATAATAATAAATTACATACGAAACAACTGTATGTCACGGCGTATGAGTAACATTTTATCTGAAAATGGTATTCGTACGCCATGGCATACAGTTTTTTGCATTACATATTTATTTTATAGAATCTATTATTGAAGCTTAGGTAAAAATACCACAAAATTTTGCTCATACGCCATAGCATGCAGTGTATGTACATATATAGTTTATTATTGAGTGATTTTATATATGTACTTACGGCATATAGGTAATCCAATAGTTAGACTGCGAGCGCAAATTTTAGTTTCGGTCCCTCTCCATGAAAATTTTGAGCCATTGCATCCGTCATTATTTTTCCCCACGCTCGCTTTACAAACGATTTTGCCGCAGAAGAGGATGCAGCTTTGAAATCCATTTTCTGAAACATATTAAAATATGCAAACCAAAGTTACAAACCTAATTTTCTTAAACGCATGCTGTTACATATTAGGGTGGATCAATTTTTATGGGCTGATTATAAGCCACAGTGTTCTTAGCAAATTCAGATTTTGCATCAAATTCTAATAGTCATCTAGACATGCCTCTAAAATCAATTTCGAGCATGCTCCAGACAACTTTTTTTCATAGAATTTAATGCAGAATCCGAATTTGCTAGCAATACTATGGCTTAGAAAATTGATACAGCCTAGTATATATACATATATATCTTTTACTTATAAAACTTACCAGCTGACGAAACTTTTCCTCGCCCTGCTAAATTTCTTTTTCATATGAAAGTATATTTTCTAGTCTGCTAAATGGTTCCTTGTGCAAAACGATTGGATAACCCCCTGGCATGACTTTCCTAAGCTTTTTAGTATCCGTAAAAGGACGGCTTTGTTTTTTTTTTTCAACTTTTGCTACGGCACAGTCAATGAGAGGTAGGGATGATATATAAAAAAGAAATTAATAGAAGGTACAAATTCATTAGCAATTAAACTGAATACTCACCTAATGAGTTTTCGCGCGGTATATTGGACTCTCCGCTATTAACTATTGAGCATCCACACGTATTTTATTTAATTTTTATTAATAGGAAAATTTTTCTTACGTCAACTATTCAACACATACAATAGGTTTATTTAAAAAAGCTTAAAATAAGCTTAATATTGTAAAAGTTTATTTAACTCTTCTTTTAGTAAACTTACTTCAAGCTATTTTTCAAACACTTGCATTTCACTTTTAAAATTAACGGTTTTATAAACATGCGCTCTCAATGTTTACAAAAGATTTATTTGAAAACATATAAAGTAAGCTTAAGAATGTAAATGCTTACAAAACACTTGTAGTAGCAAGCTTACTTTGCTATTTTCAAAAACGCTTACAGGAATGCTTGTTGGGTAGTTATAAGCAGTACCTATACTTCTATATACTTTGTATTTTCATATAAAATCCCTGCAAAAAATGCGATTAATCCGGGACGTGTCCGGGATCAATCGCAAGGGAGCATGCGACTAATACAATTTTACATCCCTTTATATGGAGTGAATTGATCGCATTTGTTCGAGAATGTCCTATGAAGAGACTAATTGTTCAAATTGTATACCCGAACGGGTACCAATGTAGATTAATCACTAACATACCGAATGGGTACAAATGTAGATCAATCGCTTTCATCCCGAACGGGTAGGTACGAATGTAGATTAATCGCTTTCATCCCCAACGGGTACAAATGTAGATCAATCGCTTTCAGCACGAACGGGTACAAATGTAGATTTTTCCTTAAAAAATTGTAAATGTTCATGCATATTTAAATAAATATTATATAATGTTTTACTTTTGTATATATTATATTTTTTGTATATATTATATTATATGAGCGTAATGTAAAGGATTTTTTCATAGGATATTTTAGGCAACATTTTGTTAAAATTGTTATTTAAAAAGGGTGTTCAATTCGTTTTACCGGTTGTTCTATAATTTTTTAAATACATTGCATATTTTTGTAAAATGTATATTTAAGGAATCTAGATTTGTTCCCGTTCGGGATGAAAGCGATTAATCTACATTTGTACCCGTTAGGGAACAATTGGTCTACAATTAGTCTACATTTATACCCGTTCGGGAACAATTGGTCTACAATTAGTCTACATTTATATTTATACCCATACGGGAACAATCGGGGACTAATTGTGGACCGATTGTTCTCGAAAGAGATCATTCCTGGACAAATATCTTTCGGTATTAATCGCACATTTTTTTGCAGGGATCGGCTAAAAATATTTGAAAGATGCATATACATAAATATACATATATGTGTATATTTCGGTGCAGTGAAATAACGCCCGTGGAATTAACGCCCGCGGGCGTTATTTCCCAGAAAAAAGGAAATAACGCCCGCGGGCGTTTTTTCTTTTCTTGAAAAAAAAATAGCGCCTGCGAATAAAACGAAATTAAACCCGTGGGTATTATTTCCACTCAGAAAGGGAAAGAACGCCCGCGCGCCCTTTTCGGCGATGTGGGCTTTATTTCCCTTTCGAAAGGGCAATTAAGCCCGAGACGGTTTTTTTTTTAAATATGGTGTATTAGTGGGAAAAGCGCCGCAGGCGAAAAATTGTAATAAAAAATCGCGCGATTTTTTATTCCAATTTTTGGTTTTTTTAAATATGGTGTTTGTTTTATTGGAAAAAGCGCCGCAGGCGAAAAATTGGAATAAAAAATCGCGCGATTTTTAATTCCAATTTTTCGTTTTTTTTTTTAATATGGTGTATTAGTATTGGAAAAAGCGCCGCAGGCGAATCAAATGAATAATCCCGAAAATAAGACATATGACACAGAAGACATTGATGTATCTGAAATGGATTGTTCTGACTATGAAGAAACGGCGGACAATTTTTGCGAGAGTCAAAGCATGTTGTTGTGTGTTATTTGTTTTACCAAGCCACGCGATGTTCTCTTAAGCCCATGCAATCACTTTAAATTGTGTGCGGATTGCTTTGGAGAGCACAGTAAGGTTGCAATCGTAAATGGCAATAGAAATATTTTGTGCCCGGTTTGTCGTCAAATTGTTGAAAACTCTATATGAGTATTTGTTTAGATTGTGGTCTGAAAGTGCCAATATGTATTTAATGAAGTTTTGTTTATTTTGATTGCGTATTTAAATATTTACTTACTTAGAGACCTTGAAAATTGTTACTAATAAATGATTATAGAAATCTATGAAACTTTGTTTATTTTGATTGAGTATTTGAATATTTAGAAGGGGATTTAAAAAAAATTGAAAGAATCGAAAAATTGGAATTAAAAATCGCGCGATTTTTAATTCCAATTTTTCGCCTGCGGCGCTTTTTCCAATAATAATACACCTATTTAAAAAAAAAAACCAAAAATTGGAATTAAAAATCGCGCGATTTTTTATTCCAATTTTTCGCCTGCGGCGCTTTTTCCAATACTAATACACCATATTTAAAAAAAAAAAAAACCAAAAATTGAAATTAGAAATCGCGCGATTTTTTTATTCCAATGTTTCGCCTGCGGCGCTTTTTCTAATAATAATACACCATATTTAAAAAAAAAAACGAAAAATTGGAATTAAAAATCGCGCGATTTTTTATTCCAATTTTTCGCCTGCGGCGCTGTTTTCCCTAATACACCATATTTAAAAAAACCAAAAATTGGAATAAAAAATCGCGCGATTTTTTATTCCAATTTTTCGCCTGCGGCGCTGTTTTCCCTAATACACCATATTTAAAAAAAAAAAGCCCGTCTGCGGGCTTAATTGCCCTTCCGAAAGAGAAATAAAGCCCGTAGATCAAACGTAATAACGCCCGCGGGAATTATTTCTTTTGGAAGAAAGGAAAAAATGCCCGCGGGTGTTATTTCCTTTTTTTGGGAAATAACGCCCACGGGCGTTAATTCCACGGGCGTTATTTCACTGCACCGTATATTTCTTAGGTCGAATTAGGTTAAGTTATTTTCTTTATGGGTATCCTTGATCTTTTATTTTTTCGTTTTCGTTTCCAAGTTGCGGGCAAAGAATGTTTTGGTTTCAATTAATTACCGTTATAATTAAATAACTATTGTTTTTCAGTACACTTTTGCAGCATATAATTTACTTGCATGTACTCATTATCGCCGCCAATTTTTCATAGAAGAAAATTACTTTTTTTTTTATTACTATTTTGACATTTAAATTTCGAAATGAGTGGAAAGTGCGCTTTCAGCAGTGCATCTCGAGCAGAAACAATAGCTGCTGAACCATTTAACTGCGATAAATTATGCGCCATTCGAGGGGTAGCCGACCGTAAAAATGTCATAGCAATTATAGTCATAGATATGTACATACATATGTGTACCTACATATATGCATGTACATACCCTCCAAAACGTTTTCTAAGGAATTTGATGAAATAAGGCTTCTATAAGGTATTTTCAAATAGAAAGAGAGGAAATTGAGTTTTATAAGGAAGGGTAGGCAAAGAGAGCACAATGCGTCGCCTGAGAAAACGAATGTCGTATGTTACAAAACATAGTTTCGAGAAAATCGACTTTGAAGTTCAAATTGGAAATTCTCAAAAACTATACAACAGATTTTTCTGTTATTTGGACGAGCTGTAGCGAGTATTATACATTTTGACATGCAATTTGCAAAAGTTGGATATCTTTACAATTATGGGAGATAAACGACTTTTCATTCAGTATGCATTTGTCGTATGTGACGTCTGAGCACCAATACCTGTTGGCACATACGACAAAAATTCTTCTCTTTTTCCAAGCCGGAATGGTTATGAGGCTCACATTTTTTGAGATATCGGCTTGAAATTTGGCAGTTGAATATATTTTGATGATACTTTGATCATTTGTCGGAATACACCACATCGGCCTAATATAAGCTATAGCTCCCATACAACTGATTGTTCAGATATAGCTGTTTTCGGGTATAACTTCTCCATCTATGGAGGGTAAACCGTTGGGTATTATTATTATCTAAAGAGCTAAGGGCATGAAACTTTGAAGTATTTTCACCGAAATTTGTCAAGATCGGACCACTATAGAATACAGCTCCCATACAACCGATTGTTCAGATATAGCTGTTTTCGGGTATAACTTCCATATTTAAGGATAAAATTATGCTAAACTCTGCAGTAATTAGTATTATACTACAATAAAATATGTCAGTGAAAATCATTCAGATCGGATCACTATAACCTATAGCTCCGATACAATATTTTGGTTTATTCTCAGTAGCTCAGCGGCACGTACGACAAATGCATACCCAAATGGTAGTAATTTTGTAACATACGATAAATGCACACTAAATAACTCAAAAACTAAAAGAGATAGAAAAAAATGGATTGGAAAAATTTAAAGATTACGTCCGATTTAGTTAATCTGCATCAAAAACTAGAAATCGTCAATTTTCACTTACGACATTCGTTTTCTCAGGCGACGACCTGTAAAAATCTGTAATTACCTTCACGGAGAAAAAGTTGCAAAAATAAATATATTAAAAAGTGGTTAATACTCAAATAATTGTAAAGTAGCTTAACACAAATGCAGCGCGGGACAGTTTCTTGTTTATATGTGTATGTGTGTGTATATATGTATGTAAACACATTTTTTCAGGATTAAGTTATTTATTTTAAAGTAGTTGAAAACAAATGCAGGATAGGGTAATTGAGTGCTTGCTATGACATCGCCATCTTAAAAAAGTCAGTTCATTGCAAAGGGAAAAGTCACAATTTCAATTAGATGTTAGATATTGAAAATAAAGTAGTTTATAAAGTGATTTAAAAGTAATTGAATTTCCTACAGGGTAATTTCAGAAACACCTCTAGCACATACATATATGTATATTTATATGAAATATTATAATATAATATTGACATGTCCAAATAAAACTTTTTCTCATATAAGGTGATACGACTCAATTTTCAGCATACTAGAGTTTCCCACATCTGAAGATGGGCCGTAATATAAGGCTATAGTATTGCTATTTCCCAGAAAAAATCAACCAAAAGCCAAAAATGTTTATGGAAAAAAAATCGTCGTATATACCTAATGAGTTTTATCTTTATACTTCAAGATTCGCACACTCAGAAAAAAAATCATCAACACGATTCATGTAAAATTAACACGATCGATCTTTACACATAGATCAGCAATAATTTTTTCAAATTACACGATGTTTGAAACACGATTTTGGCTTTGTAACTTTCATCTGAAAATTTTGTAAATTCAACCAAATTTTATTGTTGATACAACATGAAGCAATTTTAAAATATACAAGATGATTCAAATATAAAATTTTATTCCTAAATGTCATTTGGAATTTGGTATATTTAACATGATGATAGTGTCAATATAAACTAAAACAAGTAAGGAAGCCTAAGTTCGAGTGGAATCGAACATTAGATACTCAGCTGTATGCTTTCATTGTTTGTTTGCGTTTGATGGAAACACGGTGTAGGTACTTTATATAAATCGAGTGCTGCATAAAGTGGGCGTAGCCACGCCCATTTTCTAAATTTTTATCAGTCATCCAACTAAGCTTATGAATATTATTCTTTGTGCAAAATTTCATCCCTTTATGAGTTACAAAGATGTCACGTTACAAATTCCCAAAGGGTGTTCCAGAAGTATCTTTGTTAAAAAGTAGGCGTGGTCATAAACCGATTTCAATAAATTTTTGCGTGTCCATTAACACAAGTTATAAAAGTGTATAAACCAAGTTTCGTCATAATATCTCAATTATTTGTCGAGTTATGAGCTCCGAAATCTCGTTGATTCCTTTGTCTGAAAAGAGGCGGTGCCACGCCCATTTTCCGAAATTTTTCTATTTTTTGTTTCCCATCTATTGTAGAACTCATGTCACAAAATTTCAATGAATTATCTTTATATTTGACAAAGATATCGCTTAAAATGTTTTTATTAGGCCACTTTATGATACCCATATATAAAAGTGGGCGTGGTCGTCAACCCATTTCGCTAAATTTTGAACATGTATTACTACAAGTAGTGAAAGTGTATACACCAAGTTTCGTCATAATATATCGATTATTTGTCGAGTTATGGGCTCAGAAATCTCGTATATTCCTGCTTCTAAGAGGAGGCGGTGCCACGCGTGGGCGTGGTCGTCAACCGATTTTGGCAATTTTTCGTCAAAACATTTGCCTAAGTAAGTATATCACGCCTACCAAAATTCATCGATATATCTTCAACGGTTTCTGAGTTATGACTCATAAAACTTTCAATGTTTGCCCCTTAATAAGTGGGCGTGGCACCGCCCATTTTCCAAAATTTCATCATATTTCTTCATAAGGACCTGAGCTCAATACGTGTGTGAAATTTTATCACTCTAGCTCTATTAGTGACTGAGATACAAAATTTCCGATTTTTACTATATAGGGGAGGTGGGCGTGGTCATGGTCCGATTTCGCCCATTTTCAATACCATCCGTTCCTGTCTTGATACCAACTTACATTTCAAATTTCATCAAAATATCTCAATTTTTGCGCGAGTTATCGTGCGTACAGACGGACAGACGGACAGACGGACAGACGGACGGACGGACGGACGGACGGACATGGCTCAATCGATTTCTCTTTTCACCCTGATCATTTTGATATCTATAAGTCTATATCTATCTCGATTATTTCATTCTGTTACAATCCACCGTTAGGAAATCAAAACTATAATACTCTGTGTACTAGTACAGCTGAGTATAAAAATGTTAGAAAAATGACGTCCCAATTTTAGTGTTAATACAACATGAAAACAAATGTTAAAACAACAAGAACCACAATTAACAATAAAAGTTGGTTGATATAACACGAAACAATGTTAAAACATAAACGTCATTTGGAATTTTGGTTTATTCAACACGATGATAGTGTCAATATAATCTAAAAAAGTGTTAAAAAGAACGTCAAAACTATTTTGAAACATACACAATTTTTTCAACGTTTGAAGTTCTGCTGTTCCTGCAAAACACAAACTAATATTATTTTTTTTTAACAAAAAGAAAATTTTGTGCCGTAACAATGATAGGAGTTTAGCATCATTGGCAGTGCGTGGTAAGTTAAAGTGGGTTGCATTTTTGTTTCTAAACGTTTTTAATGTTCAATATTTTCTTTTTCCTCTTCATAGTTTGCAATATTTACCACGAAGAGATGTTTAGCGAATGGCATGCGGTGCATATACCGTTGCATTAGCGGCCAAACATTACTCGGTGCCAGTGATAGTAAGTAGGTACTATCGCCCATGTATAAACTATTCGTATGAGAAGCACGCTTTCAATTTGGTCGGTTGTGCGGGTGATGTACTCGAATATGCTTTAGTGATCTGATAATTATATATTTTATGTTTTATATGTTTTTTATTAAAAAAAAAAAATAAATTGTAAAATCAACAAGACTTTCTAGTTAATTTAACAATAAATTTAAGGTAAAATCAAAAAGGTGTTATTGTTAATTCAACAGGACCATTTCGTGTTAATTTAACCAGCTTAAATTGTAACATTAACTAGTTAAAATTGTAAAATCAACAGGAAGACTCAATACTTTTTAGTGTTAATACTACAGTTGTCATCCTGTTAAATTAACACTTGACAGTAGTGTTAAATTTACACGATTACATGATGGCATACATTAAGCATCGTATTGAAAAAAATTAACCACAAATTTTTTTTCTGGGTGCAGAAAATGCTGATTTAGATGATCACCTTAAAAATATTTCTGTTTTGCGCAACGTCTAAATGCAGTTTAGAAAGCTAAAACAGCTACATCAACAAAATTTTTTATCGACAGAAAAGGCCTTAGATTTTTCCTATTTAACAAAACGATAAAAATTTTCAAAATTACCCTGAAAAATGCAATAAATTGTCTGCAACGCCCAGAAATATTGCTAGAAAATGCAAGGAAGAAGGAACTTTGCAAATAGCCAAATATGCCTTGTGTAATTATTTCGATATATTGATCTATCGATGTTTTTAAACGTCATAAATCGATGTTTTTTAAATCAATATAATATATATATATCGACATATTTTTACAATTTACCCATCCCTACATTCAAATATTAAAAACATTTTTAAAGATTTGCCAGTGCATTATTTTTTGTTTGTAAAATGTTGTAGACATTTAAGTAAGGTTTTCCCTTTTGTTGAAAAATTAACATGCTAAAAATTTCACTACACACATACAATATTTTTTGCTTGTGCTGTATATGAATATTAACACTTCAGCCCGAGTGGGTATCAGGGATGCCACTAATAAAAAATTTGTCCTACCAAAAACCTACAAAAATGGCTTCGAACCTACCAATTTTTTTTTTAATGTGAGATTTAACCATATTCAACAAATTCATTTAGGGTAACTGTGCCAGTAACCGGCCACCCTGCAGTAACCGGACACTTTTGTTTTTTTACCGCTTAAAATAAAAAAACTTTTTATTTTTTTTTTTTTTTTTGATTTTGAAAACTTTAGTATTAAATTTAATATTATTTGTACAAATTTGAATAAATTTAGAATGAGTGATAAAAATGTGATGGAAAAGAGGAGGAAGCAGCAGTTTCCAGATAAACAAAAACTAAAGTTGGGGTTAAATGATATTCGGACAAGGTTGGATTGGGTATTAGTGGCTGCCACCGCTCGTCCAGTGCGGAGGAAATCAGTGATGCTAGTTGAACGAAGGCAAAAACCTACCAAAATTCAAATCGTCCTACCAACCTACCAAAAGGAATAAAACCTACCAGTTTTGGTAGGAAAAGCCCAAAAGTGGCATCCCTGGTGGGAATCTATTTTTAACACGCTTTTATTAGTTTCACCTGTATGTATGTATGTATGTATGTGTGTATGTATGTAAGTATGTATGTAAACATAGCATACTTTTACGCGAAAGCGTGTGTATTCATACACTGAAGTTTTTCAGTGTGAGATGTGCTTATTTATACTCAGCTGTACTAGTACACAGAGTATTATAGTTTTAATCACATAACGGTGGATTGTAACAGAATGAAATAATCTATATAGATATAGACTTATATATATCAAAATGATCAGGGTGAAAAAAGAAATCGATTGAGCTATGTCCGTCCGTCCGTCCGTCTGTCCGTCCGTCTGTAAACACTCTAACTCGCGCAAAAATTGAGATATTTTGATGAAATTTGAAATGCGAGTTGGTATCGAGACTGGGACGATTGGTATTGAAAATGGGCGAAATCGGACCATGACCACGCCCACTTCCCCTATATAGAAAAGATCGGAAGTTTGGTATCTCAGTCACTAATATAGCTGGAGCGATGAAATTTTACCCACGTTTTGAGCTCAGGCCCCTATGAAGAAATTTGATGAAATTTTGGGAAAATGGGCGGCGCCACGCCCACTTATTAAGGGGCAAACATTGAAAGTTTTATGAGTCATAACTCAGAAACCGTTGAAGGTATATCGATGAAATTCGGTACGCATGATATACTTACTTAGGCAAATGTTTGGACGAAAAATTTCCAAAATCGGTTGACGGCCACGCCCACTTGTATACATGTGTATTATAAAGTGGCCCAATAAAAACATTTTGAGCGATATCTCTGTCAAATATAAAGATATATCATTGAAATTTTATAGCAGGAGTCCAACTGCGGACATAAAACGAAAAACACAAAAATTTGGAATGGAAAATGGGCGTGGCACCGCCTCTTTTTAGAAACAGGAATACGAGATTTCTGAGCCCATAACTCGACAAATAATTGAGATATTATGACGAAACTTGGTTTATATACTTTTATAACTTGTGTTAATAGACACCCAGAAATTTATTGAAATCGGTTTATAACCACGCCTACTTTTTAACAAAGATATATCTGGAACACCCTTTGGGAATTTGTAACGTGACATATTTGTAACTAGAAGTCATAAAGGAATGAAATTTTGCACAAAGAATAATATTCATATGCTTAGTTGGATTACTGATAAAAATTTTGAAAATGGGCGTGGCTACGCCCACTTTATGCAGCACTCGCTTTATATAAAGTACCTACAACGTGTTTCCATCAAAGGCAAACAAATAAGGAAAGCATACAGCTGAGTATCTAATGTTCGATTCCACTCGATCTTAGGCTTCCTTACTTGTTTTATACTAAGCTGTACTTACTACACAGAGTATTATAGTTTTAATCACTATGGAAGCTAAAAATATGCACGAAAAATTTCAAAATATGCATGCTAGTATGCCCGAAAAATAACTGAAATATGCTCAAAAAATGTATGTATTTCATTTCAAGCTTACATTTTTACTTAACGAATTTTGCAAAATAATAATAATATAAGAACTGAAACGTACAATTCACATTTTCCCCATTTAAAAAATTTGTTTTTATATACTATAAAATACTTCAAATTAATTTTAGATTTATATTTATGTAAATACATGAGATCTTTTTACAAAGCAAACGAAACCATTCCATTAATATTGCGCAGGGTTGCATTGAATTATCGTGTTTTACTATATTTTCCAGTGTGAATTTTTGGCGGTTTTCCGAGAAAAAGCTCTTGTATGGGAAAACGATTAATATTGGCCGTGTAGCATCGAGTATTGATGGATCGCGATTCTGGATCGCAAAATATTTAGAAATTTTGAAATCCGCGATCCGGATCACAATATTGACAAGGCTGTGTAGCATGAAAATTTTGCAACCCATCAAAATGCGTGTATATTTAGAAATTTTGAAATCCGTGATCTGGAACGAAATATTGGCAATAAACGAATTGAAAATGAAAGTGTGAAAAGGACGGAAGTAAAATATTTTAAACCTCAGAGCGAGAAAAATTTCGCAGTATTCATATTGAACGTGTAGCACTAGTCTGCGATTCATCAGACCATCGCGATTCATATTGACAGTGTAGCGTATGCCTATGTATGTCGATACATATTGCATATTATTGTTCCCTTCAAATTTTCACACTACAGCAGTTTTCTATCAATAACAGGGCATCGGAGCAAAGTTTTTTTACTCTGGGTTTGCTTCGAGGCTCTGATCAGCATACAAGAACTTAGTGTTTGTCGTGGTGAATTTTTATACTCAGCTGTACTAGTACACAGAGTATTATAGTTTTAATCACATAACGGTGGATTGTAACAGAACGAAATAATCGAGATAGATATAGACTTATATATATCAAAATGATCAGGGTGAAAAGAGAAATCGATTGAGCCATGTCCGTCCGTCCGTCCGTCTGTCCGTCTGTAAAGACTCTAACTCGCGCAAGAATTGAGATATTTTAATGAAATTTGAAATGCAAGTTGGTATCGAGACTGGGACGGTTGGCATTGACAATGGGCGAAATCAGACCATGACCACGCCCACTTTTCCTATATAGAAAAAATCGGAAATGTGGTATCTCAGTCACTAATATAGCTGGAGCGATGAAACTTTACCCACGTGTTGAGCTCAGGCCCCTATGAAGAAATTTTATGAAATTTTGGAAAATGGGCGGTGCCACGCCCACTTATTAAGGGGCAAACCTTGAATGATTTATAAGCCATAACTCAGAAACCGTAACAGATATATAGATGAAATTTGGTATGCGTGATTTACTTACTTAGGCAAACATTCTGACGGAAAATTGTCAAAATCAGTTGACGGCCACGCCCACTTTTATATACGTGAATTATAAAGTGACCTAATAAAAACATTTTAAGCTATATCTCTGTCATATATAAAGATATATCACTGAAATTTTGTCGAATGAGTTCTACTATGGACATAATACAGAAAACACAAAAATTTTGGAAAATGGGTGGTGCCACGCCCACTTATTAAGGGGCAAACATTGAAAGTTTTATGAGTCATATCTCAGAAACCGTTGAAGATATAGCGATGAAATTTCGTATGCGTGATATACTTACTAAGGCAAATGTTTGGACTAAAAATTGCCAAAGTCGGTTGACGATAGGGGTGGGACTATTCGAATAAAAATTATTCGAATAAAAAATCCTTTTATTCGAAAGGTATTCGTAATTCGAATAATATTTATTCGAATAATTTATTCGTATATTCGAATAAATACTATTCGAATAGTACTATTCCAATACCACTATTCGCATCGGGAACTTTTGTGACCGTTTCATTCATCACGTTCCCGTATGTGTGTTTTCAAATTCCATTCAATCCTATTCTATCTCACTGGTTTTGCACTTGGCTAAAACACATACGAGAGGAAATGTGTTGGTAATATTATATTTTTGTAATCGTTATTCAGTTTGACATTTCTCATTCTTGATCTTCTTAAATATTTGTATGTTTGCTTATTTATGCGTTTTTGTTTTGGTCTGTGTGAGATTTCGATAGATTTTCGATACAAAATTAGAGAAGGCGAATCAAGTGTGTCATTCTTCATTCGCTTCCAGAAGTTTGTATGGAAATTAGCAAGTTTCGACACTGGTTTCGAGATCGAACGACGATTGAGACAGCGAATGCAGATAAAAAGAGCGAAACACGTTATAATCCCTTATATAAGGAGTGAGGTCAGCTTTGTTTCCTATGGCGAACAATCATTATTATAGGGTATTTAAACCCCACATAAGGCCTTGTTATAAGTAAATATCTAAGCCTTATTTCCTCTCAGAGAGAGAGAGAGAGAGAGATAATTCTTTGTGGCCTGATGACATCAGCGGAGTAAGGTAAGTCTAATTATAAGGCTTTGCTCATACAACTGCCATTCCTTAGAAATTCAAAGCATTATGTTATAAACCTTACGATCAAATAAGGCGTAAATTTGTTGGAGGGTATGTATGAATATACCTACACCGAAGTATGTACATGTAACGACCAATGAATTGGTTTAATGGATTGGTTGAATGGTGAATCAAATATACAGGCAAATATTATACGATACTAGTACGAAGGAATTTATTTCGCTGCCGCAGCCTCCTTCAACCCTCGGCGTTGTTATTTCTCATCGTTATAGATATACACATTTGTATATATATGCATGTACATTAGACCACCCCTTAAAAAAAATTTGAAACCACCGGGCTTAGAAGTTTCCTTTTTACCTATGTAAATACTTAAAATATAAAATTTGGTGAAGATCAGATAAGATTTAGTGGCCGCGCACATACGGCGAAATATACATACAAGTACTAAAAAAATTGATAGTTACTTAATAGCTTGCTTTATAATAATAATATAATATAATACAATGGCGCTATTATAACTCTGACGAGTTTTATGGCCGAGCTTCTCTCCCAATTCGAGGTGTGCTCCTTTTTTGTTTTTCCTACGAATTGGGTGGGCCTACAGTTTTATGCCGGCTCCGAACGGCGAATGCATTTTTTGTGAGGAGCTTTTTCAGGGCAGAAATACTCTCGGAGGGTATGCCGCCCACTGCCGAGAGGTGACCGCTGCTCTTAAAAAACCCAATAATTGAATTTTTACTAATTAGAAAAATTTTTTTTGGTGTTTGCTCGGACTGGGGTTTGAACCCGAGACCTCTGGTATAGCAGGCGAGCACTCTACCCACTGCACCACAGCGGCCACCATAGCTTGCTTTACTCTTAATAAAATGCAACTCTATGCTTCTAATTAGTTTATTCCCTATCTAAAAAGCTATAAACACTAAAATAAGATAAAAATTACAAAAGTTACGGGAAAAAAATATGTATCGTAGTTATTACGTACATATACATAAGTCAAGCAATAATGTCACTGCGTGACAAAGAAAATTTTTTTTTAATAACTCTTGCGAGGTTTACATATTGTTGTAGGCCCCACTACGTATACAAAAACTGCATACACACAATTTCCAATATACCCTCAAAATCTGGAGTTCGGGGCCAAAAACCGCCTTTCCATAGGTTAAGGCATATATTGCCCCATAATTTTTTGTTTTATTTGCCCAATTAACACGGGTTTGATGTTTGTGAAAAGACGACATTTTGTCGCTGTTAACAGTATACGAATTGTTAACGTGTCTTATTATATGCCAGAAAAATTGTAAATATAATATCGGAAATTAAAATTTTTCTCATTTTTAATATCGGTTTTCACGAGGAATTTGTTAACTAGTGTATAAAAAAAGCTAATTTGAAACAATCTATCAATTCTGTTTTCAACTACATACATATAACTTTTTAAAATCCGCGTAGTCGTTCCTAGGTTAATAATAATAATAACACAATGGCGCTATTATAACTCTGACGAGTTTTATGGCCGAGCTTCTCTCCCAATTCGAGGTGTGCTCCTTTTTGTTTTTCCTACTAATTGGGTGGACCTACAGTTTTATGCCGGCTCCGAACGGCGAATGCATTTTTTGTGAGAAGCTTTTTCATGGCAGAAATACTCTCGGAGGGTATGCCGCCCACTGCCGAGAGGTGACCGCCGCTCTTAAAAAACCCAGTAATTGGATTTTTACTAATTAGAAAAATTTGTTTGGCTCGGACCGTGGTTTGAACCCGAGACCTCTGGCATAGCAGGCGAGCACTCTACCCACTGCACCACAGCGGCCACAGTCGTTCCTAGGTTATTCTACTTTAATCAATTTCTCCTATGAAATTTTGCCTACTACATTCGCTTAATTACACATGCTACGTTAACGCGTTTTTGTATAGAAAAGGGTATGTGGTATTTGGTGTTTTTTTTTCGGTTGTTCTCAATCATTTTGGTTATGATATTCAGAAACTAGATGATGGCCGCTGTGGTGCAGTGGGTAGAGTGCTCGCCTGCTGTGCCAGAGGTGTCGCGTTCAAACCACGGTCCGAGCAAAACACCAAAACAATTTTTCTAATTAGTAAAAATTCAATTATTGGGTTTTTTAAGAGCAGCGGTCACCTCTCGGCAGTGGACGGCATACCCTCCGAGTGAATTTCTGCTATGGAAAAGCTTCTCACAAAAAATGCATTCGCCGTTCGGAGCCGGCATAAAACTGTAGGTCTACCCAATTAGTAGGAAAAAACAAAAAGGAGCACACCTCGAATTGGAAGAGAAGCTCGGCCATAAAACTCGTCAGAGTTATAATAGCGCCATTGTATTATTATTATTATATTATATTATTATAGATGATTTTCCCAACTTTTGGACTTTAACCCATTGCGTAACGTGAATATAAAAATGGTTTAACTGGCGTCGGCATTACGCCTAAAGTGAGGGTTTTTGAAATAAAAACGGGCTGTGCGCGGCCACTAAATCTTATTCGATCTTCACCAAATTTTATATTTTGAGTATTTAGATAAAAGGAAACTTTCTAAGCCCGGTGGCTTAAAATCAGAAAATATTTCATAAAATAAGGGCCGGTCTAATGTACCTACATAGATATGTATGTATGTATATATGTAAGTTTTTGTTTTTGGGAAAATTATATGAAAACCGCATAGCAGATGTTGCAATTGCAAAATTTATGTGCAATTCAATATAAACCAACTGAAGTGGTTCCCAATGAATGAATTAATGTACATTCCCTGCAAAAATTATTGGACCACTTGGTAAATTTGTGCCACAGTCAACTAGCGATAAGCTTGTCATGTGTATTTAATCATTGAGTTATTTATTGCCATCCAGCTACACTATCGTATTTTTGCTACGATCATCGATGGTATACTTAAATTTTCTATGACCATATTGTACTGGGATATTCACCAGTAATGGAAAATGAAAATTTCAAATTGTGCCAAATTTGTTAAAAACAAGTAAGGAAACCTCAGTTCGAGTGGAATCGAACATTAGATACTCAGCTGTATGCGTTTATTGTTTGTTCGCGTTTGATGGAAACACGGTGTAATATAATAATAACACTGGTCGACAAGTTTTTGTTACAGAAATAAAATTCTACCTTTCTAAAGGATTTCGGTGCGCTGAATCCGAATCTGAACTCAGATTTTCGCTAATACGTACAGTTTTTGAGATATTCATGTCTAAAGAGGCCAAAAACACGATTTTTGGCGATATTCACTCCTCAATATCTTTTAAGTTACTTACTTATTTTAAAAATTGATTAAAGCTATTGAAAGCGCGGACATTTCTCTTGGAGAAACCGTTGTAATATTTCAGATATCTTTCTTGTAACTTGCAATATTGCATATTAAGGTTCATTAGTTTTGCAATATTTTCTCCATACAAAAATAATTAAAAATTTTGAAGCACGCTTTTAGGCAGTTTATTATATTATGGACGTATGTAAGTGGCTTCGTAAAAAAAATTGTTCTGCTGAGCAACTACAAAATTTGATTGCGCCTATAAGATGCTACAAATGCTGCCGTTGTTTTCGACGGCAAATACCTTATTGTGCAAAAACATATATTACTACATACCTAAATTAGATATCCGAAAAATTAAAACGTTGTCTTCAAGAGAAATGGCCGAGCTTTAAATAGCTTTAATCAATTTTTAAAATAAGTAAGTAATTTAAAAGATATTGAGGAGTGAATATAGCCAAAAATCGCGTTTTTTGCCTCTTTAAACATGAATATCTCAAAAACTGTACGTATTAGCGAAAATCTGAGTTCAGATTCGGATTCAGCGCACCGAAATCCTCTAGAAAAGTAGAATATTATTTCTGTAACAAAAATTTGTTGAAATTTTGTCGACCTGTTTAATATAATATAATATAATGGCGCTATTATAACTCTGACGAGTTTTATGGCCGAGCTTCTCTCCCAATTTAAGGTGTGCTCCTGTTTTTTCCTACTAATTGGGTGGACCTACAGTTTTATGCCGGCTCCGAACGGCGAATGCATTTTTTGTGAGAAGCTTTTTCATGGCAGAAATTCACCCGGAGGGTATGCCGCCCACTGCCGAGAGGTGACCGCTGCTCTTAAAAAACCCAATAATTGGATTTTTACTAAATAGAAAATTGTTTTGGTGTTTTGCTCGGACCGTGGTTTGAACCCGAGACCTCTGGCATAGCAGGCGAGCACTCTACAGCGGCCACATTGAAAACACGGTGTACTTTATATAAAGGAGTGCTGCATAAAGAGGGCGTAGCCACGCCCATTTTCAACATTTTTATCAGTCATCCAACTAAGCATATGAATATTAATATTTGTGCAAAATTCCATTCCTTTATGACTTCTAGTTACAAAGATGTCACGTTACAAATTCCAAAAGGGTGTTTCCTATCCCTATTTCTCTCTATCTCCATATCTCTATATCTCTATATCTCTATCTCTATCTATATCTATATCTATATCTATATCTATATCTATATCTATATCTATATCTATATCTATATCTATATCTATATCTATATCTATATCTATATCTATATCTATGTCTATATCTATATCTATTTCTATATCTATATCTATATCTATATCTATATCTATATCTATATCTATATCTATATCTATATCTATATCTATATCTATATCTATATCTATATCTATATCTATATCTATATCTATATCTATATCTATATCTATATCTATATCTATATCTATATCTATATCTATATCTATATCTATATCTATATCTATATCTATATCTATATCTATATCTATATCTATATCTATATCTATATCTATATCTATATCTATATCTATATCTATATCTATATCTATATCTATATCTATATCTATATCTATATCTATATCTATATCTATATCTATATCTATATCTATATCTATATCTATATCTATATCTATATCTATATCTATATCTATATCTATATCTATATCTATATCTATATCTAATAATAATAATTGAGATATTATGACGAAACTTGGTTTATACACTTTAATAATTTGTGTTAATAGACACGCAAAAATTTACTGAAATCGGTTTTGACCACGCCTACTTTTTAACAAAGATATTTCTGGAACACCCTTCGGGAATTTGTAACGTGACATCTTTGTAACTAGAAGTCATAAAGGAATGAAATGTTGCACAAAGAATAATATTCATATGCTTAGTTAGATGACTGATAAAAATGTTGAAAATGGGCGTGGCTACGCCCACTTTACGCAGCACTCGCTTTATATAAAGTACACCGTGTTTACATAAAACGCAAGCAAACAATGAAAGCATACAGCTGAATATCTAATGTTCGATTCCACTCGAACTTAGGGTTCCTTACTTGTTTTTATATTAAAATGCTTGTTTCGGAACACCATTCCTTCATGAATTAAATTTAGACTCTTCAACGAAATCTTTTAAAAATAAATTTGGATCATTTGGTTTTGAACATCCCGCGTATATGCCTGCCACCATAACAGGATTTGTGTTTAGAATTTTTATAAGTATTGGCCATACAAGGCCATCTATATATATTGACATTGAGCCAAATATCCGAAAAATCAAATTTAAATATATGTAGAAAATCTGTTAGTGCGTCTTTCACCCCATAGTGAATGTATTCACCCGGCGGAACAGGTCGCTTGATTATTGTAAGCGGAGTACATTTTAGTGTGCGAAAATCTCGCTACAAATCACAAATGTTTTTTGCGATAACAAAGAAAGTAGATCATTTGAAACCCGCATACTTATATTATTAATGGAAATCAACTGTGCTAATCGTATATTGAAGGGGGTGGAAATTTGGTCGCCGTTCAAATTGCTACTTGCACTATCGTTATCCTCATATATATTATGAAAACTACTTTCGATATCGCTTGGAGCTCCACCACCAGTGCCGACAATTTCTGCAACTGCAGTTCTTTTAAAATGATTAAATTCCCAATATAATTCCGGCTTTTTCACTTAGGTGGCATTTCTAATCCTTTGGAAATAAACTAAACTAGTCTAAGCATCGTTCATTTTTTTTATGAAATGGGTACCTACATAGTGACCGCTGTGGTGCAGTGGGTAGAGTGCTCGCCTGCTATACCAGAGGTCTCGGGTTCAAACCACGGTTCGATCAAAACACCACAAAAATTTTTCTAATTAGTAAAAATCTAATTATTGAGTTTTTTAAGAGCAGCGGTCACCTCTCGGCAGTGGGCGGCATACCCTCCGAGAGTATTTCTGCCATGAAAAAGCTTCTCAAAAAAAATGCTTTCGCCGTTCGGAGCCGGCATAAAACTGTAGGTCCACCCAATTAGTAGGAAAAAACAAAAAGGAGCATACCACAAATTGGGAGAGAAGCTCGGCCATAAAAATCGTCAGAGTTATAATAGCGCCATTGTATTATTATATTATTACTTACATATGTACATACATATGAAAGTACGTATGTTTGATTTTGCTTTTATTCCTTGGGGTGTTGTTACGCTAAAAATATAAAAAAGTTCAATTAATTTTTAGTAATACATACTATGAATGTATCGTCGCTGCGCCAACAAATTCAGTTATATGTTTTTTTGGATTTTTTTTTATTACATATTTATTTAGCGCTATCCGCTATCCACATTTCTGCATTTCCCGTTTTCTGATATCCTTCTTTGGTTAGAAGTTATCAAATAGAGCTATATGCTCTCAGTAGTAGAAATGCTCTGTAAAATCAGTTATACATCTATTTTCGTATAATTGTTTTTTGATTTCCGAATCATAGGCACAGATACATATTTTCACCTCAAATATGAAAATAAAATTTTCTTTGCACTCCCATAAGCACTCAGATATAAAAAAATTTTATATGTACATATGTGCCTATGATTCATATTGAATGTGCAGAGCAAAGGCACTTTGTATAGGAGCTCGAGCACTGCCGTAAGAAATCGAAATTTACAATAACAAATGTGTAATGAAAAAAAAATTCAAAAAATGAAAGCACTGTAAAAAATTAGTATTCAAAAAATTTTCTCTATAAAAAATAAAAAAAATTTGTACGTATGTGATACTACCATTTGAAAATAAATTCTAAAATAATATTTTATTGGAATTCATAAAAAAATTTAAATGAGCAAACAAATTTTTCAGTGCATATACAAAATTTGTAGATGTATTGAGTTTTGTACTTTCAATACGAGAGCGTTGAGCAGCCCTGGAATAAACTAAGCAAAAAACGTACCTACCTATACCTATATGTATGTATTTCAAGGCCCGGCAAATCGACTCACGTGAGTTAATGAGTATAACACACATAGGCTTATGTTATGTTCAGACACAACCTTAATTGAACATTAAGAGCCTTCATTCAATTTTCAAGCCCAATGATTCTCAATTTACCATACAAAAATTGACCAAGTTAATGCTTCATTAGAAATTAATGAGTTGTTAATGAAGAACAATTCTGCATGCAACCCTGTTAAAAGGCTTGTTTTATAAGTAAAATGAAATGTCATGAAAAGAGAAATGTGATTAGCGTCAGTGTCCACTAAACAGGTTGGTTCGTCAGATCAGCTGCATTCTTGTTCTTCTTCATCACCTATCAAATTTGTTTTTATTTCTGCTTATTTTATACATGCATTCGTGTTTACGATTGGTAAAAATTGTGAGATGAATGTCAAATTATTTCGTCCTCCTTGCAATTTTGACATTTAGGTCACGAGAGTTTGATATTCAGCTCACGGCGTGTATGTGTGTATGTATCTTGAGCCGACCTGTTAAATGGGCCAAGTAAATTAAATATGTCTGAACACCAAATCTAGAGATGTTCAATCAACCCCAATTGACTTAATTAATTTTTATGTCTGAACATGATATTACGCTCTGTGATTCAGTCGTTTAGAGATGAGAGAAACTGCGATTTTTCGATATCTGTGATTTCGGTGATTGCTATTTTTAAATCACTGTGATTTTAAACTGGTATTGCGATTGCATGGACTGGTATAAAATCATCAGTTACCGGTAGAGATTAATTTTGCGTTTTCTGAGCGATATAACCTGTCTTTATTTTATGTTAACAAAATGATAGCAATAACAACGTATTCCGCAGTAATATCGCTGTTTGTAAATATTTTTCAAAGACAAATTGTAAATTCAATAATTTTTTTTTTCTTATATTTCTATATACATATGTACGTATGTGGTCTGCTCAAAAGTGTAAACAAAAATAAATTTATAATGCTTTTGCGATTGCGATTCACACAGGTGAACTGCTTACTTGCTACATCGATAGCAGTTGCCAATAAGTAGTGAACTGCTATTTTGAAAAAGTGATCGCAATTGCGATTTGTGATTTTTTATTCACAGTGAAATAATCACCGTTTGCGATATATCGCTCATCACTACACACGGTAGGCAGGAAGCGACGATAGGTTGCATGA
Source organism: Urophora cardui (assembly GCA_960531455.1). Classification (NCBI taxonomy): domain Eukaryota; kingdom Metazoa; phylum Arthropoda; class Insecta; order Diptera; family Tephritidae; genus Urophora; species Urophora cardui. The sequence continues at coordinate 72,498,333 of OY482673.1, read as the reverse complement.
AAATGTCGAGAAAAAAGGAAAGTGGGGTTGTGTTATGTGATGTTTATAGATGGAACATCCGTTGAAATTAAAATCCGAGCTGCTCCTTTTTCAAGGATATCCACATTTTTTGTTTTTTTTGAAAGGATCAAATATTGAGAAAATCGAAAATTCGCCACCGTCCAAATTTTTCCGATTTCAATACATTATTTGGTCGCTAAGGGATACAAAAAAAGGTATTAAAAAAAAAAATGGACACCTGTAGTGGAAAAATCCAATGTGAACAGGACCTAAAGGATAACCACTGAAATATAAAATAACACAAAAAGTACCCACTTTAATTTGCGTATAACTCCTAACATGTTAACTCTACGTGAAAATTCCTTATAATATGTTTCATTCAGAATAAATAAAGGAATATTTCTTTGATATACAATTTTGATGTACCTGCAGTGGTTAATGCACTTTGGTCCATCTAAAGTGAAAATTTCAAAAAAAGTACGTTTTTTTTATGGTGCTATTTTAAGTTCAAATATTTTTCTAGTTTATGTAAATATTTTAATCTAATGATCCAATTCTCATTCTTACATATCTATACGTTAATATTAAAAAGAATTGGAGCTGAAATACGCGCTAGCTGTGCACGGTGGGCGGTAAGCAACAATAGGTTGCATGAAAATATCGAAAAAACGATCGCCGGCTAAACACTTACGTAAACTGATATTCTAATATACTTCATAAACACACAGCAAGCGTGAATAAAATCTCCAACATTTTTTTTAAACGAAAATTAGTACCAGCACACAGCTAGGCACATATTCGTTGGGCCATCGTTTTTACGATATTCCCATGCAACCTATTGTTGCTTCCCGCCCACCGTGCACAGCTAGCGCGTATCTCAGCTCTAACTCTTTTTTAGTATTGACGTAGAGATGTGTAGGAATGAGAGTTGGATCATTAGATTAAAATATTTACATAAACTAGAAAAATATTTGAACTTAAAATAGCACCATAAAAAAAACGTACTTTTTTTGAAATTTTCACTTTAGATGCACAAAAGTACATTAAGCACTGCAGGTACATCAAAATTGTATATTAAAGAAATATTTCTTTATTTATTCTGAATGAAACATATAATAAGAAATTTTCTCGTAGAGTTAACATTTTAGGAGTTATACGCAAATTAAAGTGGGTACTTTTTGTGTTATTTTATATTTCAGTGGTTATCCTTTAGGTCCTGTTCACATTGGATTTTTCCACTACAGGTGTCCTGTTTTCTTTTTAATACCTTTTTTTGTATCCCTTAGCGACCAAATAATGTATTGAAATCGGAAAAATTTGGACGGTGGCGAATATTCGATTTCCTCAATATTTGATCCTTTCAAAAAAAACAAAAAATGTGGATATCCTTGAAAAAGGAGCAGCTCGGATTTTAATTTCAACGGATGTTTCATCTATAAACATCACATAACACAACCCCACTTTCCTTTTTTCTCGACATTTTCATGCAACCTATCGTCGCTTCCTGCCTACCGTGTACAGTCGTTGTTTAGACAGCGAAGAAGCAAGACAAGCACTGGCTGCGTTGCTTTGTTTGTTATGCGACAGTGTGCCATTGCGTATGTATGACCATGAATAATAAATCATTTTGTACTGCAACCAAATTTTCAAGTTGCAAAATTGCAATGCTTTATTTTTCAATTCATATAATAAAATTTGCTTATTCTTAAAGGTTCTACTAAATCTTCAGTTATAACTTACGCCCCATCCTTGCATACCTTAACAAGTTTAGTTATGTACTTTTGGAAAAATTTCGTAAATGATATCAACTCTCAACTATTTCTCAATGAATATTATTCAAATAATTTTTTTATGTATATTTTTTACATTTTTATAAAAACTCCTTATAGATATTTTTTTATTATTGGAATTTCCAATATTTTATATTGTTGAATCCAAATTAATTTATAAAACATTTTTTTAAGCTAATTTGCAATATTTTAGATTGGTGAATCCAAATTAATTTATAAAACATTTTTTCAAGTTAAAAATTCCTAAGGAATACATTTTTCATTATTATTCAAATATTTATTTTATTTTCAAAACGTTGCTATTTTGTACGTTTGCCCCATATGCTTAGTTCTTACACCACTGTTGCATAAATCTCTCTGTTCTCACTAACACAATCTCAGTTTTAGTTTTGCCGGGGTCTGATGTATTTACACCAGAGATCCCCAAAACTCTAACTGCAGCAGTATTAGTAACTGCAGCAGTATTAGTGAAAAACGACTAATTGAGTGCCCAGCAGCGTTGCCACTTTTGGTACTTTCGTACCAAAACTGGTACTTTGAAAATGATTTGGTACGTTGGTACGTTGCTTTTGCTTTTGGTACTTTTTCCTTAAAAGCAACGGTTTGGGAAAACAATGTTTATTTATTTCCATCAATTTTTTATTTTTCTATATATTATTTTTGTTCGTTCACTAAAAGAACAGTAATTATGTTGATTAGTTACATCGCCAACACGCGATAGGTATCCCAAAGACGTAGATGTTATGAAATCGATACAATTCTTGATCACTAGCATGACCCAATTATACCGGTCGTAGCATTATGCCACCAACAAACAATTACCGTGTATTTTGTTAGAGCTTTTTGCCTAATAGTTGTCAAAATTAGCAAACAAATTGTATGGAGGGAATAAGGTAACTCGGTTTGACCTTGGTGTGCTGTGGCACTTGCTCCTAGCGAAGAAAAAAAATCAGCTGATGGCATGCTACAGCCGCTGTTAGTGAGCCCTGATCACTACTCAATAAATATACAAACATGTATCAAGCAAGTTTTAAATGGAAAGAGTGATGGAGATGTAAAAAGTTAAATTAATTTAAAGCGCGATAATTTTATTAATTTTTGGTTTGTCTTCTTTAATTTTTTAAATACTCTTCTTTTTGTTAACGTTAATATCGCACCCTAAATCATTAAGGGACACAACTAAAAAAATTTTGAAATCGGTTTTTTATCATAAACCGGTACACAGAACATATCGCACACTAAATCAAAAAGCGTTACAACACAAAATTCAAAAATTTTCAGGAGAGGCAAAAAACTTTTTAATTTTTATATGCAATGCTATGGGAAAAGGCTACGTATAATAGTTATTTCTCAGTTAAAAAAGACTCTGATGGAAAAGATTTTTTGGCAGCCGCTAGAGATATATTATGTGTACCAATTTATGGAAGAAACCCGATTTCGAAAAATTTTGAGTTGTGACGCTTTTTGATTTAGTGTGCGATATCTCTAGCGGTTGCCAAAAAAAAAACTTTTCAATCGGTGTCCCTTTTGACTGAAAAATAGCAGTTATACTTAGCCGTTTCAACACCATTGCTTGTAAAGAAAAAAAGTTGTTTGGCTCCTGAAAATTTTTGAATTTTGAGTTGCGTCAATTTATGATTTATGGTGCAATATATTGAAGTTAATTTTCCGTTAAAATATAATAAATAAAAAAAAAACCATTTGTCTACTACGACAAAATCTGTTTGGTACTCTCAAAAGCAATTTGGTACGTTTTTTGGTACGAGGAAAAATATGTTAGTGGCATCACTGGTGCCCAGCTACTAGTGATGAGCGATATATCGCAAACGGTGATTTTTTCACTGTGAATAAAAAATCACAAATCGCAATTGCGATCACTTTTTCAAAATAGCAGTTCACTACTTATTGGCAACTGCTATCGATGTAGCAAGTAAGCAGTTCACCTGTGTGAATCGCAATCGCAAAAGCATTATAAATTTATTTTTGTTTACACTTTTGAGCAGACCACATACGTACATATGTATATAGAAATATAAGAAAAAAAAATTATTGAATTTACAATTTGTCTTTGAAAAATATTTACAAACAGCGATATTACTGCGGAATACGTTGTTATTGCTATCATTTTGTTAACATAAAATAAAGACAGGTTATATTGCTCAGAAAACGCAAAATTAATCTCTACCGGTAACTGATGATTTTATACCAGTCCATGCAATCGCAATACCAGTTTAAAATCACAGTGATTTAAAAATAGCAATCACCGAAATCACAGATATCGAAAAATCGCAGTTTCGCTCATCTCTACCAGCTACTACCGTCGCATCGTTCAGTAGCTTGCGGGCAAGCAAAAAGACAACAACGTGTACGCATTAGAGATGAGCGAAACTGCGATTTTTCGATATCTGTGATTTCAGTGATTGCTATTTTAAAATCACTGCGATTTTAAACTGCTATTGCGATTGCATGGACTGTTATAAAATCCTCAGTTACCGGTAGAGATTCATTTTGCGTTTTCTGAGCGACATAACCTGTCAACATTTTATGTGGCAAAAATGATAGCAACAACAACGTATTCCGCAGTAATTTCGCTGTTGTCAACATTTTTCAAAGACAATTTTAAATTCAATAATTTTTTTTTTCTTATATTTCTATATATGTTTGTACGTATGTGGTCTGCTCAGAAGTGTAAACAAAAGGAAATTTATATTGATTTTGCGATTCAAATAGGTGAACTGCTTACTTGCTACATCGATAGCAGTTCCAATAAGTAGTGAACTGCGATTTTGAAAAAGTGATCGCAGTTGCGATTTGCGATTTTTTATTCACAGTGAAAAAATCACCGTTTGCGATATATCGCTCATCACTAGTACGCATATATTTTTCGCTTTTATGCGCTGCTATACCACGTCGCACAATGCAATACGAAAAATACTTTATGATGCCCAATGCTTGCGCGACGTCGTATAAAAGCGTATGAAAACGAAGTATGCGTGTACGTTGTTATCTTTTTGCTTGCCCGCAAGCTAGTGATGGGCGAGTCCGAGATGTTTTATTCGATTCTCTCGATTGTTGAAACATCTCGAATGCTCTCGATGGTTTTCATTCGTATTCGAGTCAAGTCGTAAATGGCCGTCAGTCGAAACAATCGCTAAAACATCTCGGACTCGCCAACGATTCCTCTCGTTTTCAAAGCAACCCTACAACATCTCGCACTCGCTGCAAAAAATACATAATAATTGTTGCCGCTTGAATATTAAAATTGCTTTACAAAACATACAGGGTGGTACAAATCTATTGCCGTTGTTGGTACTCGTAAAATTCATTTGTTTCATAAGCGTCTCACTTCAGAAAATTTATTAATGTTTAAATAATTAATTATGGTGGCCGCTGTGGTGCAGTGGGTAGAGTGCTCGCCTGCTGTGTCAGAGGTCTCGGGTTCAAACCACGGTCCGAGCCAAACACCAAAACAATTTTTCAATTAGTAAAAATCCAATTATTGGGTTTTTTAAGAGCAGCGGTCACCTCTCGGCAGTGGGCGGCATACCCTCCGAGAGTATTTCTGCCATGAAAAAAGCTTCTCACAAAAAATGCATTCGCCGTTCGGAGCCGGCATAAAACTGTAGGTCCACCCAATTAGTAGGAAAAACAAAAAGGAGCACACCTCGAATTGGGAGAGAAGCTCGGCCATAAAACTCGTCAGAGTTATAATAGCGCCATTGTATTATATATTATTATATTATTATTATGCACGACACTGTTTAGTTGTGATTGCAATAATGCAGCGTCTATGTATAGCATATTTTTCAATTTGGTTAATTTATTTATGTATTTGCCTCACTTCCATTAAAAATCCTACTTTCTTTATCAACAAACCTCATTCAGTTTATTTTATCAACTAAAACATATCATCAAAACAACAGCCGGCCCGCCGACTCGGAACAATCGCAAAAACATCTCGCTTGTGTAGTCGAGATGTCATCGAAACAACCTCCGACTCGCCGACTCGGAACAATCGCAAAAACATCTCGATTGTGTAGTCGAGGAGCGAGTCAACTTTTGACTCGATTGTAATTTTGCAACGATGGCGATTCTCTCGATTGTCTAAACATCTCGGACTCGCCCATCACTACCGCAAGCAACTGAATTGTCGCACGGTCGTAGATGGTCACCTAACTTTTGCGCTCTTACTACGACAAAACGAGAGAGTATAACAATCTGTGTGAGTTGAGCGTTGCACCTCAGTGCTATGAAACGAAGACCCCTGATTTACACAAAATGTCAACAAATACTTCTTTTTTAAACGGTTTTATTTAGCTCACCCCGTTTGTTTTATTTTTTATTTATTATTTATTCTTGGGTCAAATTTAGTAATTCAAATTTCACCCTCTTCCTGTCAACCGATTAATCTGAAATTTCGCACGCATGTATAACCCCGATGACAATGCAATATTATGAAAAAAAAATTCCGATAGGTGGCGCGTGGGTCGCTATATTTACAAAAATCGCATTTATGGTCCGATTTGGCTGAAATTCGGAACATGTATTACTACCTTGAAAAGAAATATTTTCTTTAAAAAAAAATTCCGCTAGGTGGCGCGTGGGTCGCTATATTTACAAAAATCGCATTTATGGTCCGATTTGGCTGAAATTCGGAACATGTATTACTACCTTGAAAATAAATATTTTCTTTAAAAAAAAATTCCGCTAGGTGGCGCGTGGGTCGCTATATTTACAAAAATCGCATTTATGGTCCGATTTGGCTGAAATTCGGAACATGTATTACTACCTTGAAAGGAAATATTTTCCTAAAAAAAACTTCCGATAGGTGGCGCGTGGGTCGCTATAGAGGCGTTGGACTGCAATAAACTAACGGGCAAGAAACCTTGCAATAATGAAGCACTAAATGAATTAAACAGAATGCGAAATAAAAACTAAAAACTAGAAAATAAAAATAGGTAAAAAAACTTTTTAAGTTAAACGGTTTTATGTTATACATATATTGCAATGTTTAAGATAAATGTACTAAAAACCAAAAAATAATAAAATAGACACAGTCGTGGGAATTATAAACATTTGCATAGACTAGACTAAAATAAAACCGGGGGGCACGTCAATTGTCTACAAATTATCGACTTAATGTGCGATAGAAGAATCGTTTAATTCGTCGTTAGGCAGTTGGCCCGCAGACGGTGAGGAAATTACTTACTATTTTCTTGCTCATGGAAATTCCAATAGTTATACACTCCATGTTAATAAAAGAGATGTTTCAACTAGTTTATCGTTGGACATTCACACGAGGAATCGTTTCACTGCTCGTAGTTTGTCTTTAATCGACAAAACATATGATAAAAGTACTACTCGCTCACCACTACGAAACCCTAAAACTCGCTTATAATCGTGCTTGCTAGCTTTTTTCCACATTCTAGCCCTACTTATCACACGTCCATCGTTGTCGGTTGAACAACTGCCTAATTATAGTGTAACATTACAAAACAAATATTTTAATCAACTATTGTAGACAATTGACGTGCCCCACGGTTTTATTTTAGTCTAGTCTATGCAAATGTTTATAATTCCCACGACTGTGTCTATTTTATTATTTTTTGGTTTTTAGTACATTTATCTTAAACATTGCAATATATGTATAACATAAAACCGTTTAACTTAAAAAGTTTTTTTACCTATTTTTATTTATTTTTGTTGACCTGCCAGCTGCCAGGGCTCACTAACACGCAGCCTCAAAAAATTTGGTATCAAAAATTGATACTTTCATGGTTTTTTTCGTATCACCGAAAATTTTTTGGAAAAAAAAACTTAAATTAATCAAAAAAGCTGTTTTCGGGCTTTTAACCCGTATAACAAATTGATACACAATTTTTTTTTTTCGTATCACAGAAATTTTTTGAAAAAAAATGAAAATTAATAAAATAAGCTGCTTTCGTGTTTTTAACGTGACATCGTTTTTTTTATTACATTTACCAATATAAAAATATAAAGATAATGAATAGTATCATTTTAGATTTTTCGAATTCAATTTAATTCAAGAAAATCATAAAGGCTATTAAAATTATAGTTAATATAAAACATGACGCTCTTTGCTCATGCCTGCCATGGGTAGTGATGCCTACTATACAGTTTGATAAAATGTTGCCCATTTTTGGTATTTTCAAGATTTTCACAATACATATTTTTCGCGGCAAACACAGGTTGTTACAATTTTTAGAAAATCTTAAAAATGAAAGAGAATAGGTTAATATTCTTTGATTTTGATTAAATCGTATCAAAATTATTTGATGTTGATTAAAAAGGTATCAAATTTGTTCTACGTCAAAATAAAAAGTATCTACGTATCTTGGGCTTAAAAAAGTATCACATTTGATACGATTGTATCAAAACGGCATCACTGCTCACTAGTAGTGGTTGTAGCAAGCCATCACATGAGCTGATTTTTTGTTTTCTTCGCAGCGATAGGCTGCGAGCAAGTACATCACAAATTTGTCAAATTGAGTGTTTCTTATTGACTTACTTAAATCCTACATACAATTATCTTGAATAATTTTAAAACTGCCTGCTAAAAAGCGCTGACCAAAATACACGGGAATTATTGTTGGTGGCATAATACTACAACTTTTATAGTTTGGCCATATCAGCTGCCAGCTACCACTCAATGAAACAGTTAAATTTAAAAAAACGTACTAAAAATTATTAAGAAAATAAAGAAAACAAGAAAAGTGGTAAATAGGCTACGTAAATCGTTTGAGAATCGTCGTGAATACTCAACAGGGTGAACGCGAAAACGTAAAAGCTTATAAAATACCAATTTTTGGGCGAAGGTGAAAGTGAGTGAGTGTGAATGACAGCGACGCTACGAGTCACCGCGTTTTATATAATAAGGCCCTTACTGTCCTATTCCGAGCGTTACCGGAAAATTACTTTACTGGTAATTTATGTTGCTGAAAATTGTTACCATCTTTTCAATTGGTATTCTGGCACAAATGGTAACACTGTCAAAGCATTTCCATACGAACGAAAAGGTATCGGGCTGAAAATGGTAACAAAATGTTACCTCGTATTGAGGTGGTAACTTAATTTTCTACTGCCAGGATACGGAAAGGGTGTTTAAAGTACCAGATTCTGCATTTCACCAGTAAAGTAAATTTTGTTACCACACCAGAATAAGGCCGCTAGTGTTATTTATGATTTCTTTAGACATTAAGGGCCGGTTTCACCATCTCCGGTTAATTTAATCACTGGTTAGTTTGACGTAAATTGTATAGCGAGCTGTCAAATAAATTGCTTAACCGGGCAAAACTCTGGTTAAGTGCTTAACCGGAGATGGTGAAACCGGCCCTAAAAGAAAAATATAATGTACTTACATTTATAATAGGTTTGTATTTTTTGATAAAAGAAATTAGCATTCCTGCATTTTCAGGTAGCAGTCGGCTTCTTTCTTCTGTACTGATGTCCCTAGCTGTTGAGAAGACTCTTTCTGACGGAGTAATGGTAGCTGGTATTGAGAAATTTTTTCGCGCTACTTTATTTACATATGTAAATGAGGGAAACGCTTTTTGTTTTCACGCCACCAGTTTATGAAATTTTTATTACGCTCTTCACATGTTGCTTGCTGAAGTTGTTCTGAATTTCTAGTACCAAAAAATAAAGGTTTAAGGGCATTTCATCACCATCATTTCAGCTCCACAATCTGAGCATTACGAGTACCACACCTTTTTCGAAAAAGTTCAAAACCCCACTTAATTCCTTTATATATGATGTTCAAATTGATTGCACAATGACCTTCAAATTTGACACAATTTGCATTTCTAATTTCAATCACTGCTCTCCAATTGGTCTTTCCAACGCAGTGAAGGCCTCCTTCCTCTGCTACCAATTGAAAAATTAAGCGAAACAATTCGATTACCAATCAAACGATGCGGGTTAAATCCTCGATGAGGCCGCCTAGTAAAGAAGACTGATGAAGAGATGTGGTGATCTCCGAAATGGATCCATAACTTCTACCTAATTTTTTTTTTTTAATTTTCTTAAATAAAACTGGCCCATTAATGGCATAAAATTATCTATTAAATAAAGCCAGCTTAATTGATGTTAAAAATATTTTTCTTTGTTTTATTTAAATTTAAAGTTGTATACCAGTTGCATAAAGCACCCTTTATTACGAAAGGCGAAAATAAATTACAAAAAGTACCGCCTGCCTTTGAAGAAGTAACCAGGTGTGGGTGAACTGCCACTTTCAAATACAAAGTGAGCCGATTTGTTTACTTTTGTACATAAACAAAAAGATAGTAAGTATATCTTTAATTTATTTACACATGAGAATTCGTTTGTTAAAGTGTGAGCAAATAATATCTAAGTTTCCATTTACTGTCCTATTCTGAGCGTTACCGCAAAATTTTTTTACTGGTAATATATGTATGTATGTATGTATGTTGCTGAAAATTGTTACCATCTTTTTAATTAGTATTCTGCCACAAGTGGTAATGCTGTCAAAGCACTTCCCTACGAACGGAATGGAATCGGGCTGAAAATGGTAACAAAATGCTACCACATATTGAAGTGGCAAATTAATATTCCTGATGCCAGAATACGAAAATGGTGTTGAAACTATCAGATTCTTCACTTTACCGGTAAAGTAAATTATACTACCACGCCGGAATAAGGCCGTTAATATTATTTGGAAAATAACAACAATACCAATTTTCAAGTGGCGATAAAGATATTTTTGTCACCAAGGTAATGGTAACCGATGTTGACGATGACGACTAGCCGATATTATGTAAATATGTATGTACAAATATATACATACAAATGTAGATATATGTATATGAATATATGCACATATGTACATACATGTATGTACATACATTCATATGTACCCACCAAAAAATCTAAGCCTTATTTAAGAATTAAAACAGCATATTTAAAGGCATTTGAAAAAAGGCCTGAAAATTATAATGGTTGCAAATTTGTATGGCGTAAGGCTTAAATACGGCTGATTTTCCTGTGTTCATGTCATCAGGCAATAAAAAATTAGAAAGTTAGGAGCAGACAGAGTGAGTGCATAACAGAAGCAGCGCTGCCAGCGTACTCCTCTTTTAGACCTGATTTGTCAACAATAAGCAAAACTTTTTTGCACGGTATGTATTATGATAATACTATTATCCCAGCAGGGTTTTCTCTTACATGTACTCGTAAAAAACCATAGAGAAATCTTGATTCATAGCTTACACTTTCGAATACGGATTGTATTACTTTAACATAGGCATGTCATTGGCGGTAATGGCTTACAATATTGTAGACAATAATGCATTATATAATCGCTACTAATATTGGAAAAAATAAGCTATTATTGGATATATCCTACAATCCAGTATAGTAAGCTATAATGCATTATAAAACCGCTGCTAAAATTGGAAATATAATCTGTTACAAGTAATAAGTTCTTTCACTGGTAATCGATTATTTCATGGTGTTACAATCCACCGTTATGAAATCAAAGTTATAATAGGCTGTGTAGTGCGTGCAGCTGAGTATTATTATGCGAAGGTGTAATAAACAATAGCATAGTAAGACTATGGGGATTAGTTTCGTACTTAGAAAATTTATTTAAAACAATTTGCATTTAATCCTTTCTATAAAACATTTTCACAAACACAAAGGCAAACATACATGTACGTATACATACATATGTACATATGTATACCCAGCAGTATTCGAGGTAAGGTGGTGCATATTCAGTAGAATATTCTCTATGAAAAATACCCTGAAACTGAGTTCAAAAGTCATGGCCTGAAAAAATAACTGAACACGCAGTGAAGACATCAGACCTTTTTCATACAGAAACTCTCCCTTCTCTTTCGGCAGTTTTTCAGCAGTTGATTTTCAACGCCATCTCTATATAAAACGAAAGGGAAAGTTCAGATTTGGAACTACATCTCTACTGAATGTTCAGTAGGAAACATGTGCTGTTTGCCAGCTGATAAATACTGATGGGTATACATTTGAACTCATACATACATATGTATGTATGTGTGTGATCGTACACCTGTCGCTTTTAGCCTTTACGCTCGGTTCAAGTATTTTATTACATTTGAGTGAATTGATGCACGAAATTCACAAGACATCAATTTGAAGTTGGCAGCATACCTTTACATATCGACCCCTTTATGCAACTTTATCGTAAGGGACAAAAGCAAATTTTACAGGAGAGCATTTTTTTGTTTTTTTACTGTTTTTTGATGGTATATTTAAATGAAATTGAACATGCGATTAGATAGTTAATTAATATACTGAACCTGATATTTTTTTTTTGAAAAAATTTGCAGTTTGCGAAAAAATCATAATTTTGTCCCTTACGATAATTTCGCTCTGAATGTTTATGAGTATTTGAATAAATGTCCCTCACGATAATATTAAAAAAAAGGTTGTATATGACAAATACAAGTGTCTTATTGCATACTTTTGCATTTTTAATGATAAGGTCATGGTAATATAGTGAGTAGGGTAGAAAAGGGCACATTCGCCACCCTCTGTTTTCTGAAAATTCAGCAGCCCTATCGAATTTTAATAAACGACAAGTTATATTTAATTTGACCACCTCTTGTTTAATTAGCCTTAAGATTTGAAGTTTACAAGTGATTGCAAACAGTAGCGTTTTTTCACTTTTTTGCGTTAGTGTGAGCACTTTTTCGAATCAATATACAATTTTCCAATAACTTAATTAATTTTAACGCGATCGAAAAAGTCTTCATAAGAGTAATACAGTCAATATTTTTGTTAGTCAAATTGAATACAAATTTTGAAAAAGTGCTGCGGAGTGGAGAAAAAAAAAAACACATTTATTAAGTGTGGCTGCACCTGGTGCACATTCGCCAGATCATGAAAAATAAATTTAACCCATAGAAAACATAGTCCCGCGTTTTCTATGGGTTAAATTTACAACTGGTGTATGTGCCCCACGAAGTAATTTAATAGAATTTAATGTCAAGTAAAATTTATATTTTATCATATTCTGAAATGCAAATTTTTTCCTCCATAACAATAAAGGCTACGGCTTTTTAATGAAAACAAATTTAATAAAAAAAAATACAGTTATGATACTTTTTTTTACACTTTACGCCATTCCCTCGACACATGTGCCCCATGGGTGGGGCAGTTTCACCAGTTTGGGCAAGTTGGAAAAATTAAATAGAAAAGTATAAAAAAGTACTACAAAGCAGAAAAAACAAAGTAGGTAAAAGATGTAGGTTTGCAATCAAATTACACTTAAATAAAAAGATCCATTGGTTTAATTTCCACAGCAATTCAAAAAAAAAAGTGGCGAATGCGCCCCCTTCTACCCTAAGTGAGTTTCCACCTTCGATTTCCTACTAGCTATATTCAAAATATTTTTTATATGGGCGATACGATAAATTCGAGCTCAAGAAAACAGTATAGATTGCCCCTTACGATAAAAATGAAATCCCATTTTTGGCACAACTATAAGAATTTCATCTACAATATTTCACCACTGCGCTGAGGGATGTAGAACAAACTTGCATCAAAAAGTAAATTTCGATAAAATGACCCTTACGATAAAATCGCACAAAGGGGTCGATAAGTATGTATGTATGTATGTATTTTCATACCTGCAGAACCCTGCAAAAATTAACGAAAGAAAATTAAATTTCCTATACATGGCTTATAGTTTTTGAAATATACATACTCGTACATACACATGACACAAAAAAACCAGGTAGTTCCATTGTCACTTTGACTGTAATTTTTGATTATAATATGGATTATTGACGTCTTACTTTAAGTCAAAATTTAAGATCAAAAGTTTAAAGTTATACCCGTAAATGGGCTTGCACCTACTGCGCTGCTACTGCACATGTGTAGGTACTGGTAAAATATGCATAGAATGTACCAGAGATGTAAAAGAATGCATTCTTTTGCGAATAATTATTCACTTGATTTATCGTAAATTGAACTTTTACGCTGATTTCGAATATCATTTCAATTTTTTGTGGCAAATTCAGTTTCTGAGATATCGGTAAAAAAGTAGAAAAAGCCATATACGCAAGACATTGCATCACATAAGTGCATAAAATATTCATCATCCTAGCGATTTGACATCTAAGAAGAACTGGTAAAAAGAATTCCAGAAAACATTTTTGACTCCAAACTCAAACATTGGTCAAGTAGTTTGGTTACAATCGCAAAACGAATGGAAAAAATTGGAAAAATATCTAATTTTATTTAAGAAATTTCAGGATCGACTGTCCTAAAGTCCGAAAAATTGTATGGCGAGAAAAAGTTAGTTACAATAATCGGATGTACCAGTATTTATATTAACCTATTTTTATTGAAAGTCCTTAACCCAAAATTTTCGGTTTCTTTATAAAATTTTATTAAGGAGTAGCATTTAATATTATTTCTTTCAATTTATTATCAGTTTTGAAGTGTACAATGTCTCTCAAAACTGCGATGAATAGGATATAAAATTAATTCAATAAAAATTGCATTTCGCGATTTTAAGGGATAAATAGTGGGGATGTAAGTACTTTTGATTATTCTTTTGTCATTTTCTGGATTTGTCTCACGTATGATTGCCCAACTATCTCCTATCATATTCTTGTTCCAAGATCCTTGCGCCTTTCAAAAACTATTAAGTTCTGATGAAATCTCTCACCAGATTCATCACCTTAAGCACCTAAGTGTGCAGGGAAATTATCAAGATGTGAATGCAAAAAATTAAATAAAACCCTACTGGTCATCAATATGTAATAAAATTTAAAGTAAAAGGCTTCAAAGTGATAAATCCATTGGTTAAAATCCAACAAAAAGCCGTTAAATTTGTTTATTAGTCACTAGTCTTCAATAATTTGAAAAAGATAAAAAGATGTAAGAGCCACTTTGCACTCACAAAAAAGTAAACAAACTGAAATTGTGTACTTACATCAAAATTGCTTTTCATAATGACATATTTTTCAAGCATAAAATTTCTGGAGAAGGTGAGGGTGATGACAAGTAAGCCATTTCTACAAAAAAATGAAATCGGATATCATGGCTTTTACATCTTTCCGGCGCATACGGCTCGATATTATACAAATAATTAATTTGTTTGTTTGTCCCTGCAATGTTTTTATTGTTTCAGCCCGCTAATAACACTGGATCACAAAATGAAATTTGTTATCTGTACTTTGGTCGTGACTATCCTATCTATATGTAAAATCGGTCGCTGATTCCGAAAATCGGGTTCATTTTTAAGTCTATGTGAAGATTTTTTAGATATCGATAATTTACCGTTATTTGGCCAATGGCTCTACTTAAACCTGCATATTTAACGCAGTGAGCTATCTTCGTTGGGGTGAAACCAAACGAAAGAAAATTAAATTTGCTTTTCATGGCTCCTATAACATTTTTCTCTAATTCTTATAGTTTCTGAAATATTGACGACTCAATTTGAATTTTTTCGATTTTTGACGATTTTTGACGATTTTTTCAAGAAAAAATTTAATTTGTCAGGCAATATCTTTAAAACCAATGTTTTCACCTTTGATTTTACTCCTTTACGTGAAGCTCCATTGCATTAGCAAAACAAGTAAGGAAGCCTAAGTTCGAGTGGAATCGAACATTAGATACTCAGCTGTATGCTTTCATTGTTTGTTTGCGTTTGATGGAAACACGGTGTAATTAATATAAAGCGAGTGCTGCATAAAGTGGGCGTAGCCACGCCCATTTTTAAAATTGTTATCAGTCATCCAACTAAGCATATGAATATTATATTCTTTGTGCAAAATTTCATTCCTTTATGACTTCTAGTTACAAAGATGTCACGTTACAAATTCCAAAAGCGTGTTCCAGAAATATCTTTGTTAAAAGGTAGGCGTGGTTATAAACCTATTTCAATAGATTTGCGTGTCTATTAACACAAGTTATAAAAGTGTATAAACCAAGTTTCGTCATAATATCTCAATTATTTGTCGAGTTATGGGCTCCGAAATCTCGTAGATTCCGTTGTCTAAAAAGAGGCGGTGCCACGCCCATTTTCCAAAATTTTTATATTTTTTGTTTCCGGTAGATATATTGTGGAACTCATGTCATAAAATTTCAATGAATTATCTTTACATTTGACAAAGATATCTCTTAAAATGTTTTTATTAGGTCACTTTATAATACCCAAATATAAAAGTGGGCGTGATCCTCAACCGATTTTGACAATTTTTCGTCCAAACATTTGCGTACAAAATTTCATCGATATATCTGCTACGGTTTCTGAGTTATGGCTTATACAACTTAATAAGTGGGCGCGGCACCGCCCATTTTTCGAAATTTCACCAAATTTCTTCATAAGGGCCTGAGCTCTACACGTGGGTGAAATTTTATCACCCCAGCTCTATTAGTGACTGAGATACCAATTTCCGATTTTTACTATATAGGGAAAGTGGGCGTGGTCATGGTCCGAGTTCGCCCATTTTCAATACCATCCGTTCCAGTCTTGGTACCAACTTGCATTCAAAATTTCATCAAAATATTTCAATTTTTGCGCGAGTTATCGTGCGTACAGACGGACGGACATAGCTCAATCGATTTCTCTTTTCATCCTGATCATTTTGATATATATAAGTCTATATCTATCTCGATTATTTCGTTCTGTTACAATCCACCGTTAGGAAATCAAAATTATAATAATCTGTGTACTAGTACAGCTGAGTATAAAAATGGCAATAAAAATCAATTTTTTTCTTTGCACTTTAAAGTTGTAGCGTTCCTCGAAATATATATTTACTTTTTTCAACCCCAAAATGTGGGAAAACAATAAATGTCCAAATCCCGGGACAAATCCCGAGATCTCGGGATAATTAAAAAAATCTCGAAAATCCCGGGATCGTAAAAATCGGAAAAATTGGAATCCCTGCTATGGACCATCCACATTACTTTTGCTTGGAACACCTTTCTGCTTTGGCCGCGTTATAAACAAGTTCCTACGTATTCTACAGTTTATTCGTTAGAATAAATGAGATTGCCAATGTAATTTTTATTTTTATACTCAGATGTACTAGTACACAGATTATTATAGTTTTAATCACATAACGGTTGATTGTAACACCATAAAATAATCGAGATGGATATTGACTTATATATATCAAAATGATCAGGGTGAAAAAAGAAATCGATTGAGCCATGTCCGTCCGTCTGTCCGTCCGTCTGTCTGCCTGTACGCACTCTAACTTGCGCAAAAATTGAAATATTTTGATGAAATTTGGAATGTAAGTTGGTATCAGGACTGGTACGGTTGATATTGAAAATGGGCGAAATCGGACCATGACCACGCCCACCTCCCCAATATAGTAAAAATCGGAAATTTCGTATCTCAGTCACTAATAGAGCTGGAGTGATAAAATTTCACCCACGTATTGCGCTTAGGCCCTTATGAAGAAATATGATGAAATTTTGGAAAGTGGGCGGTGCCACGCCCACTTATTAAGGGTCAAACATTGAAAGTTTTATGAGTCATAACTCAGAAACCGTTGAAGATATATCGATGAAATTTGGTATGCGTGATATACTTACTTAAGCAAATGTTTGGACGTAAAATTGCCAAAATCGGTTGACGACCACGCCCACTTTTATATATGGGTATTATAAAGTGACCTAATAAAAACATTTTAAGCGATATCTTTGTCAAATATTAAGATAATTCATTGAAATTTTGTGGCATGAGTTCTACAATAGACCGGAAAGAAAAACTAGAAAAATTTTGGAAAATGGGCGTGGCACCGCCTCTTTTTAGACAAAGAAATCTACGAGATTTCGGAGGCCACAACTCGACAAATAATTGAGGTATTATAACGAAACTTGGTTTATGCACTTTTATAACTTGTGTTAATAGACACGCAAAAAATTTATTGAAATCGGTTTATGACCACGCCTACTTTTTAACAAAGATATTTGTGGAACACCCTTTAGGAATTTGTAACGTGGCATCTTTGTAACTAGAAGTCGTAAAGGAATGAAATTTTGCACAAAGAATAATATTGATATGCTTAGTTGGATGACTTATAAAAATTTTGAAAATGGGCGTGGCTACGCCCACTTTATGTAGCATTCGCTTTATATAAAGTACACCGTGTTTCCATCAAAGGCAAACAAACAAGGAAAGCATACAGCTGAATATCTAATGTTCGATTCCACTCGAACTTAGGCTTCCTTACTTGTTTTAAACTAGAATTACCTTGTATATAAAGAGATGCAAAAGATTTATATACTATGTATGTATGTAAGATAATTCAAAAACACTTTGAGAACTACAAGTGATCGAACGAAAAAATACGAAGAATTTTTGTTACTTAAGTAAAATCACACGATTTGTACATTTGGCTAAAAATTTGCCAAGTCAGAGGCAAATCGTGTGAACGGTAAATTTCATTTGACACAATCAATGAAAATGGACAAATTTTGATTTGCCACTTGGATACAAATGGTTGTGCAAATATACATATCTTTTTGAGCACTATTGCCATTTTTTTAATTTTTGCCTTGTTGTGAAGTCTGTGTGTTCCAATTTAAATAATTCGAAATAATTAAATTAACTGCTTAATACATATTTATAAAATGAAATAATGAACCCCGAAGAAGAATTCTTTAACGTTTAGCTAAAAAAAATTAAAAATAAATTTTTATTTCTAATAGAGATAATTTTGAATAATTGATACATTTTGTTTATTCAATTATTCTTGCTAGTATACTTTTTCAAAAGGTGATTTTTCGAATACTTTCCCAAAACTAGAAAGAATAATTGGCCGAATCTGAACCGAATGTTTTCCCGAAACTGAACCGAAAATTTTTCCAAATACTTTCTGGAACCGAAACCGAACCCGAATATTTTCCCAAATCAGGTAAGAATATTTGCCCGAATCTGAACCGAATGCTTTCCCGAATCTGAACCCAATATTTTTCCAAATACTTATCGGATCCGAAACCGAACCCGAATACTTAACCTATTATTTTTCCGCAACTTTCCCGAATCCTAACCGAATATAAATAAACGAGAACCCCTGGTAATAACTCAGTCAGTTTTCGTGTTAATTTAACAAAACTTTGCACGTGACTATATCCTACTATATAGAAATAGGGTAATATTTCTAAAAATAATCGAAATCTATATATGGTTTTGATCCTTTATTTATTTCTAACTCCGAAAATAGTAATTCCGCACAAAAAGGTAACATAATCACTTTCATTAAAAATGAATATGTAAACAATTTCTTCCTATATGATTTTGACGTATCTGCAAGAGTTAATGCATTTTTGTGCAACCAAAGTCGAAATTTCACAATAAACTTTTGTTTGAAGCTCGTTTACACATGTATCCTATTAAAAGAATTAGATCGTCTTTATATCATCTTATAGAGAATTAGAAGTATTATCCAGTTTTAAAATCGTGAAAATACATGCACTTATAAGGTGTTTATAGGTACCTATTTGATTACATTTTTGTATGCTAGTTTTTCATACAATTTTCCTCCAAATAATGGCCAAAAGTATGCTTCTATATTTTGCTTACGATTGTTTTATCGTGATTGGTTAAATCGTGTGAACGAATGTGAACAAATTTGCCACTCTACTTCTATGTACAAATGTGTGGCAAACAGCATTGCCGTTTTAGCCGTGTTTTTTTAGCCACCAAAATTTGGGTTTTGCCACTAGCTACGTTTTAGCCACCGCTTGTAATGAACCATAATTTTGCATATAGGAAGGACGTGGAACGCTAGTTCAATTCAGCGATTATCACAAATCGATTTAAAAGCCCTTAGCAACTTACAATCTGGATTGTCCAGTTTGAGTGTTTTTTTGAGTGAGTTAGTCAAATTTGATTGTTTTTTTGTGTGTTAGTGCAATCGGCAGAGGTCATGCTACACGTACTTTTTGTCGGCTCGTGGCGAAGAAAATCAAAAATTTTTGATATTTGCGTCAATCACCCGACACTCACGCATATACACTTCCTCTCAATCCAGATTGTAAGTTGCCAAGGGCCTTAAGTGCTAAAAAACAAAACAAGTAACGCAACTATCGATAAATGCCTGTTGATACTCGCTAGTGGAATAGTAGGCTGTCGATGAAAGTCCGTATAAGGATCTAACTGACTTTGTATATTGTTTGCTAATTCTACCACTTAGCAACGCCGAAGAAGAAAGAACCTTTTCCGTAATGAATATTGTCAAAACCAAAAATTGAAACAAAATGAATCTTACAAGGTTGAATTTTAACTATAAGATATGGCTTAAAGAATGTAAAACAATGTTGCAATGAATTTGGAATAACATTAAATTAATGAAGAAAGAATTAATTTATGAAGAGAAAGAGTCAATTAGTGATGACGACATAATGATAGATATTGAATGTGATATCTAATTTTTTTAGATATACACCCATAAAAATTTTTGTACTAAAATTAAGGAAGCTTGGCACTTAACTAAAAAGTTAGGAAATTTTCCTATTTTGCAGTAAAAAACGACATATTTAAGGACATATCTACTTGAAATGTTAGGAAAATCGACCTCAAAACAAGTAAATAAAGGTACTTACACCACAAATGAACTAATTTTAAGGAAATTACGACCATAACAAGTATAGAATAGCTTTAAATGATAAATAAGTATAAATTTTCTTTAATTTTAGGAAATTTCCTTAAAATTTGGATATATTATTAAGGCAATACTGTTCTTTATTTAAGGCAATATTGACCTCTGTCTACTTGAAATGTTAGGAAAATCGTCCTAAAAACAAGTAAATAAAGGTACTTACACCACAAATGAACTAATTTTAAGGAAGTTACGACCATAACAAGTATAGAATAGCTTTAAATGATAAATAAGTATAAATTTTCTTTAATTTTAGGAAATTTCCTTAAAATTTGGATATATTATTAAGGCAATACTGTCCTTGATTTAAGGCAATATTGACCTCTGTCTATTGAAGTGGACAGGTATAAGGTGACCAGATGCGCCTTTAATACATGCTGATTTCTTCTATTCAACTTTTCCCTATTTGTGCGAACTTTTTCATATTTATTTTATATTAAAAAATGTATGTTTTTATACATACATGTGGGTTGGTAAAATTTATATTTGGTTAGGGTTTACGTGTACAAAGAAATTGCTATTGATATCTCATGGACTTGAGAACTTTGCTTGTTCTTGCTGAAATTTTTATTCAATAGTTTTATGTCTAATACTTTTTTCAACCACAAAATGTATCAATTAAGTTTTAAACGTTGTGAGATATTCGTGAAAATCAGAAAACTTTATCATGTTTTAAACTTTCACTAGGAGCTTTCAAGTTTTGTGGAGTAGGTATGCTTTTCTGTAGCTCATACAATTAATATACATACATATGTCCGTAATACTTTTGTTTGGTTTTAAACCAAGAGTTGTATATATACATATGTATGTACATACATATAATAATGAAACAAAAAAGTTGCCGGTACTGATTGCTGTACTGATTGTCCCTAAAATATCTGGTCACCCTACATGCAAGCGACTAAAACTAACGGCAGTTTGAAAATATTCGCACATAAGCACAGTCTGGTGCGCATAAGTGTTACCACATCAGCACAATAGTAATGCTTAAATCAAGAACATTTTTGGTAATTTTTAATCTGTATCGCTTTTTACAAAAATCTCATTAACTATTGCATATAGACTTACCCCCTATTCATAGAAAATAAAAAAGGTTTACAAAATTGTTTACATTGAAAAATTTTATGGAAATATCACTTTACACAACTGTTTAAACCAATTTTATTTTCTATGAATAATGCCGTTACTATTATCATGAACAAAGTTTTTGAAAATTAATTTAAAAATTGTATGACATTATTGTGGTATTATTTTTATTTTTTTCGATATCTTTTAAAAAATTACTAATAAACTTTGTTACAGATACTGTAATGAAAAATTACAAAAAAGTTTGAAAATAACCGCATAAATGTAACAACTTTTTGAAAAGTGTAACAAAACCGAATTTTTGCTAAATTTTTTAAGAACGAGTTTGTGAACATTGGCTATTTAAGCATTATTATATAATTTTTATGTTTTAAATTTTCTAAGTAATGATTTCGTAAAGTATGAATGGACTTTTCTTTTTGTTTCAATTATCAATATCAATAATTATTATTTGCTCCTTGTTTTACTATTATTGATAAATAACAAACGACAAACCTGTACAAATGTGTTCAATATTTGCAAATATTCCACGGTTTTTGAATAAGTTTAAGGTTATAACTTATAAGTGGCCATACTGGTGTGAATATATATACCAATCGGATTTACTACATATTTTTACCTCAAAAACCTACCAAAATTATGTATCGCAAAGTATGAAATTTAACAGAATAACGTTATATACAAATATTTCTTCTTGTCGTACATATCAAGGAATATTTCCTCAAACCTGCTTGTTCAAGCCTCAAACTATAATGACTACTATTGGAATAATTCTATTCGAATAATCGAGCGAATAGTATTATTCGTTCTAGTTTGTACATACATATGCACATATAAATTCATATGTATTAATTAATGCTACAACGTAAGCGTATGTACATACATATGTACATATCTACAGCTTTATATTTTTATATAAGGCAAAGAACCACTGATACTACGTTATTTGTGAGTACGAAGTAAAAACTTACCAAAACTCATTTCTGCCATCCTACCAAACAAAAAAACTACCAGTTTTGGCAACTCTGTTATTCGCTTTAAAGTACGTACAGGCATACATCCATATAGCCAATAAACATCGAACGAAAATATCCCAAAAGTTCGGAAAATCTTAATTCTCAAATTCAGTTTCAGCCAAAGCATATACATAAGGTAAAGTAAATATGTTGTACAATAAGAATAAACATGTGTATTTTGTTATTGCTATGTTCCCCAAAAATGTCAAATTAGCCCGCTTCGATCTATGTATATGCCTTAGTCTCTATTTCCAATTATAAAATTATAATGGATTTGTTTCGAGGAGATTACTCTGTTTAAAAAATATTTTCCATACAAAAATTTGTTTTCATGGAAAGTAAACGCACTCTCAATTTTTCTTCAACGTTAGTTATTAAATTTACTACAAGTTGGGAAATACTTGAAAATAAAAATTATGCAGCGCTTACATCAAATGATGTGTGGACAGCTGTTCTTCACGAACGTCAAAAATAAATATTAAAAATAAGCCTAAGTTGAGAATTAAGTAGAACGTTTACTGGGTATATTTTTCTCAAACTCCCGTTAGTTTTCGCTGCTAAAAGTCAAAAAATTCGTAACTTATTGTCAGTTGTGAAATTGTAATTGCCGGCAGTATGGGTGATAGTGACGCGGATTTAATTGATGTGCTTTTTTTTTTAAAAGGTGAAGTGTTCTTTAATTTATTTAAAGGTAAGTAAGTGCTATAAATAATAATAAATATACATACATATATGTACGTACATATATAAATACGCGTGTGCTAAGGATTTTCGTTCTTTTATGCACAATTTTGTACATTCATACATATGTACATATATGTATGTATGCAAGTGGGTATGCTTGTACACATCGCACCCTAAATCATAAAGTGACACAACTCAAAATTTTTTGAAATCGAGTTTTTTTATAAGCTGGTACCTACACAGAACATATCTTTAGCGATTACCAAAAAAACTTTTCAATAAGTGTCTTTTTTGACCGAACGACCATACGATTGCTTGTAAAGAAAAAAAGTTGTTTGGCTCTCCTTAAATTTTTGAATTTTGAGTTGTGTCACTTTATGATTTAGGGTGCGTTATGTACATTAAGGTGGAGTGAAACATTTTTTTTGGAAATTCAATTTGTTCCAAAGCCAGAACGGCACCTCTAGCCCAGTGATAAGCCTGTAAAATTTTATTGACCTACTCGCATGTTTAGAGGTGCCCCCAGCCCCACAAAGTTGAAAAAATAGCACGATCTGGTACAAATGTGAAATTTCTAAAATTATAAAATCAAAAAACGAAGTATGAGGATTGATACAGATGGCTAAGCTGAGTATTAAAGTGAATTTTTTTTTTTTGGAAACAACAACAACAAAATTTTTTAAAGGTCAAAGTTTATATTGTGCATTTTTTAAATTGCAATTACTTAAAAACTACTGAACTGATTTCGAATATTTTTATACCGTTCGATAGGTATTTTGATTCCCTTTAATCTAAAATACATTTTATTTGGGTTCCATAGTACCCCCTCTGAGGGGGTCAACCCCCCTTTTACCCCCCTTACTTTTCATATATAAAATGGGAAAGGGAATCAAAATACCTATCGAACGGTATAAAAATATTCGAAATCGGTTCAGTAGTTTTTAAGTAATTGCAATTTAAAAAATGCACAATATAAACTTTTCACTCCACCTTAATGTACATATGTATGTACGTATGTAGATAGTGTTTCAACGTGTTCAGATGGTGTAAACTATTATTCTAAGCTTCAGTGGAAATATGTATTGCCATTTTTACTATAAATTTCATATTAACAAAGTTACACATGCACAGAAGTGTGTAGAAATGTTTTAAACGCTACATACATACATATATACATACATATATATGTACGCGCAACAACAGCAAAATTACTGGAATACTCTCTTGTTTGTATGTATGTATATGTATATATGTATGTGCATGGGTATAAATTAAGCCGTCTCGCCTTATGTGAAGCAAAAAAAGTCCACCGTACGCCCCCATATCTTTATATATATTACGCTAAGCGATTTTTTGTAAACACCATAACTTTTACACCGTTATACCGATTTTAGAAAGTGTGGTGTCAAATGAAAGGGCTTGACCTGTAGATGTGCAGGAAGGTTTAATTTTTTTGAAAAGGGTTGCCAGCTGTTCGAAAATTTAATTTTCCCGTATAGTTTGTTTGATTTTAAAATTTTTGGTACCATATGAAAGGGCTTGACCTGATATTGTGTAATTTAATAAAAATTTTACAAAAAGGGTGCCACCTGTTCAAAAATCCATTTTTACGCTATAGTTTATCTCATTTTTAAATTTGAACTGTCATGCAAGGCCTAGCACTGAAGATGGGTAATAAAAGGAAAGGGAAGAGGAAAATGAAAGGGACGGATATATCGAAGGACAGGAAGCGAAAGAGGAAATATGAAAAATAAAATGGATAAAGGGAAAAGAAAGCGCAAATAAAGGGAAAGGGGAAGAGAAAGAGAACTAGAAAGAAAAGGAGGAGCGCGCCAAATGGCCTTTTGGAGGTCGCTTTAAGGTTACCATAGTCTAGAAAAATATTCGGCACAAAACTTCACTATGGGGCTCCTTGGTAAAAATCTTTGTATAAAAAATCTAGGTCCACAGAAAATAAAAATAACCAGTAGCTATGAAGGTATGTAAAAAAATTTTCAAATGTGGCAATAAGTGGTCTTCCACCCTCAAATTGTCGCACAGTGTAATTGAAAGCCACAGCATCGCGTGGCCGGGTTTACTAGTAATTTCTATTTCGAAAACATTTCTGGAAAAGTTTTTTTTTATTTTTTTTGGACGCCGCTAGATGTCGCTAAAATTCAATTCTTGCATATCTGCGGTATTTATGGTCCGATCCCTAAGCTTGATACACCAATATCTTTGGCTTGAGAGAAGGGTTTCTACTTTGTAATCGTATTAACCCCGTGTGCGCAATTGGGGTCACTTCCACCCAGTACTTAGTTTATTCCACTTTAATGTAACTTTTTTTTGCCAGCATGTTAAACTTCGTCAAAAACATTAATCTTTTGCGAAAGAAGTAGGTACTTGAAATAAAACACATTTAACATTCCTCGGAATATAAGTTTCTTGCTTCCTGTGGTCTTTAGGTTCAAAATAAAAAAATTTTCCAGAAATGTTATAGAAAAAGAAATCATATGGGGGCGTACGGTGAACCTTTTTTTGCGATACGCTCTAGTATACATACAATTGTGTATATTAGGGTGGACCAACTTACAAGGGTTTGAAACGGCCTTATATTAATTTACTTTCTTTTACAAAATTAATTTTTTATTTTAATTAACATTTTTTAATATTCAAAAACTACTTTGTTTTCTTTTGTTTATTGATGCAAATAACGATATTTTGGTTTTTTTGGTACATTTTTTTTAAATGATTTCGTTGCAAAAATTAATCGTTTATTTTTTATATATGCCATCCAGAACATAATATAACATTGGATGTACTAAAATGTGTAAAAAGCAGCCATTTGAGAGAAATTATACCCAAATCAATGATTGCAAATCGCATAGTTTTCGAATATAATTTGCGCCGTTGGCAACAACAGAACGAACAGCACAGTGGGTCAACATTGTCCTTGAATTCCAGTTTTTCCGACGCAATTGACGACTTAAATCAGGTGATCATCAAAAGCATATACTCAAGACTTGACGTTTAACAAATATTCATTTTAATAGATTTCAATTTTAGACATTGTGAAATCTTCTAGTAGTGGCGCAGCATTACTCAAGTCGTATAAAAATAATTCAAAACTAACAGAATCACAAAGAAAATATATATCGTCATTAATTTGCTCGCACATTATCGGCAATAAAATTCCAGCTCGGCCTAGGTTACTGGATAATATATCTGATAAAATAGTTGAGATTTTCCCCACAGAGACAAAGGTAATATATAATAAAATAAATATCAGTGAAAATACCAGAAGATGTAGCTTGCTCCAGAATAATGTAAAACTCACTTTTATAATTGGCATTTTACCGTTTTCGTTGCAGGATACTTATTTTTTACACAGGAAGGGGAAAAAGCCGGGGGGTATCCTGTATTCAAAGTGTCATAACGCGCTTTATAGGCTGCGAAAAGAAAATGTAATTCCGAAATCAAATTCACAATTCGAGTTGGACAGTAATGACACTTTGGTTACAGCGGCATGTGAAGAAAATAAAAATTGGCTGTTATACAATATTGCTCCATACGAAGAGGTTTTGCAAAAATGGGAACAATCTTACGCAATAAGAAAAAATTTTTTTAAATCTGCTGTATCAACTTCTGATATATTATCGGAATGGCCAATTTTGAAACAAAGCTTTGGTTATTGTTTGGTAAGTTCGCATTATAAATTGCTTTACATTAAATAATAATTACATTAAATAAAATTTAATTCACAGATTGATATTGATTTCGCCAAACTTTACGAAGGGAAGCAAAATCTTTTGTTAGAAAACTGGGACCAATTTGTCGAGAAGGTGATCCCAGTAATGAAGCAATCAATTAAAGACTCGTTCACCGTAGATGTACTGCAAAAACTGGATTCAAATCATTTAGAGAAAGGTAAAAAGGGAAATCATGAAAACTTTGTTTTTATCAAAGCCCTAAAATAACAATCATCCTAATATCGACAATCGTTAAAATTATGGAATTAACCAATTTTTATTTTTTTCGATCAGCTCATAATAACAGAGTTATCGATAAAAATGTGGTGCATAAAAATTTCAATTAATGCACAGAAAATGGGTATCAAATTAAAGCGTTTGACCAGAACTATTATTTGGTCAAGTTTTCATTTCGATAAATTAATCGATAACAGAGTTATCGATAAAAATGTGGTGCATAAAAATTTCAATTAATGCACACAAAATGGGTATCAAATGAAAGCGTTTGACTAGAAATATTATTTGGTAAAGTTTTCATTTCGATAAATTAATCGATAACAGAGTTATCGATAAAAATTTCAATTAATTGTATGTATGTATTCTATATTCGTATTCGGTATTCGTATACCGTATTTATCCGCTTTTCCACAATTATGAGCTCATCTAAAAAATATCCATCGCCCAATAGTAATTGTTATTTAAGATCGAAAAAATATCCATTGCTCATAACAATTATCATCTGATAGAAAAATATCAATCTTTGAATAACTATTATTGATCATGGACAAATTTTGCCATTGCTCAATAATTGTTATGAGAGATTTTTATATTTATTTGTTATAATTTTTATGGTCTCTGGTTTTTATAGATATTTTTGTAATCTTATTTTTATTTCTTTTGCTAGATGTTCGTGATGGTATAATATCAATTTGTCTACCAGCTCTTTTAAAACCAAATAATAGGAACGAGAAAAAGAAAACAACAATATCAAACTCGAGGGACTCTTTTTTATGCTATGCAGCAAATCGGATGGAACTACAGCAAAAGATTAACGCATTTACTAATGAATCCTATAGTCAGAATATTAAACTGCAGCCCTTGTTGTGTGTGGTCGGTGATGAAGTTCCTGATTTCAAAGAATTTTTCGTTTATTTTGCTGGCATATATTATAAGCTAGGCAATATTGTTAAGAGTATTGACACATGTTTCAAATTATTTCATGTGTTAGATTTGAAATATCCTCGAGATTGTAAACGGGTTTGGAGTTTCGTAGATCAGTACTTTTTTAAAATTTCTGAAGTCAAAGATAGTCAGATATCTACATTAATTAACGATATAAAATGATTTGTTTCGTGTGTAAGAAAAGTTTTTCAATTTGCGACCATTTGTTTGTTCATTTAAAATACTACCATCAGAAAAAACCAAGTGATAATTTTAAATGCGGATTTGTTAGTTGTCATCAGACTTTTACGGACTTTAGGTCCTTTCGCAGACACATGCGCAACATTAATCACAAATTTAAGAGCAATGAAACGTTTCAAAATAACATTTCGCAAGATACACAATTTCAACCCACTGGTTGCTCTTCGTTAAGTAAGAAACAAAAGTTAAGTCCCGAAACAGAAAAAAATACCACCCCCCACGTTTTTGATTCAGAGCAGCTGTATGAAAATTCTATTCAATTTACGTTGAAAAAATATGCAACAAATTTTTATCCTCGAAACGAAGTACGTAATCTACAAAATGATATTCAAACAATGTTAACTAAGCCGATTTCTAGACAATTAGAAAATATTTGTTCGAGCTTAGGACCCACAGAAAGCCATGTTAAGCAAAGTCTTGAGAAAATTAAAAACTTTTGTGAAAATCCATTCGATCAAATAGCTTCTGAATATAAGTTTATAAAGAAAATTGGTTCCCTTAATTTATTTGAAAGTCCGAAAGTTTTTGAAATTGACAAATCAATAACATATAACTTGTCCACAAATTTTAAATGTCTAAATGAGTCATCATCAAAAGGCGTGTTATTTCCTATAAAATTTCAGATGAAAAAATTTTTTGAATTGTCAAATGTTTTAGAAAAATTTGATGAAGAAATGGTTAAATTGTCGCGATCGAACTCGTTGAAAAACTTTGTTAATGGAAAACTTTGGAAAAGTAAACAACGTGATTCCGAGAAAGAGTATATACCTTTTTTTTTGTACTTTGATGATATTGAGCTCAACAATGCTTTAGGAACACACACATCCCCAATACTAGCAGTTTATTATTCGTTTCCAACCGCCCCCACTTCCTTAAAGCATAAGTTAGATTCGATTTTCCCTGCTGCACTTTTTAAATCTGAAGACATAAAAAAACATGGAAATGGGAAATGTTTGTATAAACTAATTGAAATATGCAATGATTTAGAAGAAAACGGATTAGAATTAAACATAAATAATTCCATTCGAACAGTTCACTTATCGTTGGCATTAGTTCTAGGAGATAATTTAGCTTTGAACAATGTTTTGGGATTTTCTCGTTCATTTTCCGCAAATTTTTTTTGCAGATTTTGCAAAGAAAACAAAATTGAAACAAGAACCCAATATGTGGAAAATCCTGTTTTAATACGCACGAAGAGTAATTACGATGAGGACGTTATCCTATCAGATGAAAAACAAACAGGAATTCACGAAAACTCAATTTTTAATAATGTCAAAGGTTTTAACGTAGTTAGTAATTATTCAGTAGATATCCTGCATGACATATTCGAAGGAATACTGCAGTATGACATGAGCCATATACTTATGTACTTTTTAAAAAAAAAATATTTTTCTTTAGATCTTTTGAATATTAGGAAACAAAACTTTCAGTACGACAAATCTGAATATGGAAATGCGTCCCCACCAATTTTGTTACGACATTTGAAAAATTTCAATTTAAAAATGTCAGGCAGGGAAATGCTAACTTTTTCACACTTTTTCCCGCTTCTAATTGGAGACAAAGTGCCTGAGAATGACGATGTTTGGGTTTTCTTGCTCAATTTGTTGGAGTTATTAAATATAATTTTATTACCAGAATGTAGCACTCTCAATTTATTATCTCTAAAAGAAATGGTTTGTAATCATAACAAAAAATATTGTGAACTTTTTAATGATACGTTAAAGCCGAAACACCACTTTCTTTTACACTACTGCAGAGTTATTGAAGAATCAGGGCCCTTGAAAAACTTATGGACATTTTTATATGAATCAAAGCATAGGCAGCTAAAATCGTATGCAAAAAATACATCTTCTCGCAAGAATATTATTTTGTCCTTGGGTTATAAATTATCCCTTAATTTTGCTAATTTTATTTCAAACTTCAAAGAAGACATATACATTTTCAGCAATAAAAAATTTTCTGCCTCATTATCAAAAAACGTATCTTTTTTTGAATTGTTTTATACAACACAAGACATTGAAAAATGTATATGCTATGACTATTGTAAGATATATGGTACTCTTTTTCAACCAAATATGTTTTTATGTTTTTTTGACCCTAATATTCTTGTTTATAAAATCAAAGAAATTTTTAAGTTTGAAGATGAGGTTTACATTCTTTTACATGAAATTTCTGTAATAAAATATGAAAAACATTTATTGTCGTATATGTTGGGGGAAGAACTGGAAAATTATAAAACAGTTAGTCTAAAAAATATAGTGTATCCACCAATAAATGCACATAAATTAAACCAAAAAATGTACGTTAAACTTAAGTATTATTTCTAATATTTTTCTTTAAGACAAAAATTAAATGATAATATATATAAGTATATTATTTATAAATAAGTTTCTTGTAAGAGGAGTGAATTAATAAAACTTAAATACAACCATATTAATGTGTATTTCATTAAATGAGACATTTAAATGAATAAACAAATCTCCCAAAAGTAAGTATAATATAGACTCAAAATTTGTACTTAAATTAAGTAATAACTTCGCCTTGTATTAAGGATAACACATACTTAAAACAGTAAAAAAAATAAGATGCACATTTACTTGAGTTGGGGAAAATATATACTTAAACCAGAAAAAAAGATAAGTAACACATTTACTTGAATCAAAGAAAAGAGATACTTAAACCAGTAAAAAAATTAAGTATCAAACTTCCTTATATTAAGGATAAAACGTACTTAAACTGGTAAAAAATTTAAGTACCACACTTACTTCAATTGAGGAAATCATTTCCTCTAATAAGGTAAAATTGGTACTTAATTTAAGGCTATGTTTACTCATTTATTTTCATTCAGAACAAGTATATCAATGCCTTAATTTTAGGACAACTATGCTTTAGTGCAATTTTGTTCCCATTTTGTCCTTAAACTTGTATGGGCGTTCCTACTTTTTAGGAAATCACTTTTTTGAGTGTAGCTAAGTACATACATACTATGTATGTAATAATAATATAATACAATGGCGCTATTATAACTCTGACGAGTTTTATGGCCGAGCTTCTCTCCCAATTCGAGGTGTGCTCCTTTTTGTTTTTCCTACTAATTGGGTGGACCTACAGTTTTATGCCGGCTCCGAACGGCGAATGCATTTTTTGTGAGAAGCTTTTTCATGGCAGAAATACACTCGGAGGGTATGCCGCCCACTGCCGAGAGGTGACCGCTGCTCTTAAAAAACCCAATAATTGGACTATGTATGTATGAATATTTTATTTTTACACAAATTTATGATTTTTTCCTTATATTGTTTGCAATAGTTTTGTGCCTGAATTTTAAAAATAAATTTAAAACATGTTAATTTGAACAAAATTTTTTAGCCACCATTTTTAGCCACGAACCAAATTTTTTTGCCATTTTTAGCCACAAATTAAATCAAATCTAGCCACCACGAAAATTTTTCAACGGCAATGCTGGTGGCAAATCAAAAGCGAATAAATCGGGCAAATCGTGTGAACGCAAAGCAAATCATTTGCACGTCGATATCAAAATGGGCAAATGTGGACAAATTTAAATTTGTAATTTTTGGTACAAATGCGCATATCGTGTAATCTCGGCTTTAGAAACTTCATTCAAATGAATGTAATAGTCACTCAATATACCCCTCCTGGGTGAGGATCTAACTATAATTGAGCTAATAAAAGCCTCTTTTACTAACTATTTTCCGTTCTGAACTAGAAATTTTTCTCACTGTTTACCTATCTTTAGTAAAGCAAGAAAACTGCGCACCTGCACTGGTTTACAGGAGGGGAATAAACTTCATATAATCTGGAATGAGATAAATATTTACATTTGCAAGCCAATTTTGTAAAGGAAATGGCCAATTTTTTTGCTGACCAAAGAAAAAAGAAACGAGTGACTTAGGACTTCTGCACTCAGAGAAAAAACATTATAAAATCAACGAAAACGTGCTTAAAATAGACAAAAACATATTTAAAAGTGATGTAAATATGAACATTTTTATTTTAAAAATGTGCATTGTAAAATTGTAAATCAAGTAAAAACATTTTAAATTTAAAAATATTTATTTTTATTTTAAGAGCTATGCGTTTTTAATCCATTTATGTTCATTTTTAATTTAAATACCATCATTTTTATTTTAAATAACAAACCTACTTAATTTAAAAATATTCCTATATAAATCAAATATGAACGATTTTGAATAAAGATTCTGCATTTTTAAAATAAAAATGCACATTTTCATTTTAATAATGAAACATTTTTGTTTTATATACTCACCACCCTTCATTAATTCACCTTTATTAAACCATACAAAAATTATTAGTCCGGTTCAGAATTTTATTCGTATACATTTTCAAATGCAGTTTATTAGAAAAAAAATTAAATCATACACATACATATGTACATGTACATACAAATAACAAATTCATATTAATTTTGGTTTTACATATGTTTTGCCATTGTTAATTGAATATAAATGTAATGGTTGTGTTTTAAAACTAGAAAATTTACGATTTTCAATGTGTCTAATTTTGTGCCGACTTCATAGGAATGAAAATGTTTTTAAACGGTTTTATTTAGCTCACCCCGTTTGTTTTATTATTTATTCTTGGGTCAAATTTAGTAATTCAAATTTCACCCTCTTCCTGTCAACCGATTAATCTGAAATTTTGTACGCATGTATAACCCCGATGACAATGCAATATTATGAAAAAAAAATTCCGATAGGTGGCGCGTGGGTCGCTATATTTACAAAAATCGCATTTATGGTCCGATTTGGCTGAAATTCGGAACATGTATTACTACCTTGAAAAGAAATATTTTCTTTAAAAAAAAATTCCGCTAGGTGGCGCGTGGGTCGCTATATTTACAAAAATCGCATTTATGGTCCGATTTGGCTGAAATTCGGAACATGTATTACTACCTTGAAAAGAAATATTTTCTTAAAAAAAAAATTCCGCTAGGTGGCGCGTGGGTCGCTATATTTACAAAAATCGCATTTATGGTCCGATTTGGCTGAAATTCGGAACATGTATTACTACCTTGAAAGGAAATATTTTCCTAAAAAAAACTTCCGATAGGTGGCGCGTGGGTCGCTATATTTACAAAAATCGCATTTATGGTCCGATTTGGCTGAAATTCGGAACATGTATTACTACCTTGAAAAGAAATATTTTCTTAAAAAAAAATTCCGCTAGGTGGAGCTGAGATCGGGGTAATTAAAACTGAAAATCCTAATTAACTGTTTGAAGAAGGTCAAGCCTACGTGGCTCTTAGTAGAGTAAGAACTTTGCAGGGACTACGTATAGAGGCAATAATATACGTATATAGCAATAAACTAACGGGCAAGAAACCTTGCAATAATGAAGCACTAAATGAATTAAACAGAATGCGAAATAAAAACTAAAAACTAGAAAATAAAAATAGGTAAAAAAACTTTTTAAGTTAAACGGTTTTATGTTATACATACATTGCAATGTTTAAGATAAATGTACTAAAAACCAAAAAATAATAAAATAGATACAGTCGTGGGAATTATAAACATTTGCATAGACTAGAATAAAATAAAACCGTGGGGCACGTCAATTTTCTACAATCGTTGATTAAAATGTTTGTTTTGTAATGTTACACTACGAGTATAATTAGGCAGTTGTTCAACCGACAACGATGGACGTGTGATAAGTAGGGCTAGAATGTGGAAAAAAGCTAGCAAGCTCGATTATAAGCGAGTTTTAGGGTTTCATAGTGGTGAGCGAGTAGTACTTTTATCATATGTTTTGTCGACTAAAGACAAACTACGAGCAGTGAAACGATTCCTCGTGTGAATGTCCAACGATAAACTAGTTGAAACATCTCTTTTATTAACATGGAGTGTATAACTATTGGAATTTCCATGAGCAAGAAAATAGTAAGTAATTTCCTCACCGTCTGCGGGCCAACTGCCTAACGACGAATTAAACGATTCTTCTATCGCACATTAAGTCGATAATTTGTAGACAATTGACGTGCCCCCCGGTTTTATTTTAGTCTAGTCTATGCAAATGTTTATAATTCCCACGACTGTATCTATTTTATTATTTTTTGGTTTTTAGTACATTTATCTTAAACATTGCAATGTATGTATAACATAAAACCGTTTAACTTAAAAAGTTTTTTTACCTATTTTTTTCATAACGTTTGACATGTACTGAAGTATGCAGATGAGGAAAATTCCGTTATTCCACGCACGATTTGTGAAACAAATGGAATGTGAAATATTTGTTCAACTCATGGCCCAACAATAGAGGTCGCCTCATGTAGAAGAGAATAGGCGATTTCCATACGACGGCCTGTTTCAAATCAAAACAAGATGCAATAGTTTGAGATTAGCTAAAGGCAGGAAGAAGAAGAGCGATTTTCTCTTGCATATCCCTTATTTCATCCTACTCATCTCATCCCGATCCTCATTCTGATCCTGATCCTAATCCTAATCCTCATCCTCATGTCATCTCGATCCTCATCCTCATCCTGAATCTAATCCTGATCCTAGTGCTATCCTGATGCTGATCCTAACCCTAACCCTCCTCCATCTGCTCATCCCATCCTGATCCTGAAACTAATCCTCATCTTCATCCTAGTGCTATCCTGATCCTAATCCTAATCCTCATCCTCATTTCATCCTGATCCTCATCCTCATCCTGAATCTCATACTGATCCTGATCCTAATCCTCATCCTCATCCTAGTGCTATCCTCATCCTGATCCTAATCCTAATCCTAATCCGCATTGTTATTTCATCCTACTCATCTCATCCTGATCCTCATCCTAATTATTATTCTCATTCTAAAACTTACCTTCCTTTGCGCGTTTGCTCCAGTAATGCCAACAAATCAATACGGTTTTGCGTTGAAGAAGATGGTATTGAAAAACATCCCTCCTCTATGCCGAACTATATAAAAATAAACTAAACAATTGCACCAAAAGAAATTTTTTAATTACCATACCTCTTTCTTCTTTCACTTGAATAGCTTCTCCGAAAATCAACCCGTATACCGAGGGGCGGAATGGCTTCCTTTAGACCATCAGCTCTTAAAAATTTAAGGCTGCTAAAAGTTATTTGCGAATCTGCAGTACGTGATCAGATACAATACAGTATTACAATACATTACAAAATGTTTGAATCATTGTTACCTTTTAGGAAAGGCACTACATGGACCATATCCATGTCCCTCAGAAGCTGCATCATCTTTTCGTCATCCTCGTTGTTTATTTCTTGAATAGTGTCGACAACTGGAAAGGTAGTAACCACCACCCCTCCGCTTAGATTGTCACACTCTCCTGAATCAAAACTACCACCAATTTTAACCGAATTGTACATTTTATTTGTAGTTCAAAAAATTTCCGCAAATTATTTGCCAATTCAGTTGACAACGAATATGTAAGTAAATAAGCTATTTTTATATTTGAAATTAAGTTTCTGTTTTTGCTTTAGGCGAGAAGATTGTAAGAATGTAACATTTTTAAAATAAATATGTGCATTTTAAAATTAAAAATGTAGCGTTTTTAAATTAAATACGTACATTTTATTTTAAAAATTTCATTTTTAATTTAAAAATTTTTATTTTTAAATCAAAAATGATGTGGTTTAAAACGGGCATTATAAAAATAAAAATATTATTTTTGATTTTAAAATGCTGTTTTTCTTTGAGTGTGGTTTTTCTTAAATTGATTTAGTTTTTATAGTAGGATATCCAGTTTTATCAGGGTATGTTTGAGAGGGGCCTACCAGCAAATGCAAAAAACTCGATTTGTAAAAAAATAGGTACCCCCTTTTCGTACTATACTACCATTATGTATCCTCATGAAGTCCTCCTCGCATTGGCGCCATCAAGTGGCTCACTTCATTATAAGCATATACATTATATACACGTATATATGTATATACATACGTACATATATACATACCCAGCAAACAGACTAGTAAGCCTAATACCATGTCTCCACATGACGTATTTTGCTCTCTTTATATGCATTCGCTCTCTCAATCGTCGTTGGACCTCGAAACAATTGGCGAACCCCGCTAATTTCCATACAAATTTCTGAGAGCGAATGAATAATGAAACGCGTGATTCGTTCTCAATCATCTTGCCAACCCCTATAATATCGATGCCTAATCTAATTTTGTATCGAACATCTATCAAAATCTCACACAGCCCAAAACAAAAACGCAAAAATAAGCAAACATACAAACATTTAAGAAAAACAATAATGAGAAATGTCACAATGAATAATGATCAGCCACGTAGAGACGGGTTATTTCGCGAGATGTTTCGCTACATGTTTCGTTGGCGGACCAAGTTATGTGGAGACGGGCTTTTAGTTGTTAAACTGGAATACGCTGGCAGCGCTGCTTTCTGCACTCATTCTCTCTGCTCTGTTCCGAGGGAATTGAGATTTTATGAGCAAAGAGAGTACAATGTGTGGTGAAAGTAAAAATTGCGTATTGTAGATTTTTGTTTCAGTGTAAAATTTCTACAGACATGCAATTAAGTAGTTGGTTATGTGCGGACGCTTTTCTCATTACGATATACATATATATACGTACATTTATTTTCGTACATATGTATATAAATGCATGAATAATAACGTTTCAACCCTAGCAGAATATATTTTTTATTGTTAAATAGCCGCAACTCTTAAATCGCGGAATAAATACGAATTATGAAGCTAAACAAAAAACACCTTATTATTAAAACATTTATAAGGTATTCATACACCACGTAAGGCATAAATATCAGGCCATAATAAGGCCTCAAATAAGCCTTATGTTCCTGGCGTATAAGCCCTAGAAATAAGGTGTGGTCTCGGAGAAAGAGAGTATTCTTCTGGCCTGATGACATCAACACAGGAAAATCAGCCCTATTTTAAGCCTTACGCCATACAACTTTGCTTCCCTTATAATTTTCAGGCATTATTTCTTAAGCCTTTAAATCTACTGTAATACTTCTTAACTAAGGCGTACCTATATACATACATACATATGTATGTATGTACCTACATATGTATGTGCGAGTCAAGTGCTCTAAAACCCTGCAAAAATCATTGGATTATATGCTCCATTTGTGGTAGGTTGGAGTACTTTCAAAGTGACCACTAACATAGCCCAAACGACCGATTCGTGTATCTGCATCGGTTCGTAGTTAGCCGAACATAACAAAAACCAAATTTTTATGGCGACGACGACGATATGTGTATACATATATAACTACATACATACATATGTTTGTATGTATACACGTCATTCGTCGTCGTCGCGATAAACATTTGTTTTTGTTGTTATGTTCGGCTAACTGTTAGGTACTCCATCAATTAATCCAATGTAGCTACTCCATGGATTAGTTTGTTTGTTATGCGGGGCTGGAGTATATACTCCATTGCAATGACATGCAATGTTAAATGGACCATATTTTTTGTATGAAATGTGGCAAGTTATGGAGTAATCGGTTGGTCCATAGCGAGCACTCTATGGATTAGCGACTGGAGTACTCGGAATTTTTGCAGGGAAATTACGCACCAACATTGAGGCCAAATATAATAAATTACTGCAAGTTAACACCCATTTTTTTAAACACTAATCAAAGGCAACAACAGCAATGAAGTCGTTAAATACTTATTTTGTGTTTTAGAAAATCTCAATTTACACCAAATTCTTTCTAAAATGTTTCAAAATATTTTTGGTTTGGTTACTGCTACATAATACACAAGTACTTACATACATACAGTGGCGGACAAAAGTCTACATACACCCCCTATTTTTGCTATACCACGGAACCAACAGCAATAAAAGAAAAAGTAAAAAGGCAGTTTTATTTCACACCTTTTCTCAACTACAATAAACAAAATGAAACTCTTTTTTAATAAGAAATTAAAAAAATATTGGCGAATTTCACAAAATCAATGCTGACAAAAGTTTACATACAGCATGAAGTTACTGTCGTGCACACTTCTACGCTGCGTCGTGATAACGGTAAAATACCGTTATTAGTTTCTTCGATCGATTTTGTTATTTTTGCAACTATTCAGTTATATCAATCAGTTTTTGTTTGCACGTTATACTATTAACAATGGCTCCGCGAAAAGAAATTTCAGTTGATGTCAGAAATTTAGTTATAAAACACAAATCGGAAAACAAATCATATGGTGAAATAGCAAAACTATTAAAGTTGAGCCGCGCAACAGTACAAACGATAGTTAGAAACCACAAAAGTAATGGTTGTACCGAAAATAAACCGCGTTCTGGCCGACCGAAGAAACTATCCCGCAGAGATGTAAGCGCTATACTCAAAGAAATGAACATAAATCCAAAAGTGACTGCTCCGAAATTGGTCGAATACTTAGAAAACATAACACAAAAGTGTGTACAGGTACGCACAATAGGAAGATATCTGAACTATAACGGTTTTCGTAGTAGAACACCACGCAAAAAACCTCTTATTAGTGAAAAAAATCGAAAACTGCGCTTAGAATTTGCTAATAAACATAAGGAAAAGGGAAAGGGCTTTTGGCAAAAGGTTTTGTTCACAGATGAGTCGAAGTTCAATATATTTGGAAGTGATGGGAGGACAAAAGTTTGGAGGAAACCAAATACTGAAATGAATCAGAAAAATTTGGCATCAACCGTCAAACATGGTGGCGGCAGCGTAATGGTTTGGGGAGCAGTTGCGGCATCTGGAGTTGGAAAATTAGCATTTATCTAAGGTATTATGGATCGTTATAAATATAATTCATTGTTGGAACAAAATTTGAAGCCTTCGGTGGATGATTTGGAACTTGGTGCTGGTTGGATCTTCCAACAAGATAACGATCCAAAGCACACGGCCCAAGTTGTCAAGGCCTGGTTACTATATTATGCGCCAAGGCAATTACACACACCACCACAGAGTCCAGATTTAAATGTAATAGAGCATGTGTGGGAGATTTTGGACCGAAAAATTAGAAAACACCAGATTTCTAGCGCAGCAGTACTCAAAGATCGAATAACAGAGGCTTGGAACAGTATAACCTCTTCGGAGTTGACTAATTTAGTAGCCTCAATGCCACGACGACTTCAAACAGTTATTAATGCAAAGGGAGGACCTACTAAATACTAAATAATAATAAAATAGGGAATTAAGATAAGTTTTCTCTCTGAGAAAAGCTTTGTTTTGTACTGTATGTACACTTTTTTCAGCACTGATTTTGCGAATTTCGCCAGTATTTTTTTAATTTCTTATTAAAATAGAGTTTTCTTTTATTTATTGTAGTTAAGAAAAGGTTTGAAATAAAACTGCATTTTTACTTTTTCTTTTATTGCTGTTGGTTCCGTGATATAGCAAAAATAGGGGGTGTATGTAGACTTTTGTCCGCCACTGTATATGTACATATATATACATATGTATGTATATGTAGCATCTACAGCTCAAATTCCAATAAATCATTTGGCGAAAACCAGATGGTCGGCAATTGTGAGTGTTGTTTTATTAGAGAAAGTATCAATTGGAAATGGAATTTGGAGCTACTAATATGCAGAAAATAGAATGTTCCATTTTTGTGAGTATGTATTAGACCTCTGCACAATACCATTTGCCTCTTCTATATTTGCGAATACTCTATGCATTGTACAGTAGCCACAGCACTACCAATGGGACTCCAATTTTTCCGATTTTTACGATCCCGGGATTTTCGAGATTTTTTTCTTATAATCCCGGGATCCCGGGATTTGGACATTCATTATTTTCCCACATTTTGGGAATAATGAGAAATGTCACAATGAATAATGATCAGCCACGTAGAGACGGGTTATTTCGCGAGATGTTTCGCTACATGTTTCGTTGGCGGACCAAGTTATGTGGAGACGGGCTTTTAGTTGTTAAACTGGAATACGCTGGCAGCGCTGCTTTCTGCACTCATTCTCTCTGCTCTGTTCCGAGGGAATTGAGATTTTATGAGCAAAGAGAGTACAATGTGTGGTGAAAGTAAAAATTGCGTATTGTAGATTTTTGTTTCAGTGTAAAATTTCTACAGACATGCAATTAAGTAGTTGGTTATGTGCGGACGCTTTTCTCATTACGATATACATATATATACGTACATTTATTTTCGTACATATGTATATAAATGCATGAATAATAACGTTTCAACCCTAGCAGAATATATTTTTTATTGTTAAATAGCCGCAACTCTTAAATCGCGGAATAAATACGAATTATGAAGCTAAACAAAAAACACCTTATTATTAAAACATTTATAAGGTATTCATACACCACGTAAGGCATAAATATCAGGCCATAATAAGGCCTCAAATAAGCCTTATGTTCCTGGCGTATAAGCCCTAGAAATAAGGTGTGGTCTCGGAGAAAGAGAGTATTCTTCTGGCCTGATGACATCAACACAGGAAAATCAGCCCTATTTTAAGCCTTACGCCATACAACTTTGCTTCCCTTATAATTTTCAGGCATTATTTCTTAAGCCTTTAAATCTACTGTAATACTTCTTAACTAAGGCGTACCTATATACATACATACATATGTATGTATGTACCTACATATGTATGTGCGAGTCAAGTGCTCTAAAACCCTGCAAAAATCATTGGATTATATGCTCCATTTGTGGTAGGTTGGAGTACTTTCAAAGTGACCACTAACATAGCCCAAACGACCGATTCGTGTATCTGCATCGGTTCGTAGTTAGCCGAACATAACAAAAACCAAATTTTTATGGCGACGACGACGATATGTGTATACATATATAACTACATACATACATATGTTTGTATGTATACACGTCATTCGTCGTCGTCGCGATAAACATTTGTTTTTGTTGTTATGTTCGGCTAACTGTTAGGTACTCCATCAATTAATCCAATGTAGCTACTCCATGGATTAGTTTGTTTGTTATGCGGGGCTGGAGTATATACTCCATTGCAATGACATGCAATGTTAAATGGACCATATTTTTTGTATGAAATGTGGCAAGTTATGGAGTAATCGGTTGGTCCATAGCGAGCACTCTATGGATTAGCGACTGGAGTACTCGGAATTTTTGCAGGGAAATTACGCACCAACATTGAGGCCAAATATAATAAATTACTGCAAGTTAACACCCATTTTTTTAAACACTAATCAAAGGCAACAACAGCAATGAAGTCGTTAAATACTTATTTTGTGTTTTAGAAAATCTCAATTTACACCAAATTCTTTCTAAAATGTTTCAAAATATTTTTGGTTTGGTTACTGCTACATAATACACAAGTACTTACATACATACAGTGGCGGACAAAAGTCTACATACACCCCCTATTTTTGCTATACCACGGAACCAACAGCAATAAAAGAAAAAGTAAAAAGGCAGTTTTATTTCACACCTTTTCTCAACTACAATAAACAAAATGAAACTCTTTTTTAATAAGAAATTAAAAAAATATTGGCGAATTTCACAAAATCAATGCTGACAAAAGTTTACATACAGCATGAAGTTACTGTCGTGCACACTTCTACGCTGCGTCGTGATAACGGTAAAATACCGTTATTAGTTTCTTCGATCGATTTTGTTATTTTTGCAACTATTCAGTTATATCAATCAGTTTTTGTTTGCACGTTATACTATTAACAATGGCTCCGCGAAAAGAAATTTCAGTTGATGTCAGAAATTTAGTTATAAAACACAAATCGGAAAACAAATCATATGGTGAAATAGCAAAACTATTAAAGTTGAGCCGCGCAACAGTACAAACGATAGTTAGAAACCACAAAAGTAATGGTTGTACCGAAAATAAACCGCGTTCTGGCCGACCGAAGAAACTATCCCGCAGAGATGTAAGCGCTATACTCAAAGAAATGAACATAAATCCAAAAGTGACTGCTCCGAAATTGGTCGAATACTTAGAAAACATAACACAAAAGTGTGTACAGGTACGCACAATAGGAAGATATCTGAACTATAACGGTTTTCGTAGTAGAACACCACGCAAAAAACCTCTTATTAGTGAAAAAAATCGAAAACTGCGCTTAGAATTTGCTAATAAACATAAGGAAAAGGGAAAGGGCTTTTGGCAAAAGGTTTTGTTCACAGATGAGTCGAAGTTCAATATATTTGGAAGTGATGGGAGGACAAAAGTTTGGAGGAAACCAAATACTGAAATGAATCAGAAAAATTTGGCATCAACCGTCAAACATGGTGGCGGCAGCGTAATGGTTTGGGGAGCAGTTGCGGCATCTGGAGTTGGAAAATTAGCATTTATCTAAGGTATTATGGATCGTTATAAATATAATTCATTGTTGGAACAAAATTTGAAGCCTTCGGTGGATGATTTGGAACTTGGTGCTGGTTGGATCTTCCAACAAGATAACGATCCAAAGCACACGGCCCAAGTTGTCAAGGCCTGGTTACTATATTATGCGCCAAGGCAATTACACACACCACCACAGAGTCCAGATTTAAATGTAATAGAGCATGTGTGGGAGATTTTGGACCGAAAAATTAGAAAACACCAGATTTCTAGCGCAGCAGTACTCAAAGATCGAATAACAGAGGCTTGGAACAGTATAACCTCTTCGGAGTTGACTAATTTAGTAGCCTCAATGCCACGACGACTTCAAACAGTTATTAATGCAAAGGGAGGACCTACTAAATACTAAATAATAATAAAATAGGGAATTAAGATAAGTTTTCTCTCTGAGAAAAGCTTTGTTTTGTACTGTATGTACACTTTTTTCAGCACTGATTTTGCGAATTTCGCCAGTATTTTTTTAATTTCTTATTAAAATAGAGTTTTCTTTTATTTATTGTAGTTAAGAAAAGGTTTGAAATAAAACTGCATTTTTACTTTTTCTTTTATTGCTGTTGGTTCCGTGATATAGCAAAAATAGGGGGTGTATGTAGACTTTTGTCCGCCACTGTATATGTACATATATATACATATGTATGTATATGTAGCATCTACAGCTCAAATTCCAATAAATCATTTGGCGAAAACCAGATGGTCGGCAATTGTGAGTGTTGTTTTATTAGAGAAAGTATCAATTGGAAATGGAATTTGGAGCTACTAATATGCAGAAAATAGAATGTTCCATTTTTGTGAGTATGTATTAGACCTCTGCACAATACCATTTGCCTCTTCTATATTTGCGAATACTCTATGCATTGTACAGTAGCCACAGCACTACCAATGGGACTCCAATTTTTCCGATTTTTACGATCCCGGGATTTTCGAGATTTTTTTCTTATAATCCCGGGATCCCGGGATTTGGACATTCATTATTTTCCCACATTTTGGGGTTGAAAAAAGTAAAT
Organism: Urophora cardui; assembly: GCA_960531455.1. NCBI lineage: Eukaryota > Metazoa > Arthropoda > Insecta > Diptera > Tephritidae > Urophora > Urophora cardui. The sequence goes on along the minus strand of OY482673.1, from coordinate 72,454,645 downwards.
ATACATATGTATATTTCCAGGCCCGTAGCTAGGGGGGGGCATTGTGGGGCAATGCCCTACCTTAAAACTAGAATGCCCTACCTTAAAAAGGCCAACAAGTGATATCAATTACACTGTAGGTAAATTTTTAACTTTTGAAATATCACAGAGAAACGCCGAGACACCCCAATTTAATTTTTGGCTGTAGAATACGATGGCGTTTTCAGAAAGTCAAAGTTAGCTCTCGTTTTCGAGAAATTTAGGAAATAAGTTTCAGAGCTCCGAAGGTAATTTTTTCCCGTTTATAAACTTTACTTAGGTTTTGAACCCTTTTCTCGCGTAAGGGTTTTGACGGTTGTTCTTACTTAATTGGGGCATTCTAAATTCAGTGCCATCATTAGTTTTTCCAAACTGCCTTCGGTTTATGAGATAACGGTATTTAAAAAGTACCATCAATTTGGACTTTTTTGTTAATAACTCAGTCAGTTTATGAGTTAAATTGCCCAAACTTTGCACGTGACCATATTTTATCATTACCTTAACTTTTCCTGAAAATAATTGAAATCGGGTGACTATAACATATAGCTGCCATACAACCGATTGTTCAGATGTGGACATTTTGGGGTATAGCTTCGCTATTTAAACAGATAAGGACATGGAAATTTGGAGAATTTGTACTCGTATTGGCCTTAATCTATTCCCTGAAAATCGTCGAGATCGGGTCACTATAAAATATAGCTACCATACAGCTGATTGTTCAGATATATGGTTTTGCACTTTTATTTTTTTATAACTCCGAAATGAGTCATTCTGCGTGAAAGAGCAACATAAAGACTTTCATTCAAAATGAATAGGTGAAAAATTTTCTCATATACGATTTCCACATATCTGCATCAGTTATTGCACTTTTGTGCAGCCAAAGTTGAAATTTCACCATAGGCATTTTTTTCAAGCCCAATAACTCATATGAGTCTTTCTTTTACAAATCGGACACCTATTGTAACCTTACACTGAACAATCAGTAGTATTGGAGCTATATGTTATAGTGACCCGATCTTGACAATTTTCAGTGAATAGATTAAGATCAATACAGGTCGAAATTCTCTAAAGTTTCATGTCCTTAGCTGTTGAAATAGCGAAGTATACCCCAGAATGTCCACATCTGAACAATCGGTTGTATGGCAACTATATGTTATAGTCACCCGATTTCAATTATTTTCAGAAAAAGTTAAGGTAATGGTAAAATATGGTCATGTGCAAATTTTGGGCAATTTAGCTCATAAACTGACTGAGTTATTAACAAAAAAGTCCAAATTGATGGTACTTTTTAAATACCGTTATCTCATAAACCGAAGGCAGTTTGGAAAAACTATTGATGGTACTGTATTTAGAATGCCCCAATTAAGTAAGAAAAACCGTCAAAATCCTTAAGCGAGAAAAGGGTTCAAAACCTAAGTAAAGTTTATAAACGGGAAAAAATTACCTTCGGAGCTCTGAAACTTCTTTCCTAAATTTCTCGAAAACGAGAGCTAACTTTGACTTTCTGAAAACGCCATCGTATTCTACAGATATAAATTGTATAATTTATCCATTAAATTTTTAAATTTACTAATATTTTAAGGTTTTAAGTTAATAAAACTAATAGCCTTCAAAGCTATAAATATTAGTAAATAATCTCTTAAGCCTTAGTAGTATTTAAATTACTCCTTTAGATTTGTGATATTTTGACCTCCCTACAGTGTTATTATAATTAAATTTTTTGTTTGAGATAAAAAATTATTTCGGTTGCAATGTATGATATCGCTAGCTTAGAGTGCAAACTGTGTAAGTCCAATTTTATGAAAAGGCGTATGTATATGTAGCACGCTAGAAAAACCAAATACGCACCACGCTAAACAAGTCTGTGATACTTGCCATATTTCTACTCGTTGTTATTCAGTGATACGCAAATTGTGTAAGTCCAAAAAACGAAGAAAATTGTGTAAGTCCAAAATAATTACATGAACAAAAAATTTTTTTTCATTTTGAATTTTTTTCTTTTTTAGTTTTTTGTCTCTCCTACAAAGTTTGAAAAAGGGACTTACACAATTTGCACTCTAAGCTAGCGATATGGAGAATCCACCCTGCATCACATATATAATTAAATAAGACCATCGAATTTTTGTAGTTTGGTTAAAGGAATGGTTCATTCCGGCAGTTTTCTGACAAAAACTAATCTGACTGTGAGCCTACAACACCAAGATCGCGGAATTGATTTCTAAGGCTGTGTGCTAATCTAAAACATTTTACTCGTTTGAAAAATGAGGTGTCTAAATTTTCTATGGTTATCGTTTAATTATTTTCGAGAGTTTTTTTCTCACCTTGACTTGCGTGCATACCTACAGTCGGCCCACATACCAAATTTAAAGATCGAAGCTCTCTTAGGTATGGAGTAATCGAAGGAAATTAAATTAAAATAAAAAATTTAAAAAATTAAAAAATTAAATTTTTTGTTGCATTAAATTTATTATAATATTTTCGGCTTCAATTGTATCTCTCGCTTATTTGCGTATGGCGGTTGGTCGCTATCTTCCATTAATTATATTTCTATTCACATGCATGTCAATTGCCAAAACTGACCTAGCGTTCGAATTCACCACTAAGCACGGATAAAACTGCACTCAATGGTGGTAGTGCCAAGACTGACTTCCGCCCTACCTTAAACCAACGCTGCCCTACCTTAAATGTAAGTCTGGCTACGGCCCTGTATATTTCCAGTAACGCTACAACTTTAAAGTGCAAAGAAATTGATTTTTATTATTTCATTAGTAACAAAATAAAATAGGAACGTAAAATCATGCGTAGTATTTAATAATAAGAGTTACTTTAAAAAACGCAACCAACAAAGAAAATTGCATACATTTGGTGAACAAACCATTTGCCTTTACAGTTGGTACTTTTAGGATATTAATAATAAAGCTTGTGATCATTTGATAATTTCCAATAAAAATTTTTAGAATTTAACGACGTACTTCTTTTAAGCGAATATTTCTAAGCTTGCCGAAAAACACTGAAAATTAATGCAACATTCGAAAAAAATTAAAAATCGGATGCACAAATTTTGAGATAAATTCCGAGTATACAGCAGCGTATTTTATTTAGTACGTAATGTGAAATTCTCAATTAAATTAAACTTTTTCCTGGTTTTTGCTAATTTTATGTTTTGAATATTGTTTGCATTTTCCATTATTTACTTTTCATGTGAGGAAATTGCAAAAACCGTTGAGAAATAAATGGCCAAAAATAAGGAAATAGAAATTATCAAATCAATTTTACCACAAGAATTCTAAAGATTTTAAAAATACCTAACGTACGTTTCCTTACAGCGCGTACCTACTTCACAAAAAAAAAATTTAATTACACTAGGTTACAGCCAAAAAGTATCTAAAAATTCAGGTATAGGGGACTGCTGAGCTCGGAACTATTTTTTTTTAATGTGTTATATTGTTAGGTTTTTGAGATAACTGTAATTTGTATTTGGTATTTTTCACTCAAAAATTAATTTCGGAAATCACAATTCAGGCTAATTTTTAAAAGAATAAAACTTTCCTGAATTTTACAACTTCCTACAAAAAACTTAATTTTAAAATCAAAATTACTTTGCCTTTTTTGTTCTGGCAAACTTATTCTGCATTTTCTTCGGACTGTCAAATTTTTTTATTCTCTTCCACAAAGATTCCACACATTTTTTTAGGGCTGTTTTTTCTATTGACAAAATGTTAAACTGTCCCGACTAAGGGGCAACATATTCTGTTCTTAGCACAAGTAAAGGGTTGCATAATTTTTGTTTCATTTATCACATGAAAAATGCACCATTTTCATAGGGCACAGATCACATGTTGATAATGCTGACATGTAATAATGCAACATTTTCGTTCAGAATAGGAAACGCAATTAGTATACAGATCTGAAGCCAATAAAAATAATATAAAATACAATTTTTCTTTGATATAATAGGGGAATTCTAGCAATCCCGGGATGTCCGGGGTGTCAAAAGGGCGGGATTTGATTTTTCTTGGGCAAAAAAAGCTTGAAATTACCCAAATTTTCATAATCGCGATGTGTCGTGAACACAACGTCTGAATGTGTGTTTATGAAAATATGTACATACATATATTTCGATTATATTCGAAGTATGTATTGCCATGTAATTGTCACTAAGAATAAGTATTGTATTGATTCTGTTTATGGTTGTGCTCTACTTGCGCTTATTCGCAAACCACAGAAACAAGTAGGTAATGTAATTGGTCGGCCGCAAATATTTTGTTGGTCGTTTCGAATCCATTCGTGCAGCCCTCTAGTATGTATATATGAATATATGTACATACCCTGCAAAAAATGCGATTAATCCGAGACGTGTCCGGGATCAATCGCAAGGGAGCATGCGACTAATACAATTTTACATCCCTTTATATGGAGTGAATTGATCGCATTTTTTCGAGCATGTCCTATGAAGGGAGTAATTTTTCAACTTGTATACCCGAACGGGTACCATTGTAGATTAATCACTAACATACCGAACGGGTACAAATGTGGAGCAATCGCTTTTATCTCGAACGGGTACAAATGTAGATCAATCGCTTTCATCCAAAGTTGCAAGCCAATGCTATTTTTTATATTAAAAGAAAGTTTAATCGAATAGTTTTCTTAGTTTAGTGAAATCTTAAAAAAAATTAAGTATTTGTTAGCCAATGCTTTTTGTATAGCAATCTTTAGAAATTATAAATATTTAAATAAAGATACACAATAAGTTTGAATTTTGTAAAAAAATTTCTTCAATAAATTGAAATTTTTTAGTTTTTGAGCGTGCAATTTGCAAGTGTAATTGTTTTTGCAATGGATATTTTTGGTAACGTTTTGTTGCAATTATTATTCATCATTGCTATTAAAAGAAATGGCGTTCAATTAGTTTTACTTATTGTTATACAATTTTTTTTATACAATTAATATTTTTGTAAAACTTATACATTTAATCAATCAAGATTTGTACCAATTAGGGATGAAAGCGATAAATCCACATTTATACCCGTTCGGGAACAACTGGTCTAAAATTAGTCTACATTTATACCCGTACGGGAACAATTGGGGACTAATTGTGGACCGATTGTTCCCGAAAGAGATCTATCCGGGACAAATCTCGTTCGGAATTAATCGCACATTTTTTTCCAGGGTAGGTACATATCGTCGAACCATACGAAAACTAGCATACGTTTTTTATGGCTGGCGAAAACTATCAATTTCGCTTAAACAACAACAATTTTAATGTAAAAACAGTATATAATTACTGATACTTTTCGTCGGCCAAAAGTTAAATGTGGTACTTTTCGTACAGTATTTTTTTTTTGCTAGCTTTCGCCAGAAATTTTAAATATGTATGCTAGTTTTCGTCGTACGACGATATACTATACCAGACCTGGGCACCCTTTATTATATTTTGTAATTGATTACACCTTCAATTACAATTACATGCAATGGAGGTGATATTCAAACCCTAGTTAATGCCTTTAATTTGATGCTAATATTGCCCAAAAATATTTTGCGGCCATCCGGGTCCACATTTTTTTCCGCTATCCACGGTCTCGACCTTTCTAACTTTTTTTTACATTTGTGGAGTTGTACACCATCATAAAACCGCCTTCAAGAGAAAAAATTGTTAAATTTTTTTAGAAATTTTAAGCCATGTCAGCCCTCTTAGGTTATATTTTACTTCACTTAAACTTGATCAGCTTATCCAAATATGAATAGATTTTTAACCAGAATGAGTTTTTGAAAACCGCATTAAATTAAGCAGCATCCTGTGTGATTCAGATAAAAAAATTTCCGCTGTGAGAAAGAATATAGGGCATGAAGTTGAATGTTCGTGAGAAAAAAAAAATGTTCTGTTTAGGCCGCGATATTACCTTCCCTGGGAAGTGAACTAAAACTGAATACGCTATTCGCTTGAGCGGTTATCTCTACGTATAGGTAGATATAAATTTTTTATTCTTGTGCAAAATCATAAGTTTTTTCATTCATAAATCTAATGAGACTTGGATCATTAGATTAAAATATTTACATAAACTAGCAAAATATTTGAACTTAAAGAGCACCATAAAAAACATACTTTTTTTGAAATTTTCACTATAGTAGGTACATCAAAATTGTATACTAAAGAAATATTGCCTTATTTATTCTGAATGAAACATATCATAAGGAATTTTCACGTAGAGTTAACAGTTTAGAAGTTATACGCAAATTAAGGTGATTATTTTTTGTGTTATTTTATATTTCAGTGGTTATCCTTTAGGTCCTGTTCACATTGGACTTTTCCACTACAGGTGTCCTGTTTTCTTTTTAATACCTTTTCTTGTATTCTTTAGCTACCAGATAATGCACTGAAATCGGAAAAATTTGGACTTTGGCGAATTTTCGATTTCGTCAATATTTGATCCTTTCAAAAAAAAAACAAAAAATGTGGATATCCTTGAAAAAGGAGCAGCTCGGATTTTAATTTCAACGGATGTTTCATCTATAAACATCACATAACACAACCCCACTTTCCTTTTTTGTCGACATTTTCATGCAACCTATCGTCGCTTCCTGCCCACCGTGTAAGAGATGCTTTATTAGCATACATTTCTTTTTCAGGAAAAAATCAATGAGAATAGTAATTTTTCGAAATTGGTAATTCGAAATTTTGCGCTTTTTCACGAAGTGTTATTTATAATTGTAGCATTTGTTGAGCCATAGGAAAGTGCAAGAACCGTAGGAATTTTACCACAGTTTACATTCTTTGTACTAATATTCGCTCTTTTGTGGTAAAATTCCTACGGTTCCTGCACTTTCCTGCGGCTCAACAAACGCTACAATTACAATACTCGATAAATTTTCATCAACTTTAACCACCAAAAATGAAATAATACTTTTCTAAAGCGAAATTTTACCCTGATTCCGAATATCATCTCCATTTTTTTGTGGCAGACCCAGTTTTTGAGATATTTACTGGTAAAAATGTGGAAAAAGTAATATATGCAAGACATAAGTGCAACAAAAAGTTTTATTAGACATTTTGGCTTTTTGACTTCTAGGAAGAGCTGGTAGAGAGAGCTCCAAGAAACATTTTTTGCCTTGACACTCAAAACTTTACTTGACCAATGGCAAAAATAATGAAACAAATTTGATAAAAAAAAATCGAATATTTTTCCAGAAATTTCAGATTTGACTGTCCTAAAATCAAAAAAATTGTATGGGGTTTATGCCGCGATATTACCTTCCCTGGGAAGTGCACTAAAACTGAATACGCTATTCGCTTTAGCGGTTATCTCTACGTATAGGTAGATATAAATTTTTTATTCTTGTGCAAAATCATAAGTTTTTTCATTCATAAATCTAAACTTGCCTTGAAATTCCTGAAAATCGCACGGTTTTTGGAGTAGCCCCACTAAGTTTTTGTAAAAGTGTACTATTTTTTTTTTACAATTTACCTACTCTACAACAACCCAGTTTCATATTCCGGTGCCGGAGGGAGGATCTAAAGAAAAAAAATGCATCTAATGTGTATACATATAAAATTTGTAGCATATTTCATGGCGTAATTTGTGATTATTATATACTGTGGTCTATATGTTATTTGTACAAAGATTTTGTCTGAGGGGACCCCTAGTGAAATTTTATTGCGAATAATTTTCTAGAACATTTTAACCCTCTATCTGCATTGTTAATTGATATTTTCCATATGTGTTTCCAAACAAGGGTTCAAAACATCAATTTGCATGGGCGTTAGAGGGTTAAAGTCTACCGCAAAGAAATTTCTTATTAAATTCTGTAGAAGAAGTCCGAGCTCAAAAACTTCATTTGAAGTCATTTTCTATAAGATATTTTCGATAAAGTAATTGCACCTCCAGCTAAAACCATAAAACTTTAACCGCCTCTAAAAAAAACTCAGACCGTCTGGACTAGTACTCTGTTTGGCAAAGTTGGTCTGGATGACATCCTCTTTCATAATTAATAGCGTTTGTTCGTGCTGAGAAATCACTGTTGGACAGTGTTATTATTCGAAGAGCTTTATTCGAATAGTTTTATTCGAATAGTATTTCTCGATTAATATTATTCAAATGACAAAGAAAGTGTAAATTGATATTGTCTGAAAAGTCAAATTTAATATGTGTGTCTTTCCTTTTCGTTTATGGTGAAAAAGCATACATAAATAGCAGCCGGCATGCACGTACATAAAAATAATACTATTCGAATAACATTACTCGAACAACACCATTCATTATATTATTCAGATAATACTTTTGGAATATACGGATAACAAATAATATAATAAAATACACCAATAACAAGAAATCCTTTTATTCGAAAGGTATTCGTAATTCGAATTAGTTATATTCGGATAATTTTAATTCGAATATTCCCATCCCTACTAATTGGTGAATGTTTAATACAGTTCCGAGTCAGGATGTTCAAGAGGCTTTTAAAAAGAGGACAATTTGCCGATTTTTCCCGTATGAAAAACACCGAATGACTAACTCAACATCGGGTAAATGCGGTAGAAGCATATGTGGAGAACATTAAATTGTAGAGTGTTAAAAATGCTATTAAAAATAAATTTTTATACTTTTTGTACTCAGCTGTACTAGTAAATAGAGTATTATAGTTTTAATCACATAACGGTGGATTGTAACAGAATGAAATAATCGAGATAGATATGGACTGTGCCAATACTTTTGCCCACTGCTATATGTGTGTTTTTTTATTTAACTAACATTTATAAATTAACCAATTATCTATATTACAGAAATGGAATTTAGCACTGAGATAGATTATACTCACATGAGTATTTTATTAGTATACTAGCTGTACACGGCCAAGCTTTGCTTTGGCCCACTTCCTATTAAAGGCATTAGAAGCAAAAAACGGCACACTTTAAAATAAGTTGAAGGTGTCTAGAAACCAAACATTCCTCGGGCTGCCGACCTCAGCAAAAATCAGATAAGTTTAAAAAAAAGTGAATGAAAAAATCTCCTTATCACTTTCTTCTTCGAATTAGTCTCCGATTTTCTTTCTCTCTACTATTTCCTTTCATTTCCGCTTCCGTTTTCTTTTCCCTTTCCCGTTTAGACCTATATCTGGGGACTTAACCTAGGAATCATAATGGGTACGGTCCGATACAAAAGTCCTGCTCAACACAGGACAAATACCAGTGAAAAATATCCCGGTGTCGTCCGGGTCCACGTTTTGATCCAAATCTGGGAACCCAGACTGGTGACGTTACCTCTCTTAGACTTCCATTCCCTTTCCCTCTACTTTCTTTTTTCCTTTCCCTTGCCCCTCCTTTTCTCTCCCCCTCCTATTCGTTACCCCTTTCCCTTTCCCAATCTTTCTCTCCCCCCCTTCCCTCTCCCATTCTTTTTTCGTTTCCTTCCCCTACCTTTTGTTTTTATTGTCCTTTACCTAGGGAACCAGGTTGAACCTTACATCAAGAAAATCCCTATATTGAAGCCATGATTCCCACTTTTCCGTTTCATCCGCGTCCACGTTATGACCAATATCTGGGGACCCGGCCTATGAACCACAATTATAATAGTTCTCTGTCGAAGTCATCATCGACAGAAACATTCGAGGGTCATCGGTTCCACATTTTGACCATATTTGGAGACCCGGCCTAGGCATCACAAATAAATTAATTATATGTCGATGTCCTCATCAAGACCTTTCATTTGATACCAACATCGCTCAGAAATATTCGAGGGTCATCCGGGTCCACGTTTTTACCCATATTTGGGGACCCGGTTTAGGAATCACAATGAGTAATGTTCTATCTAAATTCTCTGCTCAGAACCTTTCATTTGGTACCAATATCGTCCAAAAATATTCAGGGGAAAGCCGGGTCCACGTTTTGACCTTTTGACCTATATCTAGGGAACCGACTTCCAGATTTGAAAAAAATATGCATATGAACCATCTAGACCAAGGTACTCAGCTGGTGTGGAAATTTGGTCCAGATCCCTCCACGCGTTTGGACTGCGGCGATTTTTCCAATAATAATACACCATATTGAGTAAAAACGAAAAATTGGAATTAAAAATGGTGCCAAGGGTTAAATTGGGTTTTATTCGCAGGCGCTATTTCTTTTTCAAGAAAGGAAAAAACGCCAGCGGGCGTTATTTCACTGCACTCTACGTTTCGTTGCTACAATCTTTACAATTTTCCGAACTAAATTATGACAAAAGGTATCAAAAATTAAGAAAAAAAAATAAGAAAGGAAGCCTAAGTTCGAGTGGAAGCAAATATTGTATGCTTTCATAGTTTATTTACGTTTGGTGGAAACACGGTGCATTTTACATATATAAAGCGTCTGCCTCATAAAGTGGACATAGCCCACGCCCTAAGTAGGTACATTACGTGTCGTTCATCGATATATCTGCTACGGTTTCTGAGTTATGGCATATCAAACTTTCATCACATGGATGAAATCCTATCACTCCAGCTATATTAGTGACTGAGATACTAAATTTCCGATATTTCTATATGGGGAAAGTGGGCGTGACCATGGTTCGATTTCGCCCATTTTCAATATCAACCGTCCCAGTTCCGACACCAACTTGAATTACAAATTTCATCAAAATATTTAAATTATTGTGCAAGTTAGAGTGTTTGCAGACGAAGGGACGGACATGGCTCAATCGATTTCTCTTTTCATCCTAATAATTTTGATATATGTATGTATGTACGTTTGTCAATTAATTCTTTGCAAAATGAAAACAGTTCAGAAATTCGTTTTCATACTGGTATTTGGTCAACTAAACTTAACTTTTAATTTTTTTTTAAATGCTAATATTAAATTAAATATGTTTACAACATTTAGGACCAAAAAAGTCCAAATCTTAAGGCATAGAAACAACACAAAAAACAAAAGTTCAAAAAATTATAAAACATACATTGTCAATTAATTCTTTGCAATTTTTTCATATGTGACAGAAACTGAAAAAAAAAGCCGACCTGATCGTTGAAATTTTGATATGACGGCCACTAGCCTCAACTACACATTGTAGACGAAGGGTCATGGAATGAATCAGGTCCATCAGCCCATAAATTTCGCGTATTTTATGCCATTCTTCCTGAATGGCATTAATTACAGCATTTTTCGCTAGTAAACCTTCATTTTCTGTCTTGTTATTTCAAAAAAAGCCAAAAATGTTTGATTGGGTTTAAGCTAGGACTTGGGTCAGGTGTATCCATTGATTTGGTGCAATTATGCAGTACCCAAGTCCTGCACAGCAACGATTTTTTTTTAGGATGTTTGTTCAGGAACAGCTTTTACTTTAATTTATTGGCGTTTTTTGGTTAAAAATTGTGTTTCAGTTAAAATTATAGAAAATATGTTAATGAGATGGAACGAGGGCAGCGGCTCTTCAATAGATTTATATATATATCCGGTTAAAAATTATTATATTTCAGTTCTAATATATTCACAATTTAATAGAATTGCAAAATAGAGTAAAATATTTCTTAAAAAATACCACCCAACTACATGTATTATCGTCCACCACTTTTTGTGCGTTATTCTTAATTTGTCTGAGATTGGGTTTCGAACACGAATATTCGGAATGTGGGAAGATCATACTATCATGTGTATCACTTTTGTGGTTATATCCTTATCTTAATTTGGTATAAACAAAATTTTATTATTGCTGTTGTCTTCAATAACATAAGGAAGCCGAAAAATTCCCAGAAATAATATTTAAAATACCCATTTTCGGTTTTCGACAGAGTGGCACCAATGAAAAATGTTATTAAAAATGCGCGTTTTGACATCGCTCTCACGAATTCAAGAGTTTCGTATCTAGTTATCTTTGATTTAGATTCTTGGATACCGGAAGAAAACTTGGTTGTAAAATATCTGAGAACAAAATTTTAAATCCATTAAATTATAACTTATACATATACTTGAACTAAATATATGTTTGCTCTAGTTTTAATTTATTTTAGTAAAACACTGTGCCTTAACCTGTAAATTGCTTTAATCATTAAATAAACCACAAAAATATATAAAAATGTATTTCTAGCTAAACAAATTTGGGGCGCACTTTTTTCCTTTTCTGGGCCACTTTTTGAATTTTTTTAGCGGCAATAATGTTTCTGAGCGATAAATATATCACTTAAGGAATAACTTTTTTTTTGATCAAAAAAATAAAACTCAAAAGATAATGATTATTTTTGATTTTATGGATATGGCTTAAAAATTTTCGATCATAGTGGATTCGGATAGTGCTCTTTCAGATATGCATACACAAGAACTCAATACTATTCTACGATGTTTGCAAGTATTTGATTTTTTTCACTGAAAATATGTACAACGAATAATGATTATTATGGGTACCTGACAGGAACGGTTGATATTGAAAATCGGCGAAATGGAACTTTTCCTATATACAAAAAATCGAAAATTTGGTATCTCAGTCACTAATATATCTGGAGAGATAAAATTTCACCACCGTAATGAGCTCAGTCCTTTAGGAAGAAATATTGTGAAATTTTGAAAAACGGCCGGTGCCATGCCAGCTTATTAAGGGGCAAACATTGAAAGTTTTATAAGTCATAACTGAGAAACCGTAGCAGATATATCGATGGAATTTGGTACGCGTGGTCTACTTACTTAGCAAATGTTTGAACGAAAAATTTCCAAAATCCCACTTTTATATGCATATGAGTATTATAAAGTGGCATAATAAAAACATTTTAGGCGATATCTTTGTCAAATATAAATATAATTCATTGAATTCATTTGCGGTATGAGTCCCACTATAGACGTAAAACAAAAAACATAAAAAGTTTTAAAAATGGGCGTAGCACCGCCTCTTTTTAGACAAAGGAATATATGAGAGTTTGGGGCCTATAACTTGACAAATGATTGAGATATTACGACGAAACTTGGTGCACACCCTTTCATCATTTCGGGTAATATATGCGCAAAAATCTAGCAAAATCTGTTTACGCATACTTTTCAAAAAGATATTTAAAAATCCCTCTTTAGAAATTCGTTATTCGATGTCATGCATCTCTGTAATTAAAAGTCATAAAGGGACGAAATTTTGCATCAAAAATAACATTTATAAGGGTAGTCTAATGGTAGATAAAATTTTGTTTAAATGGACGTGGCTATGCCCACAGTTTTTATACTCAGCTGTACTAGTACACAGAGTATTATAGTTTTAATCACATAACGGTGGATTGTAACAGAGTGAAATAATCGAGATAGATATAGACTTATATATATCAAAATGATCAGGGTGAAAAGAGAAATCGATTTAGCCATGTCCGTCCGTCCGTCCGTCCGTCCGTCCGTCTGTCCGTCCGTCCGTCTGTCCGTCCGTCTGTAAACACTCTAACTCGCGCAAAAATTGAGATATTTTGATGAAATTTGAAATGCAAGTTGGTATCGAGACTGGGACGGTTGGTATTGAAAATGGGCGAAATCGGACCTTGACCACGCCCACTTTTCCTATATAGAAATAATCGGAAATTTGGTATCTCAGTCACTAATATAGCTGGAGCGATGAAATTTTACCCACGTGTTGAGCTCAGGCCCCTAGGAAGAAATTTGATGAAATTTTGGAAAATGGGCGGTGCCACGCCCACTTATTAAGGGTCAAACCTTGAAAGTTTTATATGTCATAACTCAGAAACCATTGAAGATATATCGACAAAATTTGGTACGCGTGATTTACTTACTTAGGCATACGTTTGGACGGAAAATAGTTAAAATCGGTCGACGGCCACGCCCACTTTTATATATGTATATTACAAAGTGACCTAATAAAAACATTTTAAGCGATATCTCTGTCAAATATAAAGATCTATCATTGAAATTTTGTCGCGTAAGTCCAACTGCGGACATAAAACGAAAAACACAAAAATTTTGGAAAATGGGCGGTGCCACGCCCACTTATTAAGGGGCAAACATTGAAAGTTTTATGAGTCATAAATCAGAAACCGTTGAAGATATATCGATGAAATTTGGTACGCGTGATATACTTACTTAGTCAAATATTTGGACGAAAAATTTCCGAAATCGGTTTAGGGCCACGCCCACTTTTATATATGGGTCTTATAAAGTGACCTAATAAAAGCATTTTAAGCGATATCTCTGTCAAATATAAAGATATATCATTGAAATTTTATAGCAGGAGTCCAACTGCGGATATAAAACGAAAAACACAAAAATTTTGGAAAATGGGCGTGGCACCGCCTCTTTTTATAAACAGGAATATACGAGATTTCTGAGCCCATAACTCGACAAATAATTTATATATAATGACGAAACTTAGTGTGTACACTTTCATTACTTGTGGTAATACACGCTCAAAATTTTAGCGAAATCGGTTGACGACCACGCCCACTTTTATATATGAGAACTATAAAGGGGCCTAATAAAACATTTTAAGCGATATCTCTGTCAAATATAAAGATCTGTCATTGAAATTTTGTGGCATGACTTCCACAATAGACCGGAAACAACAAATAGAAAAATTTTGGAAAATGGGCGTGGCACCGCCTCTTTTTACACAAAGGGATATACGAGATTTCTTAGCCTATAACTCGACAAATAATTGAGATATTATGACGAAACTTGGTTTATACACTTATATAACTTGTGTTAATAGACACGCAAAAATTTATTGAAATCGGTTTATGACCACGCCTACTTTTTAAGAAAGATATTTCTGGAACACCCTTTGGGAATTTGTAACATGACATCTTTGTAACTAGAAGTCATAAAGGAATGAAATTTTGCACAAAGTATAATATTGATATGCTTAGTTGGATGACTGATAAAAATTTAGAAAATGGGCGTGACTACGCCCACTTTATGCAGCACTCGCTTTATATTAAGTGCACCGTGTTTCCATCAAACGCAAACAAACAATGAAAGCATACAGCTGAGTATCTAATGTTCGATTCCACTCGAACTTAAGCTTCCTTACTTGTTTTTATTTAAAGAGTTTTGGAAAAAAGAATAAAGCTGAGTATCAAATGTTATATATTTTATATAAAGAAGTCACGTGCGTTATTAATACCAACATTTTTGGTTCTAACTATGTTCCGAACTTTTCGTTTGACATAGCCATAGTTAATTCAGACATAAGGGAAAACTCTCTTATCACACAATTTCCACAATATATTTTTATTTCAAAAAACCGTTTTTTCGCGAAATCTTTTTATTCTTATCCAATTACAGAGCAAATCCGTGTTTATTAATATATAACAATTAATATAAATGCTACCGGGTTTTCTGTAATTAAAAAACTGGTTTTTGTGTTGTGGGCAGAGCTGGGCGATAAGGATTACGATTACATGAGGATTACGATAGAAAATTACGATACAAAATTAAGACTGCTGTTTGCATTATTTACATTAAATAATATTTTTTTATGGGTAAAGGGTGGACCCGGATGACACGGAATATTTTCAAGCAACGATGGCATCAAATGAGAACTGGTATAAGGTGTCTGTTATGCTAAAGCCGGTTCCCTAGGGAATGGAAAAGGGGAAGGGTTATGAGAATGGGAAAGGCAAGGGTCGGAAAAGGAGAGGGAGGGTATAATGAAAATGGAATGAAGAGGATGGGCAGGGAGATAGTAAGACAGGGAATTAGAGAAGGAATAAGAGGGGGAGGGGAAATGAAAGGGAAGATAAATGGAAAAGGAAGGAGAAAGCGAATAGTGGAGGGAAAGCGAGTTGAAGACTAATACGAAGAAAAAATTGATAAGAACATGAAGAGGCAAACTTTTGAAAATATAAATTTTTTCCTTCACTTTTCTAAACTGACCTTTGCTGAGCTCTGCAGCTCGAGGTAAGTTCAGTTTCTAGATACTTCCAACTTATTTTAAAGTGTGCCGTTTTTCGCTTCAAATTCCTATAATTGGAAGTGGGCCAAAGCAAAGCTTGGCCAGGTACAGCTAGTATTTTATACCAAAGCATGTTCACCTCCCGCATAAGGACTGCAGCAGTTATAGCGTCGTTTATTTCCGGACTTAATGTGAAATATTTAAAAACTCTATCGCACAATGAGATAAACCTAATTTCTTTAGTAAAATCTAGCAATTTCATAATAATTTTTATACACGCAAAATCCACATTTTATGCATTAGGCCCATTGTCTTCAGCCCACTAAAAGTTGCTATCTCAACGGCAAATATTTGAAAATGTATAGATAATGTTTGAAATTGAAAGCTCTACATATTTTTTTATAGTTTTTTGCACTTCTTTCAGTGCAAATCATATTTTCCTCCCTACACCGTTTAGTATCAAAAAGCAATTTTAATAATTTTTTACATGTAATTCTTAAATTTTGTAATTTAAGATTACAGAAAATAAGGATTACTGTAATCGTAATCGTCGTAACAAAAATAACAATTACTGTAATCGTAATCGTCGTCACAAAAATAAGAATTACTGTAATCGTAATTTAAGAATTTTTGAAATTACGATTAATGTAATCGTAATCCTATGTGGAATCGATTGCAGATCTAATCCTTATCGCCCAGCTCTGGTTGTGGGCGTTACATTCAGGAAGGAATTCAAAATTTCAGAAATTGTTGCGTAATTACAAAGCAGGCTATTTTGTAATAAAACTCAACAGAGGACAAACAAAAGCTACGAAAAAAATTAAAAATTTACACCAACATCACTCTTCTGAGGTTAGTGAGAGCTTAAAGAAAAATACAAATAAATAATGAAATATGTATTTGAAAAGTGAACATGATTATTCCTATTTTTTTTTTTCAATAAAAATTAAGAAATATAGTAACGTTTGCTCTTTTACATGATACATACATACATACATAGATTAAATACTAAGCTTCCCCTATAACAATTAAATTGTAAAATTAAAGCAACTTTAAATTTTCGTGGTTGGTTGACTTATTCTGGGAAATGCCCATTTACAAGCATACTTCAAAATCCATAAAAACTTCCAACCTACTTTTTTTTTGCGCAAGACTATGGAGTACATATTATGGAAATTTGCCCCTCAATTTGATGCGCTGTTAGACAGGGGAGAGCTTGACCATTCAAATACCTACGAAGACGGTCGACACTGTAATGGGTGCCATAAAAATCAATATCCAGTGGAAACGCTGCAACTTGCACCAACGCGTAATCAAACGATTGTACTCATTCAGCCTTAATGCCGCATATTGGGTGCGGGTGTGCTTGTTATTTGTGAGAAGTGCATTATTGGCCATAAGCGTATTGCATGTATTTGTGCAACAATTTATTAGCGATTTGAGCAATTTCGATCATACACTCACTAATGTAAGACACATGTGCCCAGTGGCGTAGCTAGGGAGCACTCGCCCCGGCGTCGGAACGATTTGGGGCACCAAAAACAAGCTCCACTCTTCCTTAAAATTAAGAAGTGATACACAAAATCTTATTTTCTTTTATATGTAATTTTTTTTTTTTTGCTTATTAAAAAACTCAAAAGTTAACTTTTCTTGATTTAATTGCGGTAAATGTACATATTATATCGAGCTTTTTTTTTAATTACCTCTGTTAATAAGCAAAGAATTTGAACTAAATTTTGTACACGGCCCTAGTTGTGCTCTAAGTACATAACGCAATCAATTTCAGTACCAAGTTCGACTTTTGGCTGACGAAAACTATCAATTTCGTTTAAACAACAACAATTTTAATGTAAAAACAGTATATAATTACTGCTACTTTTCGTCGGCCAAAAGTCAAATTTACTACTTTTCGTACAGAATTTTTTAATTGATAGCTTTCGCCAGAAATTTTAAATGTGCTAGTTTTCGTATGATACGACGATATAAACTTTTATTTCATACAATAACGTTACAGTATTTTTTATAAAAGCCGCTTTCGATTCACAATTTCTCTGCTGGCTATAAATTTCCTTCTGTCAAATTTATATGTGAATGCTAGCGAGCAGAGGGAAATTTTTATCGACCAGTTAGCGAGTATGGCTACTACTCATTATGGGTTCAAACATTTTTGTTCGATCCGACCTCGCTTGTGTGATGGCGAATCGAAAACGACAAAAATTAGCAATAGTTCATTAAGTAATTTAAGCATATCAGGGACCGTAAATAACAGTTGCTAGCCAAAAGCATGCTAAATGAGAGCATGTACCTTTGCAAACTAAAGAAAACAACGATAAACTCATTTATAATTTGTCCTATTGTTTGCAGCCAAAATAATTACCTCTGGTTCAAAAGCTTCCATTATTCGCACAAATAACTATTTATTATCTTATTTTATATGTAACTTATCTCCGTGAATCGCATTTAGTTTATTAGAATTAAATATTTTTGCTGCAAGCAACAAAGCACACTAGATATTTGTGGTGCAAGTAACAATGTGCGGTCATGGAAAAATATAAACAAAGTGTATTGCGCATTTACATCAAAATTGTTTCTGCTATAACTTTATAACGGTAAAACACAGAACTATGAAATTTTCGGAGACGACAGATCAGGACAAACACTATCGATTTCGATAATAAAAAAAATTGACATTTTGTCCCTTACACCAATTCGGCGGTTAAGGATCGATATACTCGTAATCTAACATTGCAACGGTTTCACTTTCGATTGAAAGAATTGCAAGGTTTGATAATCTACTTTGACTCATGGTCGATATGAAGAAAGATTTGATAAATTTAAGTTTGCTGAATCATTTTTAACAGGAAGCCACTGAAACAGGAATAGTTAATAAAATTTGCAAAGATGTCTTTAATGTCTTGTAAGCTTCTTGCCCCATTGATGAAATATATAACAGAAGTTGTTCAGGTAAAAATCCAATTTGCTCTTCGTTTTTCTTCGATCCTTTTAATAAAAGTAGGAAGTCTTGCGTATCGTTGAATAAGTCTTCGTTATCCAAGTCATCTGGATAAAACCCGGCAAGTTGCTTACATTTTCCATCTATTTTGAGAAACTCATCTTTGTAAAAATCTATGGGAAGTTGCATTGTTTTCTCAAAGTCACAAAGGAAACCAAAACACTCATCGAGCTTTCTCAAATAGGAAAATGTGTGGATATTTCCATTGAAAGAACTCAATCTAGAATCTTCAAATATTTCTCTTGGTATATTTCGCTTTTTTCTTTAAATTTACAAATGGCACGGTTGCACAAGTTGATTCTTCATTCATACAGTTTATCCGTCAACATATACAATTTGCCATTGGTTTTTCTTTTAGCCGTTTCTGAACTATATCAAATGTTACGACAATTTCTGGCCAAAAAAACAAAAGGGCGATGAAATTAAGTGTTTCTATTGCATTGCTGACTAACTCCGTATCATGTCTGGTATCAGTATTTTCTGTGACCGTATCTCTAAAGTGTTCCAGCACTGAAATGACCCCGTTAAAATGTGTTGATACTGGTTTCATCAGGGACCTTTATAGTAAAAGGCCAAAAAAAAATTATTTTTGGAGGAATATTTTTTTTTTTTTTTTTTTTTTGAGAAAAATAATAATTTAATTTTTTAAGGACAGCAATAAAATAAAAATCTGGTGTTTTATTTTTTAACATTAGGGCCAATAATTAGCGTACCCCTTAACCAAATTAAGATATGGGAAATATGGGCCTGTTAAGATCGATTCACATTTTCGCGATTTTACAGCACTAGCGTTTGGACTCTTGTGATCTTCTTCATAATCACTTTGAGTGATATTATTTGCACCAAGTTCATCGCTGGTTCCAATGACGTTTAATGAACGTTTTTATGATTTGCTCTTTCTTGCTGACTTCTGAGCATTCTGGGCGAAGTTATTCGGTGCAAAATTTTCGAAAAGGTGGCAAACCTGACTTTTTTTTGCTAAGAAGACATTCTAAAAAAGTATCATTGATCTCGGTTCAGCCTTTCTCGAGCATTACAAATTAACCAAATATTTTTATATATGTACATACATTTGGCCGATGTGGTGCAGTGGGTAGAGTGCTCGCCTGCTATGCCAGAGGAGCCGGGTTCGAACCACGGTCCGAGCAAAACACCAAAACAAGTTTTTTTCTTATTAGTAAAAATCCAATTATTGGGTTTTTAAGAGCAGCGGTCACCTCTCGGCAGTGGACGGCATACCCTCCGAGTGTTTTTCTGCCATGAAAAAGCTTCTCACAAAAAATGCATTCGCCGTTCGGAGCCGGCATAAAACTGTAGGTCCACCCAATTAGTAGGAAAAACAAAAAAAGGAGCACACCTCGAATTGGGAGAGAAGCTCGGCCATAAAACTCGTCATAGTTATAATAGCGCCATTGTATTATATATTATTATATATACATATGTATATACACCGTGAAAAGAATCAACCAAAAATTGGTTAATAGTAGGTAGTATTTTTACATAATTTTAGTCCCCGGACGCCAAATTTCCTAGCTACGCCACTGCATATGCCAACGACTGCTTTCCTCGCTCTAGTTTGTACCAGCTCGCTTTTATGAATTTACTCGCTACTATTTTTAACATTCACTCACTTGTGGGCGTTTTCATTTTTATAACGTTTTTGGCTCGCTCTCGCACGTAAGTAGTAGAGAGCGCTAAAATGAATATTGTCCAACAGCCACGGGTGCCCATGCGGTTGTACCAGCCAAGTCACAACACAATAGAATCGGTCTTGCTCTTGTTATGACGGCTCTACATTTTCCACTGCGCGTACAAATGAGTAAGAGTGAGGTCTATAGCGACGGGAATTTATAACTGTGTGTATGTATATACAGATATCGCCCTTTCATTCTGCTGTGCTTTGGTATGTTGTTGGAAATCTCGTATGGACCGTTGCAAGGCCGCGGTTAGTTTGTGATCGAACGGGATTTGAATTGCATCGTCGGTGGTTTTGTTGCGCTAAGTTCGTTAAGAAAAAATCACGAAACATTAATGAGACACATTCATAGGTACATGCCTACGAAAAAAAGTGAACTGAACAGATGCCAGTTAATTAATACGACATTTTTTCCTGAAAAATGGTTAAAAGTATGAACAGCAAGAAAAAAAGTGCAGTTTAAAAAAACAAAACGAAAGCTTAAAGGCCTCTACATATGTACATATGAAGATACATTCATACATACATATGTATGTATGTAGGTAATTAAATTAAATTTGCTTGATGTTGACCCAGGATCGGTATGAATCCGCAACCCCTGGCATGGTAGACGAGCACTCTACACACGACAAAAAAACGAAAGAGTATGAGACATACATATGTATGTATGAACATATCGTCGCTGTAAATATAAAAACGGTTATGTGAATTTAAAAAAAAAAATTCCTTTTATTGCAGATTTTACTAACCCTATTTTATATCTCTTTTCCTTTAGAAATGATCAGCGTATGATTTGTACAAAATATGCGTTCACACACAACTTCGCATAATTTTTATTATATTTCATTTTCATCGCATACTCTAAAAAATAAAGAAGTTTACGCATAAAAAACTGTAAATCCAAAAACTTTTGCAATCAGATAAACAACTTTCCGCAGTTGAAATGTGCCCAAAAACCTTCCATTGTCGTATTTATGTACCTAATACCTCAGACACACATGTCGTATGAGTATTATAATATCAATACTATGATTTGGCTATACTATGATGTGTGTCTCCAGCATAAGTCACAAACGGAAATTGTTGGAATAATTTGTCACATAAAATAACGTTTGTTTGCATTTTTCTCTTCATCTTCTCCCCATCCTCGTTCTAACTACAAATATGTAAATAGTCCACGAGTTCTCCTTTTCTTCTCTCCTTTTTCGTCTTAACTGCCGTATTCTATATTCTGCCGTCTCATCGTATTCCAATCCAGATTCGAACCATAACATCAATCTAAAATTCAATCCAACGATATCATATAGTGGAACATTCAACATTCGGCCTTATTCCGGTGTGGTAACATAATTTACTTTACTGGTTAAATAAAGAATCTGATACTTTAAACACTCTTTTCGTATTCTGGCAGCAGAAAATTAAGTTACCACCTCAATACGTGGTAACATTTTGTTACCATTTTCAGCCCGATTCCATTCCGTTCGTATGGAAATGCTTTGACAGCGTTACCATTTGTGCCAGAATACCAATTGAAAAGACGGTAACAATTTTCAGCAACATAAATTACCAGTAAAGTAATTTTCCGGTAACGCTCGGAATAGCAGTGATTATATTGCATTTTAGTGATGCTTTCCCTTTTTTGTAAAAGCATACAAACATATGTACATACATAGTATGTATATGAATCATTGTAAAAACAAAATTAAAAAAATTGATTCTCGTAATTGTTTCTGTTGGATTTCCCACCAAAAATTTTTTCTCACAAACAAATTCTTAACAGCAAGTTAGTTTTTTAATTACATCACTACGAAAAATTGTTGGATCCAAAACAAATACTTTGCTGTTGAGTCAAACACGGATATTCAACAGCGGAAAGTTGTTTATTTAAGTACGGGTTGTTTTCAGAGTAGATACGTGATAGGAACAATAGTCAGTTTTCTCTGACTAGCGGCATTTTTTGTACGAATTGCATACGTTTATATGCAGGGTTTGAATTGCTGACGAGCAAGTAGTGAAAGCATCATAAATACGAATATGCATTCTAGTCGCATGGTCGTGTAATAGAAATAACAACTAGAGAAAAAAACTGCGACTAAAAACTACAAGTTGCGCGCCGTCGCATTTGCTGGCATAGTTACTAGCTGGTTTTTGGTCAACGACTATTTCATTTTCTAGTCAAGTTGTTTATTTTTCCTAGTCGTTGTCTAGTCAAGTTGCCAAAAAAACAAAACGACTAGCAACCAAATGAGCTAGTTGCTATTTCTGTTAAACGATCATGCGACTAGACTGAGTTAGTCGCAGCACAGTCAGCAATTCAAACCCTGTTTATATGTATACCTACCACCAAATTTAAATTATGCAAGAAAACTGCTATGTGCTTTAAAACGGTGGAAATCTTTATCACGTAGCGCTATTCACTACCTTTTTTTAACAACCTTTGTTGTTAAGTTTGTTTAACAACAAATTTTAACAACTTTGCTATTCACTAACTTTTGCCTATTCAAAATGCAGTTAAACCGAAACACCTGTTTTCCCTGACTTTTGAAAAATTGTTAAGTTATCGAGGTTTTAGTTTTCGTTGTTAAAATTATTGTTATAATTAGCTTTAACTTTTAAAGCTTTTTAATGGCTTCCAAGATAAATGTTGGGCATTTTTATAATGATGGATGTTTGAATGGCGGCGCAAGGGATTTTTCAATGGATCCATACCTTTTGGCGGCTGCCAGTGTGGCGGATGTACATAGTTAATGTATATGATTTTAAAGGATGTATAGGACCACGCCTAAAAAACTTCCTCAAGGCTAAAGTTTATTAAATAAAACAAACAAATGTGTACAAACATAAAATTATTTATGCTGTTGTTCTTTTTATTGCTAAGAATTACACTTTCAGTATATTTTATTAACAACGAAAGTTAGAATACTTTTAATCTAATTTTTCCGGGCGTGGTTCCTTAATGGAAAGTTCAGTAGCTGCCGCTGCAGCTGCCCCGGCGTTTGCTGTGTGTGTTTTAACAACACCTAGGAAACTACCAAAATCCAGCAGCCGCACTGATTTGTTGCACTAGACTCATCCAATTTTGATATCATCGCTGCAACTACGTTTCAACTTCCCGTATGCAAACGAAAAGACCTCATAGTAGTTCCTCGTCCCTTTGTAAGTTGATGCATTTCTGAAATTAGAAAGAAAATAATATATGTATGTAAATATTTAAATTCATAAATTAAATGATTAAATACTAACTTTAGTTAAATACATATTTGCATAAACAAACGTAGCCGGAACAAATAGATGTTTTTGTTTTTTACCAATTCCCTTTTGTGCTTTTCGTAAATTTTGACTGGGATGCCACTTTTTCTAATTGTGAATAAACTCCAAACAACAGCTGTTAATTGTAAGCAAAAGTTAGTGAATCGCACAATTGATAACGCAAACCACATTTGTTATTGTTAAAAATAACAATAAAAAGATTATTAAAAGTTAGTGAATCGCGTCACAGAAATAAGTTATTTGCTCTCCTGAAAAGTGACCGAGAAACTAATTCATACATATGCTACTGCCTTTTTACTCACAGCGACGATATATCGTCATACCATACGAAAACTAGCATCTTTAAAATTTCTTACGAAATACATTAGGGCGATTCACTATCCCTAGCACGATTGCAATATAGCACGAATTGCAGATATCCTAGACCAAAATATGCTACACATCGAGAGCACTCTAAATAGAAAAAATCAAAACTAGCAAAAACGCTTTTGCGATCATTTTACAATGTTTGTTAGCTTTCAAAATTGATCCATAAACCATACAATATCGAAAAATCGATTTTAGGTGGCCCACTTGAGAAAACTTGACTCATTGCACAGTCGTAGGAAATTTTAAGAAGCAGCTTTTCTTTTTTGCAAAGGCACGGGTTCATCACTTACTTTTTAATAAATAAATAATTTTATTTTAGTAAATTTAATAAATACACACAAAGCATAACATTTTAAGCAAAATTCGGATGCTCAAATCGAAATAGAAATTAGCAATTGGTAAATGTCAGCTCACACAGGCTCGCAATTTATTTCCTACAGTTCATTGCAAATAAATATGTATACATACCTACATAGGTTTTGGTGTAGCATATTTTTGATGTCTAGCATATTTGTGTGTGCCTGTATTTTGTTGTTGTGCGTTGTAAAACTTTGCAATCCGAAGTAGGTACGTGCTGGGGTTATGCTATGGATAGTGAATCCCCCTAATATAACTGTTGTTGCTGAAACGAAATTGCTAGTATTCGGGTGCTACTTTTCGTATGATATGACGATATGTACCCACATACGTAGGTACAAGCCTTAATAGGTCTACCAACAAGAAGCAAATCAACAAAAAATTAACCAGAAAGTGCAACCAGGAAGAACTTAATTTGAATTTATGCCAAATTTCAGTTTATCCACGCACATACATACATACATATATGTATATGTATACATATATATATGTTAATGTCCGTTTAATTTGTATGAAAAAAATTAAAAGTTCAAAGACTGTATCTAATACTGTTATCTAATACCCAAAATCAATACCTCTAAAGCCAAGGATAACAAGTATAAATTTTGGTCCCAGTTGATGACGGTTTAGTGATGTTTTAAGGGGGTCAAAGTTCAGATTACCATATCTATTATATAACAAGTAAGGAAGCCTAAGTTCGAGTGCAATCGAACATTAGATACTCAGCTGTATGCTTTCATTGTTTGTTTGCGTTTGTTCGATATAGGGTGTATTTTATATGAAACGAGTGCTGCATAAACAGGGCGCAGCCACGCCCATTTTCAAAATTTATATCAATCATCCAAATAAGCATACAAATATTATTGTTAGTGCAAAATTTCATCCCTCTATGACTTTTAGTTACAAAGACTTCACGTTACAAATTCCAAAAGGGTGTTCCAGAAATATCTTTGTTAAAAAGTAGGCGTGGTCATAAACCGATTTCAATACATTTTTGCGTGTCTATTAACACATGTTATAAAAGTGTATAAACCAAGTTTCGTCATAATATCTCAATTATTTGTCGAGTTAAAGGCTAAGAAATCTCATATATCCCTTTGTCTAAAAAGAGGCGGTGCCACGCCCATTTTCCAAACTTTTTTATTTTTTGTTTCCGGTCTATTGTAAAACTCATGTCACAAAATTTCAATGAATTATCTTTATATTTCACATAGATATCGCTTAAAATGGTTTTATTAGGTCACTTTATAATACACATATATAAAAGTGGGCGCGGTCGTCAACCGATTTTGGTAATTTTTCGTCCACACATTTGGCTAAGTAAATATATCACGCGTACCAGATTTCATCGATATATCTTTAACGGTTTCTGAGTTATGGCTTATTAAACTTTCAATATTCGCTCCTTAATAAGTGGGCGTGGCACCGCCCATTTTCCAAAATTTTTGTAGTTTTTGTTTTATGTCCATAGTTGGACTCCTGCCACAAAATCTCAGTGATTGATCTTTATATTTGACAGAGATATCGCTTAAAATGTTTTTATTAGGCCCCCTTATATTTCCTATATATAAAAGTGGGCGTGGCCGTCAACCGATTTTGATAATTTTTCGCCAAAACATTTGACTAAGTAATTATATTACGCGTACCGAATTTCATCGATATATCTTCAACGGTTTCTGAGTTATGACTCATAAAACTTTCAATGTCTGCCCCTTAATAAGTGGGCGTGGCACCGCCCATATTCCAAAATTTTTGTGTTTTTTGTTTTATGTCCATAGTTGGACTCATGCGACAAAATTTCAATGATAGATCTTTATATTTGACAGAGATATCGCTTAAAATGGTTTTATTAGGTCACTTTATAATACACATATATAAAAGTGGGCGTGGCCGTAAACCGATTTTGATAATTTTTCGTCAAAACATTTGTCTATGTAAGCAAATTACGCGTACCAAATTTCATCGATATATCTTCAACGGTTTCTGAGTTATGACATATAAAACTTTCAATGTTTGACCCTTAATAAGTGGGCGTGGCACCGCCCATTTTCCAAAACTTCATCAAATTTCTTCATAAGGGCCCGAGCTCAATACGTGGGTAAAATTTTAAAACTCTAGCTATATTAGTGGCTGAGATACCAAATTTCCGATTTTTTCTATATAGGAAAAGTGGGCGTGGTCATGGTCCGATTTCGCCCATTTTCAATACCAACCGTCCCAGTCTCGATACCAACTTGCGTTCCAAATTTCATCAAAATATCTCAATTTTTGCGCGAGTTAGAGTGTTTACAGACGGACGGACGGACGGACGGACGGACAGACGGACGGACGGACGGACGGACGGACGGACGGACGGACGGACGGACATGGCTCAATCGATTTCTCTTTTCACCCTGATCATTTTGATATATATAAGTCTATATCTATCTCGATTATTTCATTCTGTTACAATCCACCGTTATGTGATTAAAACTATAATACTCTGTGTACTAGTACAGCTGAGTATAAAAATGGATGTGTGTGTGTGTGTGTGTGTGTGTGTGTCCTTTATGGACTCCCAAAGTAATCAACCGATCTTTATGAAATTTTCACAGTAGATTCGTATGGTATTAGCGCACATAATAGGGTATATAGAATTTTGAAAAAGTGGGAACTTCCCGGAATATAGGCCCAAATGTGGACCCAGAGTGACCCAGCAAGTGTTTGAGCAATATGGGTATCAAATGAAAGGTGCTGAGCAGGCCTTCAACATAGAGTTATTATCATTGCAATGCCTAGGCAGAGTCCCCAAATATGGGCCAAAACGTGGACCCGGATGACCCTCGAATGTTTCTAAGCGATATTGGTATCAAATGAAAGGTGTCGAGCAAGGCTTCAACACAGATATTTTCATTGTTATTTTTTGAGTCGGTTTCCCAGAGATGGTTCAAGTAGTGGGCCCGGATGGTGATGGATGGTCCCGGTAAAGGTAAAGGTAAAGGCAAAGGCAAAGGTAAAGGTAAAGGTAAAGGTAAAGGTAAAGGTAAAGGTAAAGGTAAAGGTAAAGGTAAAGGTAAAGGTAAAGGTAAAGGTAAAGGTAAAGGTAAAGCTAAAGGTAAAGGTAAAGGTAAAGGTAAAGGTAAAGGTAAAGGTAAAGGTTAAGGTAAAGGTAAAGGTAAAGGTAAAGGTTAAGGTAAAGGTAAAGGTAAAGGTAAAGGTAAAGGTAAAGGTAAAGGTAAAGGTAAAGGTAAAGGTAAAGGTAAAGGTAAAGGTAAAGGTAAAGGTAAAGGTAAAGGTAAAGGTAAAGGTAAAGGTAAAGGTAAAGGTAAAGGTAAAGGTAAAGGTAAAGGTAAAGGTAAAGGTAAAGGTAAAGGTAAAGGTAAAGGTAAAGGTAAAAGTAAAGGTAAAGGTAAAGGTAAAGGGAGAGACCCATTATAACATAAAAGCTTTTGTTTGTCGCTGCGAAGCGGGACGGGTATTTGCTAGTTCGACACTAAAAATGTAAGTCTTCTTGGCAATCTGAACTTTGACCCGCGTCTATGCATATTTTATTGAGCTTTGAAGGCGTATGGTATATAAATTTAATATTTTCAGTTTCCATAGAGCTTTCTAAACGACACCCTTTAACCGTCTCCGATCGGCCAAAAAATTTATAAATACTTATTTGGTATCTTCGACTAGGGGGTGGGGTTGAAGAAATACGATATAAAATTTTCTCCATACATTTGGGGACCACCCTAAGGTACATACTTAAAATTGCGGTTAAACTTTTACTGTGCGAATATAACGTTTATTGCTGCATGTTTTACATTTATGCGACAACAGAAATAATCGACCAGAACACCAAAAACAACATACATACATATCTATGTATATGTATGTATGTATATATGTAATATATGTATGTAGTATGTACATACACAAACGTAGAAGAATCATGTGAAATCGACGCAAAGCAAAGGCGAAAAAATAAATAATAATAAAAATTTGAAAAAGGATATGAAACACATCGAAAATCAAATATAAAAAATAGAAAGCAACTGTAAAGTGAAACGAGAGTTTGAACAACAATAAAAATCCCAACAACAGCAACGACAAAAACCAAAAAATCCCTTAAAATCTCCCGTAACACCTCCACCGGCAGCAACATCATATAACATTTCCCCATCCAAACACCCACAAAGCGTATGAGCGAAAGGCTGACCTAAAGTAAACACCAAACTTCGGCCGACACCATCGCGAAAGAAAGCAAGTTAAGGAGAATAAAGACGATACAAACAAGAGAAAAACATAAAACGGGAAAAAGAAGGCTAAAACTGAAATTCGCAATGAAAAAGTCACCAAAGAGTGCAGCCGAACACATTTCCCGCTGACATTAACACAAATGTTTGACAATTTGTTTCACCAATTTCGAGCTGAAACAACAGCAACCACACAAAGCAAGCAGCAATAACAATTGTTGAGTTGAAAAGCAAAAATAAACAGAGCCACATCAACTTGCCCAAACATCCCCTAACCCCAAACAAGTGCAGCTCAGCTGCGGCTTCTATGTTAGCCTGTATGCGGGTTGTTGGATCTGTTTGAGCGTTCGACCGTTGAACAGCATCCAACATACGCGAAGGTCCAGTTTGCTTGCCGCCACAACACATCCTGTTGTCACACCGAGTATCGACTGATTTTTTTTTTTTTCGGGTTGAAAGTGTCCAATTGTACACACGTGGTTACGAAGAGTGCTGCGAATCGTCCGTTTATTGTTAGAACACTTTACTGTTACCGCGGCGACGAAGTTGAACATTCGCAAAAAAAGTTCAGTAAAAGTACCTATCGCATTAATTTTTTAACGAAACTTACCGTTAACTCATCTTCAGCGGAAACACACACAAAATAAAGGAACATAAAAGAGCCGTGTTGTTTAGCTTGCTGAAGTGGAGTGAAGTGAAGTGAAGTAAAATGACTACTTACGCACAACTCGGTTATAATTACCCGACGGAAAATCAGGTTAGTTAATATATTGATTTCATTAATATGGGTAGATAGGAGGTACATACTTATGTACATTAGGATTATGATTGTTTTACACTTTTTTGAATTTGAATTTTCCTGTGGTGGCAAACGATGAGCTTTCGGCTACTTATTACATTTCTATTGTTTTTTTTTTTTCGTTTTTTAAAAAAGCCTCACCCGCAAAATCGAATTTCTTTTACAGAGTATTGAATGGCAAAACTTAAAAAGTGCCAAAACAAACTGAAATCGTTCCTTTCCCACCAATTTCAAACGGAAAACGTTCTGTATATGTAATAAATGCATTTTACTGTAATAAAATTTTAAATATTCTTAAGCTAGGATCACCTACATTTGGCACACAATTTTTCAAACTCATATGGAAATTATGAGACAAAGGAGTCTTTAAATTGAAGAATTTAATAATTTAAATAAAAAAAAACTACTATTTCACTTTTCTTCAAATTTACTTGCGATTTTATTGCAACAAGGCAAGGTTTTCAAATCAGCATTATTCAGAGGTCATATACGATGATTTACATGCCGCTATCGCTGAACTGAATTGTGCTAAGGCACTAAAATCTTTCACCACTCACTGGGTAAAGGAACGCTCTGTGCTTGATGTACCTCGTACAAATATTGTAGCTGAGAGAGCTGTGAAATTAATGGAAGAGCTCCACAGCACTTGCACAAGTGACAAGTATCCCAACCAAAAGTTCTTAAATAGTAATTTAGACATCTAAAATATATGTACATATATGGATATACATATAAATACATACTTTGTATTCCTTATCCATTACAATAAAAGAATATGCAAATTCCCTAAACTAAAAGGTGCTTTGCGGGGAAGGTTTTTTTATTCCTTACCAAAATTGTAGTTATTTTTGTACTTTTCATACAAAAGCTCATCGTTTGCCACCACAGGGTTTTAAACCTAAAAAAAAATCATAACTCTAATGTAGGTACATACATATCGTCGCTGCAAATGATAAAACAGTTAGGTACTTTTCAATAACTTTGCAAGAGAGCAAAAAAAAAAATGATTCCTGGCGTCCATTAGCAAAATTTTAATTCTGGAAGGATGGTTCTATATCATTGTTATTGATTTGTGAAAAAATAAATAATTTTTTTTACCCATTGCGACGTGATAAAGATTTGCGCCTTTTTAATGCACATACTAGTTGTTTTTATACACCAATTTTTTGTTAATTTTTTTTTTTCCAAAAACGTATGCAGTCTGTACATAATACACCGCTAGTCCTAGTTTGTATGTGGAAAAGTGGAGTATCGAACTAATTAATTTTGCCTGTATGGCTGTGAGCGCATACCTTTTTCGCAGAACATTTATAGTACATACTACACGCACATACTTTATTTGCTAACTTCTAAACCAAAAGGGATATGAAAAAACTGCAAACGCAGAAATGTGGGCAATGAATAGGGCTAGTAAAAAATGCAATAAAAATTTACATACATATGTAGCTGTTTTTTTATACGCAGGGATGATATATATATTAGACCGGCCTTTAAAAATAACTTTTAAGCCGCCGGACTTAGAAAGTTTCCTTTTTACCTATATACTTAAAATGTTAAATTAGGTGAAGATCGGATAAGGTTTAGTGACCGCGCACATCCGGCGAAATATACATAAAAGTCCTTAAAATATAGCTAATTAATAGCTTGCCTTGCTCTTTACTCGTATTACTATTTCCACTGAAATTCCCTATCTAAAAAGTTATCAAACACTAAGATCAGATGAAAATTACAAAAGTTACGGTTTGTAGTATCGCAGTTGTCACAAATAAGTCAAGCAATAATTACACTGCGTGAGAAAAAAACAATTTTTTGAGTACCTTTTGCAAGGTTTACATATTGTTGTAAGCCTTAAGCCGGATTACAATAGCGCTGTGGCAGTGGCAGCGACCGTTTTTCGAAATCAGCTGATTTTTAGAAACTACGGTTTGTAATGAAGCGGCACAGAATACAGCAGTGGCAGCTGGCAGCACTGCTTCGTTTAGCCCAAGTTCTAAATTCGCCGCCACTGCCTTGACTTGCAGCCAACTTCTGTTGATGTGAACTTATGTCTGTTTCCGTACTATGCAAATTAACATATTTTTACCCATTTTGTGTTTCCGTACTTTGATGCAAGCAAGCGAGAGTGAATTTAATTTTTACTTAATTGATTTTCACTACACTCAAAAAAAAAAATTTCTCTCGATCAAAGACATAATTTTCCTTATTTTGAACACGCGTCCCAATACAAAATTTTCTTTGTTTTGTGTAAATTTTCTCAAAAATGTGGAAAAAACATAAAAAAAAACATTCAAACAAATTCGTTGCCATGGGGATTTGTATGGGAATTTAATTTCTCAAAATTAAAGAAATCAAGTCTTCAAAACAAGGAAAGTTGGGAATGGAATGGCGCTTAAAGAATTTTTCATTATTTTAATGTATGAATTTTTTCAAAACAAGTATATGAAACCATGGTAACGCATGTAACAACAATATTTTATAAACCTTTTAACATGTTTTAAGGAAAATTTACTCAAAACAAAGAAAGTGGTGTTCAAAATAGGTAAACAATTTCTTTGACCCCTCCATATATTTTTTTTCTCTCAGTGTAGCAAATATTGCTGGCGGGAAGAAAAAGTAAAGAAGAACAAAGAGCAAAGGAAAAAATAAACGCAAAAACAAGATTGATTATTTTAATTGAAACAAGTAAGGAAGCCTAAGTTCGAGTGGAATCGAACATTAGATACTCAGCTGTATGCTTTCATTGTTTGTTTGCGTTTGATGGAAACACGGTGCACTTAATATAAAGCGAGTGCTGCATAAAGTGGGCGTAGTCACGCCCATTTTCTAAATTTTTATCAGTCATCCAACTAAGCATATCAATATTATACTTTGTGCAAAATTTCATTCCTTTATGACTTCTAGTTACAAAGATGTCATGTTACAAATTCCCAAAGGGTGTTCCAGAAATATCTTTCTTAAAAAGTAGGCGTGGTCATAAACCGATTTCAATAAATTTTTGCGTGTCTATTAACACAAGTTATAAAAGTGTATAAACCAAGTTTCGTCATAATATCTCAATTATTTGTCGAGTTATAGGCTAAGAAATCTCGTATATCCCTTTGTGTAAAAAGAGGCGGTGCCACGCCCATTTTCCAAAATTTTTCTATTTGTTGTTTCCGGTCTATTGTGGAAGTCATGCCACAAAATTTCAATGACAGATCTTTATATTTGACAGAGATATCGCTTAAAATGTTCTTATTAGGCCCCTTTATAGTTCTCATATATAAAAGTGGGCGTGGTCGTCAACCGATTTCGCTAAAATTTTGAGCGTGTATTACCACAAGTAATGCAAGTGTACACACCAAGTTTCGTCATTATATATAAATTATTTGTCGAGTTATGGGCTCAGAAATCTCGTATATTCCTGTTTATAAAAAGAGGCGGTGCCACGCCCATTTTCCAAAATTTTTGTGTTTTTCGTTTTATATCCGCAGTTGGACTCCTGCTATAAAATTTCAATGATATATCTTTATATTTGACAGAGATATCGCTAAAAATGCTTTTATTAGGTCACTTTATAAGACCCATATATAAAAGTGGGCGTGGCCCTAAACCGATTTCGGAAATTTTTCGTCCAAATATTTGACTAAGTAAGTATATCACGCGTACCAAATTTCATCGATATATCTTCAACGGTTTCTGATTTATGACTCATAAAACTTTCAATGTTTGCCCCTTAATAAGTGGGCGTGGCACCGCCCATTTTCCAAAATTTTTGTGTTTTTCGTTTTATGTCCGCAGTTGGACTTACGCGACAAAATTTCAATGATAGATCTTTATATTTGACAGAGATATCGCTTAAAATGTTTTTATTAGGTCACTTTTTAATATACATATATAAAAGTGGGCGTGGCCGTCAACCGATTTTAACTATTTTCCGTCCAAACGTATGCCTAAGTAAGTAAATCACGCGTACCAAATTTTGTCGATATATCTTCAATGGTTTCTGAGTTATGACATATAAAACTTTCAAGGTTTGACCCTTAATAAGTGGGCGTGGCACCACCCATTTTCCAAAATTTCATCAAATTTCTTCCTAGGGGCCTGAGCTCAACACGTGGGTAAAATTTCATCGCTCCAGCTATATTAGTGACTGAGATACCAAATTTCCGATTATTTCTATATAGGAAAAGTGGGCGTGGTCATGGTCCGATTTCGCCCATTTTCAATACCAACCGTCCCAGTCTCGATACCAACTTGCATTTCAAATTTCATCAAAATATCTCAATTTTTGCGCGAGTTAGAGTGTTTACAGACGGACGGACAGACGGACAGACGGACGGACGGACAGACGGACGGACGGACGGACATGGCTAAATCGATTTCTCTTTTCACCCTGATCATTTTGATATATATAAGTCTATATCTATCTCGATTATTTCACTCTGTTACAATCCACCGTTATGTGATTAAAACTATAATACTCTGTGTACTAGTACAGCTGAGTATAAAAAGTGAACGTGAAAATAGTAAGTAAATTTATGTCATCGCGTGTCCAAGGTAAAAGGAAGCAGACCTAATATATAAAGAAGTCACCGCCAAATACTGCCAAACCTGTATTGTGTTTGTTCTGGCAGTCACTGCTCGTATTAGCCGCATCAGATGATTTTTAAAACCGTCACTGCCACTGCCACAGCGCTAATGTAATTTGGGCTTTACTAATTATACAAAGACTGCATACGCAAAATTTCCAATAGATACACTCTCAAAATCTGGAGTTAGGAGCCAAAAACCCCCTTTTCGTAGGTTAAGCATATATTGCCCCATAACTTTTGTTCATTTGCCCCGTCAGCGCGGGTTTGACCTCTGTGAAAAGACACGACATTTTGTCACTTTTAACGTTATTTCCGCGGCCGTTATAACACTGCACCGTCTTTTGCATCTTTTAATTTGATCAATAGTAACGTATACCCGGTTTCCAGGTGTAAATGGAAACTCCTTTTTTCGATAAAAATAAGAAAATAAAAACATAAAAAAGAAATGCGCTTTACTCATTTCAGAGCTGTAAACTGATTCAATAAATGTTGATTTCATTCATCCATAATTCTTTTAAAAAAGAGTGTTAATGAATGTAAATATTGGTTATGTTCAGAAGTCGCAACGGTTGAGTACAACTGTTGTGTAGATATCACTAATCGGAAAGTGATATAATTTGCGCATTCTGAACGAGCTGATAGAGTAAGTGCGGGTAATGTGGAATACCCATTTTATTTTCCTCTGTAAAATCATGAATCTGTATGCAATTTCAAAGAAAATTTACTAATAAGATACTTGAAGTATTACGAACAAAGGAAGCATAAAGCAGTAGTCTTACAGCTAAGAGTTTCAGAGATATTTAAGAAAATATCTTAAAAGTCATAATCAACCTATTGAAAAAATTGGCGGGTAATGTGGTATAGCATGTCGGGTAATGTGGTATAGTAGTATACCACAGATCAATAGCTTCTATATTGCGAGTATGGCTATAATGTCCGTCAGCACAGATTCAGATGCAGATGGTTTTCTAACCCTTAAAAAATAGCTTAACCATTCTGTGAAGATGGGAATCTGAACCAACTGACAAATGACAAGCCTAGTCCGAGCCAGGTAGAGCGTTCTTCATCAGAAGAGGATGGTGGTTATTACGCGGAAATATAAAACCGGAGGAACAATTCTGCCTCCTGCGCTAGTGCAAGTGATAATGGTTACAAGTGATTCTCGTTCAGCTGAAGTAATTATTCCAATTTGGTTTTTCCTTTTCTAGCGAATATTTGGGGTTATTGCGAAGGCACTACTGATTTCTGGTTTCGTCTACGTTCCAAATATGAGTTGGTGAGAAATTATGTTTTATGTATTCTTTTTCAAGTATTTTGAAAATTAGAGGTCATCCCAGTTTAGTTTCTAATAGTTTGACGGTGGGTTTCTCACTCCTTGTCATACGCTGCAGCGTAGTACGAGGGACACAGACTTTTTTGGAAGCCAATAGAATACCCATTTCCCGTCTCCTTACTGTTTGTATAGGTTTTTCATAACCTCTGCTCTCCATTTTCGTATTTCACCTTTTTTGGCATGTTTTTAATTGAAAGAGTTATTAGGTATACTATACCACTTTACCCGCATTTACCTATACCACAATAGCCGACATGGAGTTTTATCCCATTATTCTTAAATAACTAATTATACACAAATGTGCACAAAATATTGAAAATGCAGTTCACAGAAACAATAATCACTTATTAATTTCCAAGTATTAAATGTAGTTTAAAAAAAAAACAACTGACTCACAGCATCGCGTACAAAGAACAAGTTCAATCCTGCTTTACTATTTTTCTGCGAACGCCGATCTCTTGGGATAGGTCCCATTATTTTCACGTTCATACTTTCCGAGAAAAGCAGGTGTACCACATTACCCGCCTATACCACATTACCCGCACTTACTCTACATTAAATAAACAAATTATTATTATAATTATCCCCAACGTAATCGCCAATAATTTCGGGGCTTTGAAACATTTTTATTACATTAAAAAGTTCATAAATACTATTTATATTTTCAAAATCCTAAGCACTGTCAAAATCGTAAGCTCAACATGTTGTCTAAAGTGATCGTAAAAAATTTATATTGGGAAAAAAGTCTCCAAACTCACAACATGTTGTGTTGATCAGAAAAACCTTGCGCTCAGAAGATAAAAACACAACAGTTGCGCAACCGTTGCGACTTCTGAACGCAACCATTGAAATCAATTTTCGAAAGGGTTTTAAATTTCGAAGCTAAAAATCATTGAATGTGAGTTTGAATGCGGGGAAAGCATTCAGTAGAGAATGTGAATAGGTGTAAAATTTAAATAAATGGAATCAGTTTTTTTTCATTCAATAAACAACTGCTCGTTACTATGGCAACCGGGGTTGTTTCCAACAATTTGTACTGAATGATTGGCCCTGAATGAGCATTCAGTGTTAAAAAAATTTGACATCAACATTAAATGATTTGAATGTAGGTGTTTACGCCAACTCTCACTCCGAGATGTCGCTGGTAGGAGTCATGATTGACTGATCATGGTGAATGATCAATCAGCTGACAGGACTCGTTACTTCATCTCGCTTTGGTATGAGTCCTGTTAGCTGATCCCGTTGTTTGTAGCTCCACCTTCTGTGGTGCCTATAAAAGGGGTGGAAACCAAACAGTTTTTCTTCTTTTGATCATCAGATTTCATCAGCGACATCTCAGGTGAGTACAGTGAAGTGTATTATATACGAATATATACTTAAGTGCTCAAATCTATAAGTGAAGCGTAAAGATTGTAATTTTTGAATAGAAATTAAATGAATTAATTATTAATTATTTAATTTCTGCGTATTAATTTTCCACATTTTGCTCATATAAGTGAACCTTGAGAGCCAGCTGCCGCTTGTTCCCCGTTTCCAAAATTAATGAGGAATTCCGGCCCCAAAATTTCCCCGCTCGAACAGTAGGTAATGATTGAAAATACTGATTGCTGAATGTCAGAAATTGAAAATAATTGTTAACAATTTTAAAGGTTTTGAAAATAACAAAAAATCTTAGACAAAAACTCTAACAATCTTTGAAAAACAAAAATCTAAAGACAAACAAGTAAGGAAGCCTAAGTTCGAGTGGAATCGAACATTAGATACTCAGCTGTATGCTTTCATTGTTTGTTTGCATTTGTTCGATATAGGGTGTATTTTATATAAAGCGAGTGCCGCATAAAGTAAGCGTAGTCACGCCCATTTTCAACATTTTTATCAGTCATCCAACTAAGCATATGCATATTATTCTTTGTGCAAAATTTCATTCCTTTATGACTTCTAGTTACAAAGAAGTCTTGTTACAAATTCCCAAAGGGTGTTCCAGAAATATCTTTGTTAAAAAGTAGGCGTGGTCATAAACCGATTTCAATAAATTTTTGCGTGTCTATTAACACAAGTTATAAAAGTGTATAAACCAAGTTTCGTCATAATATCTCAATTATTTGTCGAGTTATGGGCTCCGAAATCTCGTTGATTCCTTTATCTGAAAAGAGGCGGTGCCACGCCCATTTTCCAAAATTTTTCTATTTTTTGGTTCCGATCTATTGTAGAACTCATGCCACAAAATTTCAATGAATTATCTTTATATTTGACAAAGATATCGCTTAAAATGTTTTTATTAGGCCACTTTATGATACCCATATATAAAAGTGGGCGTGGTCGTCAACCAATTTCGCTAAAATTTTGAACATGTACTACTGCAAGTAGTGAAAGTGTATAGACCAAGTTTCGTCATAATATATCGATTATTTGTCGAGTTATGGGCTCAGAAATCTCGTATATTCCTGCTTCTAAAAGGAGGCGGTGCCACGCCCATTTTCCAAAATTTTTCTATTTGTTGTTTTACGTCCATAGTTGGACACCTTCCATAAAATTTCAATGATATATATTTATATTTGACAGAGATATCGCTTAAAATGTTTTTATTAGGTCACTTTATAATACCCATATATAAAAGTGGGCGTGGTCGTCAACCGATTTTGGCAATTTTTCGTCCAAACATTTGCCTAAGTAAGTATATCACGCCTACCAAATTTCATCGATATATCTTCAACGGTTTCTGAGTTATGACTCATAAAACTTTCAATGTTTGCCCCTTAATAAGTGGGCGTGGCACCGCCCATTTTCCAAAATTTCACCATATTTCTTCATAAGGCCTGAGCTCAATACGTGTGTAAAATTTTATCACTCTAGCTCTATTAGTGACTGAGATACAAAATTTCCGATTTTTACCATATAGGGGAGGTGGGCGTGGTCATGGTCCGATTTCGCCCATTTTCAATACCATCCGTTCCTGTCTAGATACCAACTTACATTTCAAATTTCATCAAAATATCTCAATTTTTGCGCGAGTTATCGTGCTCACAGACGGACAGACGGACAGACGGACGGACATGGCTCAATCGATTTCTCTTTTCACCCTGATCATTTTGATATATATAAGTCTATATCTATCTCGATTATTTCATTCTGTTACAATCCACCGTTAGGAAATCAAAACTATAATACTCTGTGTACTAGTACAGCTGAGTATAAAAAAATAATTATTTTTGTCTGAGAGAAAACCTTATTTCTTGAATTTTTCTGTTATTCACTGATATTTATTTTCAACAGAAAAAATTTAAGCAAGAAATAAAAAAAATATATACATATCTACATACATTCAATGAAGATTTTTCAAATAAGTGTTTTTATATTTCTTAACATGTGAGATTTATTTTGATAAATATAATATTTTTGTTACCGAAAGACCAAAAAATCTGAATTTAAATTTTTTTTGTTGAGACCGAAATTTTTATTTTTCTGTTTTTTTGTTTTTTGTCTGTGAAAAACAAAAATATTCTAAATGTTAACAATTAAATTCAATCTCTGCTGAATGTATATCTGGGTGAGCGCTGAGTTAAAATTTTCATACCGAAATAAGAAAAAACGAATTGAATCATTAACGAATAAGTCCATTGATTTCGAATCGCAAATGATTAGAATCGTATGCCGAATGTAAAAATCAACGATGTCTACCTGATCTTCTCATTTTTCCAATCCATTTCTTCCTATCTCTTTTAGTTTTTGAGTAATTTAGTGTGCATTTATCGTATGTTACAAAATTATTACCATTTGGGTATGTCACATACATACGACAAGTTTCCATAGAAATTCGTTTTTTGTCGCTGAGCTACTGAAAATAAACAAAAATATTGTATCGGAGCTATAGGTTATAGTGATCCGATCTGAATGATTTTCACTGATATGATTTATTTTAGTATAATACCAATTATTGCAAAGTTTAGTATAATTTGATCCTTAAATATGGAAGTTATACCCGAAAACAGAACAATCAGTTGTATGGGAGCTATATCTTATATTAGTCCGATGTGGTGGATTCCGACAAATGATCAATATATCATCAAAATATATTCAACTGCCGAATTTCAAGTCGATATGTCAAAAAATGTAAGCCTCATGGCCATTCCGGTTTGGAAAATGAGAAGAATTTTTGTCGTATGTGCAATTATAAACAGATTGGTATTGGTGCTCAGACGTCACATACGACTAGGGTTGCCAGATACCTTTCCCGAAAAAATCAGTAAATAGCCTTCAAAAAAAAAAAAATATATATATATGCGGAGAAAATCGTCTTTATTACAGGCATTTTGTTTTTGTTTCTATGACTTTTAACGTTCGCGTTACTTCCTCCTTCCTAAGTGTTTCATGGTTATGCCGTAGTTATGCTTACGAGGTGCTTGTTTCACCCAGCAAATTTGATAGATGTGAGAGTCCGAAAATTCGCGTTGCTCGTCGAGTATTGTCGTAAGCATAACCACTTCACAAACGTTAAATGAAAACAGCTGGAAAATTAACAAGTAAGGAAGCCTAAATTCGAGTGGAATCCAACATTAGATACTCAGCTGTATGTTTTCATTGTTTTTTTGCGTTTGATGGATTTTATATAAAGCGAGTGCTGCATAAAGTGGGCGTAGCCACGCCCATTTTCAAAATTTGTATCAGTCATCCAACTAAGCATATGAATATTATTCTTTGTGCAAAATTTCATTCCTTTATGACTTCCAGTTACAAAGATGTCACGTTACAAATTTCCAAAGCCTATTCCAGAAATATCTTTGCTAAAAAGTAGGCGTGGTCATAAACCGATTTCAATAAATTTTTGCGTGTCTATTAATAGAAGTTATAAAAGTGTATAAACCAAGTTTAATCATAATATCTCAATTATTTGTCGAGTTATGTGCTCCGAAATCTCGTAGATTCCTTTGTCTAAAAGGAGGCCGTGCCGCGCCCATTTTCCAAAATGTTTCTATTTTTTGTTTCCGGTCTATTGTAGAAATCATACCACAAAATTTCAATGAATTATCTTTACATTTGACAAAGATATCGCTTAAAATGTTTTTATTAGGTCACTTTATAATACCCATATATAAAAGTGGGCGCGGCCGTCAACCGGTTTCTCTAAAGCTTTGAACATGTATTACCACAAGTAAGAAAAGTGTACACACCAAGTTTCGTCATTATATATAAACTAGCAAATACCCGTCACACTTCGCTGCGACAAATCACACTATGCCACTCCTGTTCCCCTATCTCTTCCTCCTCTTATACTACTCTCTCTCTCTCCCCGTCTCACGTTCCTTATCAACAACTTTACATGGCCATCCGGTGCACATATATCATGATTACTAATATATTTTGGATAACCGACTGGAAAATTGGAATGGAATGAACTCTCTATTGAAGCTCTGATTGATACCTTTAATTTGATATCAATAATGGTCAAAAGTATTTCGGGGGCTATTTAGGTCCATGTTTCGGCCTCAATCCCGGGAACCGATTAAGATATCCGTATAGTGTAAAATATATATGGCTACCCTGATCAGCACCTTTAATTTGATACCAATATTACGAAAAAATATTTGGGGTCATCCGGGTCCACGTTTTGGTATCTATTTGGAGCACCAACTGGAAAATTGGAATGGAATGAACTCTCTATTGAAGCTCTCAATGATACCTTTAATTTGATACCAATAATGGGCAAAAGTATTTCGGGGGCTATTTAGGTCCATGTTGCGGCCTCAATCCCGGGAACCGATTGAGATATCCGTATAGTGTAAAAAATGTATGGCTACCCTGATCAGTACCTTTAATTTGATACCAATATTGTGAAAAAATATTTTGGGTCATCCGGTTCCACGTTTTGGTCTCTATCTAGAGAACCGACTGGAAAATTGGAATCGAATGAACTCCCTATTGAAGTTCTGATTTATACCATTAATTTGATACCAATATTGCGAAAAAATATTTGGGGCCATCCGGGTCCACGTTTTGGTCTCTATTTGGAGCACCAACTGGAAAATTGGAATGGAATGAACTCTCTATTGAAGCTCTGATTGATACCTTTAATTTGATACCAATAATGGCCAAAAATATTTCGGGGGCTATTTAGGTCCATGTTTCAGCCTCAATCCCGGGAACCGATTGAGATATCCGTATAGTGTAAAATATAAATGGGTACCCTGATCAGCACCTTTAATTTGATACCAATATTACGAAAAAATATTTGGGGTCATCCGGGTCCACGTTTTGGTCTCTATCTAGAGAACCGATCGGGAAATTGGAATGGAATGAACTCCCTATTGAAGCTCTGATTGATACCTTTAATTTGATACCAACAATGCCCAAAAATATTTCGGGGGCTATTTAGGTCCATGTTTCGGCCTCAATCCCGGGAACCGATTAAGATATCCGTATAGTGTAAAATATATATGGCTACCCTGATCAGCACCTTTAATTTGATACCAATATTACGAAAAAATATTTGGGGTCATCCGGGTCCACGTTTTGGTCTCTATCTAGAGAACCGACTGGAAAATTGGAATGAAATGAACTCCCTATTGAAGCTCTGATTGATACCTTTAATTTGATACCAATATTGCGAAAAAATATTTGGGGCCATCCGGGTCCACGTTTTGGTCTCTATTTGGAGCACCAACTGGAAAATTGGAATGGAATGAACTCTCTATTGAAGCTCTGATTGATACCTTTAATTTGATACCAATAATGGCCAAAAATATTTCGGGGGCTAGTGTTTACAGACGGACAGACGGACGGACAGACGGACGGACATGGCTCAATCGATTTCTCTTTTCACCCTGATCATTTTGATATATATAAGTCTATATCTATCTCGATTATTTCATTCTGTTACAATCCACCGTTATGTGATTATAACTATAATACTCTGTGTACTAGTACAGCTGAGTATAAAAACAGGGCAGGGTGATAAAAATGAATTTTTTAGTGTCGGCTA
>OY482673.1:71801372-71811987 GCA_960531455.1 Urophora cardui | reverse complement strand
TTATTATTATTATTATTATTATTATTATTATTATTATTATTATTATTATTATTATTATTATTATTATTATTATTATCATTATTATTATTATTATTATTATTATTATTATTATTATCATTATTATTATCATTATTATTATTATTATTATTATTATTATTATTATATTATTATTATTATTATTATTATTATTATTATTATTATTATTATTATTATTATTATTATTATTATTATTATTATTATATTATATTATTATTATTATTATTATTATTATTATTATTATTATTATTAATATTATTATTATTATTATTATTATTATTATTATTATTATTATTATTATTATTATTATTATTATTATTATTATTATTATTATTATATTATTATTATTATTATTATTATTATTATTATCATTATTATTATTATTATTATTATTATTATTATCATTATTATTATTATTATTATTATTATTATTATTATTATTATCATTATTATTATCATTATTATTATTATTATTATTATTATTATTATTATTATTATTATTATTATTATTATTATTATTATTATTATTATTATTATTATTATTATTATTATTATTATTATTATTATTATTATTATTATTATTATTATTATTATTATTATTATTATTATTATTATTATTATTATTATTATTATTATTATTATTATTATTATCATTATTATTATTATTATTATTATTATTATTATTATTATTATTATTATTATTATTATTATTATTATTATTATTATCATTATTATTATTATTATTATTATTATTATTATTATTATTATTATTATTATTATTATTATTATTATTATTATTATTATTATTATTAATTATTATTATTATTATTATTATTATTATTATTATTATTATTATTATTATTATTATTATTATTATTATTATTATTATTATTATTATATTATTATTATATTATTATTATTATTATTATTATTATTATTATTATTATTATTATTATTATTATTATTATTATTATTATTATTATTATTATTATTATTATTATTATTATTATTATTATTATTATTATTATTATTATTATTATTATTATTATTATTATTATTATTATTATTATTATTATTATTATTATTATTATTATTATTATTATTATTATTATTATTATTATTATTATTATTATTATTATTATTATTATTATTATTATTATTATTATTATTATTATCATTACCATTATTATTATTATTATTATTATTATTATTATTATTATTATTATTATTATCATTATTATTATTATTATTATTATTATTATTATTATTATTATTATTATTATTATTATTATTATTATTATTATTATTATTATTATTATTATTATTATTATTATTATTATTATTATTATTATTATTATTATTATTATTATTATTATTATTATTATTATTATTATTATATTATTATTATTATTATTATTATTATTATTATTATTATTATTATTATTATTATTATTATTATTATTATTATTATTATTATTATTATTATTATTATTATTATTATTATTATTATTATTATATTATTATTATTATTATTATTATTATTATTATTATTATTATTATTATTATTATTATTATTATTATTATTATTATTATTATTATTATTATTATTATTATTATTATTATTATTATTATTATTATTATTATTATTATTATTATTATTATTATTATTATTATTATTATTATTATTATTATTATTATTATTATTATTATTATTATTATTATTATTATTATTATTATTATTATTATTATTATTATTATTATTATTATTATTATTATTATTATTATTATTATTATTATTATTA
Organism: Urophora cardui; assembly: GCA_960531455.1. Classification (NCBI taxonomy): domain Eukaryota; kingdom Metazoa; phylum Arthropoda; class Insecta; order Diptera; family Tephritidae; genus Urophora; species Urophora cardui. Next base: position 71,810,149 of record OY482673.1, on the reverse strand, counting down.
TTATTATTATTATTATTATTATTATTATTATTATTATTATTATTATTATTATTATTATTATTATTATTATTATTATTATTATTATTATTATTATTATTATTATTATTATTATTATTATTATTATTATTATTATTATTATTATTATTATTATTATTATTATTATTATTATTATTATTATTATTATTATTATTATTATTATTATTATTATTATTATTATTATTATTATTATTATTATTATTATTATTATTATTATTATTATATTATTATTATTATTATTATTATTATTATTATTATTATTATTATTATTATTATTATTATTATTATTATTATTATATTATTATTATTATTATTATTATTATTATTATTATTATTATTATTATTATTATTATTATTATTATTATTATTATTATTATTATTATTATTATTATTATTATTATTATTATTATTATTATTATTATTATTATTATTATTATTATTATTATTATTATTATTATTATTATTATTATTATTATTATTATTATTATTATTATTATTATTATTATTTTATTATTATTATTATTATTATTATTATTATTATTATTATTATTATTATTATTATTATTATTATTATTATTATTATTATTATTATTATTATTATTATTTTATTATTATTATTATTATTATTATTATTATTATTATTATTATTATTATTATTATTATTATTATTATTATTATTATTATTATTATTATTATTATTATTATATTATTATTATTATTATTATTATTATTATTATTATTATTATTATTATTATTATTATTATTATTATTATTATTATTATTATTATTATTATTATTATTATTATTATTATTATTATTATTATTATTATTATTATTATTATTATTATTATTATTATTATTATTATTATTATTATTATTATTATTATTATTATTATTATTATTATTATTATTATTATTATTATTATTATTATTATTATTATTATTATTATTATTATTATTATTATTATTATTATTATTATTATTATTATTATTATTATTATTATTATTATTATTATTATTATTATTATTATTATTATTATTATTATTATTATTATTATTATTATTATTATTATTATTATTATTATTATTATTATTATTATTATTATTATTATTATTATTATTATTATTATTATTATTATTATTATTATTATTATTATTATTATTATTATTATTATTATTATTATTATTATTATTATTATTATTATTATTATTATTATTATTATTATTATTATTATTATTATTATTATTATTATTATTATTATTATTATTATTATTATTATTATTATTATTATTATTATTATTATTATTATTATTATTATTATTATTATTATTATTATTATTATTATTATTATTATTATTATTATTATTATTATTATTATTATTATTATTATTATTATTTATTATTATTATTATTATTATTATTATTATTATTATTATTATTATTATTATTATTATTATTATTATTATTATTATTATTATTATTATTATTATTATTATTATTATTATTATTATTATTATTATTATTATTATTATTATTATTATTATTATTATTATTATTATTATTATTATTATTATTATTATTATTATTATTATTATTATTATTATTATTATTATTATTATTATTATTATTATTATTATTATTATTATTTATTATTATTATTATTATTATTATTATTATTATTATTATTATTATTATTATTATTATTATTATTATTATTATTATTATTATTATTATTATTATTATTATTATTATTATTATTATTATTATTATTATTATTATTATTATTATTATTATTATTATTATTATTATTATTATTATTATTATTATTATTATTATTATTATTTTATTATTATTATTATTATTATTATTATTATTATTATTATTTTTATTATTATTATTATTATTATTTTTATTATTATTATTATTATTATTATTATTTTATTATTATTATTATTATTATTATTATTATTATTATTATTATTATTATTATTATTATTATTATTATTATTATTATTATTATTATTATTATTATTATTATTATTATTATTATTATTATTATTATTATTATTATTATTATTATTATTATTATTTTATTATTATTATTATTATTATTATTATTATTATTATTATTATTATTATTTTATTATTATTATTATTATTATTATTATTATTATTATTATTATTATTATTATTATTATTATTATTATTATTATTATTATTATTATTATTATTATTATTATTATTATTATTATTATTATTATTATTATTATTATTATTATTATTATTATTATTATTATTATTATTATTATTATTATTATTATTATTATTATTATTATTATATTATTATTATTATTATTATTATTATTATTATTATTATTATTATTATTATTATTATTATTATTATTATTATTATTATTATTATTATTATTATTATTATTATTATTATTATTATTATTATTATTATTATTATTATTATTATTATTATTATTATATTATTATTATTATTATTATTATTATTATTATTATTATTATTATTATTATTATTATTATTATTATTATTATTATTATTATTATTATATTATTATTATTATTATTATTATTATTATTATTATTATTATTATTATTATTATTATTATTATTATTATTATTATTATTATTATTATTATTATTATTATTATTATTATTATTATTATTATTATTATTATTATTATTATTATTATTATTATTATTATTATTATTATTATTATTATTATTATTATTTCCTCCAGAAATCGAAGGATATCGCTCCGCTTTAGAGACTGAATGTGTCCCTGACCTGGCCAAGGCGTTCCCAGAAATCTTTCACGCTTCCTTGTAATGGCAATATGCTCTGCAGACTCATCTTCTCTGTCACAGAAGCGGCACAGACTGCCTGACAGGATACCTAGTCTATGCATATGCCTGCAATGTCCTGTGAGAATTCCTGTCAGCATTCTTAGTTTATTCTTAGGGAGGTTCCGCAGCCTTTTGAATCGACTTATACTGTACCCTCCCATTAGTGCCTTCGCCTGACGCATTCCATCGGTTGGCGCCAGTACTGTTCCCTTAACTTCCTTTCCTCATTTCTAAGCTCATTCCTAATAGAATGTAGGCCTATTGCTACGAATGGCTCAGGACCTATTTGTTTGGAAGCCGCCGCCTGCCTGGCCAGGCTGTCCGCCTGCTCAATAGGTCAATGGAATAGATTTCCGAGTTTCCAGTTCGTTTAACCTATTTACGCACTCAATCACAGTCGAGGATTTTATCACGAAAGAATAAATTGCTTTAAGTGCGGCCTGACTTATATGTTGAGAGGGTTAAGGGAAACAAAAAAACATTTTTTTTGTTCCCGCAAAATACCGCCGAAATTGTTTTTTTTTTTGTAACTTTGTTATTTATCATCCGATTTTGAAAATGGATACGTCATTATTTTCCTATTTTGGAACTCTACACTTCCTTCTAATGTCCTTTTGAGCTCTGAAGTCGTTTTCACATATTTGGGTCAGCTAACTTATTTCTATGTCCATGAATTATCCTCTTTGTTTTGCCAAATGAAAGTGCTTCAAAATTCATGTCACGGCGGATATTTAACATCGCTATTATTTAACTATTTGTTTTAAGCAATTCAGTATATGCAAAGTTGTAAAAGTCCAACCCTAAATTTGAAGCTTATATTGAGAGGATTAAAGACAAAATTTTTATTTTTTTTTTCTGATCTCGCGGAATACCGTCGAAACAGTTGTTTTATTGTAAAACAATTTCGACGGTATTTCACGGGGTAAAAAAAAAACATTTTTTTTGTGTTCCTTAACCCTCTCAACATAAGCTTCAAGTTTAGGGGCGGACTTTTACAACTTTTTCAAAAAGTTTTCTCGAATTTCCAGAATTTTTGTGTAAGCTTGGAGACACTGATTTAAACATTTTCCATCGAAGAATTACGTGTACTTTTATGAGAAATTAACAAATTAGTGTTATCTAGCTAATGAATTTTATGCATCTGGAGCAATTTTTCCATTCTTTAATGGAATTGGGGCACCTCAAAATAAAGGACTAAGCCAATAATATTTTGCAGTCTTACTTTTGTACTAGAAAGGCAACTTTCTGCAGGCCAAGCAATAATGATTTCAAAAAATGCCCCAATTCACTCCGCCCTCTTATGCAATCCCAGTTGAAAATAAGCCATTGCAATGGTTAATTGGTCCAAGTTCCAGACTGGTTTAGATAATAAGACATTAATATTTAATATGGTTTTTAAAGCCAATTTTGATGTATGGAATACAACTATGGGGCTCAGCATCGAAATCTAGCGTAGAAAGAATTCAAAGCCTACAGTCCAAGATATTAAGAACAATATGCAAAGCGCCTTGCTATGTAAAAAATTCAATTATACATACAAGATAACCTAAAGATAAATACAGTGACCGAAGAGATAGAAAAAATGCAATCAAATTATGCGAAAAGATTAGCCAATCATCCTGATTCATTAGCAAAAAGTCTCCTAAAGCAAAGCTATCCTAGGCGGTAAACCTCAAACACCAAAAAAAAATTTCTAAGTAGTAAAAATCCAATTACTGAGTTTTTTAAGAGCAGCGGTCACCTCTCTGCAGTGGGCGGTATACCCTCCGAGTGTATTTCTGCCATGAAAAAGTTTCTCAGAAAAAATACATTCGCCGTTCGGAGCCGGCATAAAACTGTAGGTCCACCCAATTAGTAGGAAAAACAAAAAGGAGCACACCTTGAATTGGGAGAGAAGCTCGGCCATAAAACTCGTCAGAGTTATAATAGCGCCATTGTATTATTATTATTATTATTATTATTATTATTATTATTATTATTATTATTATTATTATTATTATTATTATTATTATTATTATTATTATTATTATTATTATTATTATCATTATTATTATTATCATTATTATTATTATTATTATTATTATTATTATTATTATTATTATTATTATTATTATTATTATTATTATTATTATTATCATTATTATTATTATTATTATTATTATTATTATTATTATTATTATTATTATTATTATTATTATTATTATCATTATTATTATCATTATTATTATTATTATTATTATTATTATTATTATTATTATTATTATTATTATTATTATTATTATCATTATTATTATTATTATTATTATTATTATTATTATTATTATATTATTATTATTATATATTATTATTATTATTATTATTATTATCATTATTATTATCATTATTATTATTATTATTATTATTATTATTATTATTATTATATTATTATTATTATTATTATTATTATTATTATTATTATTATTATTATTTATTATTATTATTATTATCATTATTATTATTATTATTATTATTATTATTATTATTATTATTATTATTATTATTATTATTATTATTATTATTATTATTATTATTATTATTATTATTATTATTATTATTATTATTATTATTATTATTATTATTATTATTATTATTAATATTATTATTATTATTATTATTATTATTATTATTATTATTATTATTATTATTATTATTATTATTATTATTATTATTATTATTATTATTATTATTATTATTATTATTATTATTATTATTATTATTATTATTATTATTATTATTATTATTATTATTATTATTATTATTTTATTATTATTATTATTATTATTATTATTATTATTATTATTATTATTATTATTATTATTATTATTATTATTATTATTATTATTATTATTATTATTATTATATTATTATTATTATTATTATTATTATTATTATTATTATTATTATTATTATTATTATTATTATTATTATTAATATTATTATTATTATTATTATTATTATTATTATTATTATTATTATTATTATTATTATTATTATATTATTATTATTATTATTATTATTATTATTATTATTATTATTATATTATTATTATTATTATTATTATTATTATTATTATTATTATTATTATTATTATTATTATATTATTATTATTATTATTATTATTATTATTATTATTATTATTATTATTATTATTATTATTATTATTATTATTATTATTATTATTATTATTATTATTATTATTATTATTATTATTATTATTATTATTATTATTATTATTATTATTATTATTATTATTATTATTATTATTATTATTATTATTATTATTATTATTATTATTATTATTATTATTATTATTATTATTATTATTATTATTATTATTATTATTATTATTATTATTATTATTATTATTATTATTATTATTATTATTATTATTATTATTATTATTATTATTATTATTATTATTATTATTATTATATTATTATTATTATTATTATTATTATTATTATTATTATTATTATTATTATTATTATTATTATTATTATTATTATTATTATTATTATTATTATTATTATTATTATTATTATTATTATTATTATTATTATTATTATTATTATTATTATTATTATTATTATTATTATTATTATTATTATTATTATTATTATTATTATTATTATTATTATTATTATTATTATTATTATTATTATTATTATTATTATTATTATATTATTATTATTATTATTATTATTATTATTATTATTATTATTATTATTATTATTATTATTATTATATTATTATTATTATTATTATTATTATTATTATTATTATTATTATTATTATTATTATTATTATTATTATTATTATTATTATTATTATTATTATTATTATTATTATTATTATTATTATTATTATTATTATTATTATTATTATTATTATTATTATTATTATTATTTCCTCCAGAAATCGAAGGATATCGCTCCGCTTTAGAGACTGAATGTGTCCCTGACCTGGCCAAGGCGTTCCCAGAAATCTTTCACGCTTCCTTGTAATGGCAATATGCTCTGCAGACTCATCTTCTCTGTCACAGAAGCGGCACAGACTGCCTGACAGGATACCTAGTCTATGCATATGCCTGCAATGTCCTGTGAGAATTCCTGTCAGCATTCTTAGTTTATTCTTAGGGAGGTTCCGCAGCCTTTTGAATCGACTTATACTGTACCCTCCCATTAGTGCCTTCGCCTGACGCATTCCATCGGTTTGGCGCCAGTACTGTTCCCTTAACTTCCTTTCCTCATTTCTAAGCTCATTCCTAATAGAATGTAGGCCTATTGCTACGAATGGCTCAGGACCTATTTGTTTGGAAGCCGCCGCCTGCCTGGCCAGGCTGTCCGCCTGCTCAATAGGTCAATGGAATAGATTTCCGAGTTTCCAGTTCGTTTAACCTATTTACGCACTCAATCACAGTCGAGGATTTTATCACGAAAGAATAAATTGCTTTAAGTGCGGCCTGACTTATATGTTGAGAGGGTTAAGGGAAACAAAAAAACATTTTTTTTGTTCCCGCAAAATACCGCCGAAATTGTTTTTTTTTTGTAACTTTGTTATTTATCATCCGATTTTGAAAATGGATACGTCATTATTTTCCTATTTTGGAACTCTACACTTCCTTCTAATGTCCTTTTGAGCTCTGAAGTCGTTTTCACATATTTGGGTCAGCTAACTTATTTCTATGTCCATGAATTATCCTCTTTGTTTTGCCAAATGAAAGTGCTTCAAATTCATGTCACGGCGGATATTTAACATCGCTATTATTTAACTATTTGTTTTAAGCAATTCAGTATATGCAAAGTTGTAAAAGTCCAACCCTAAATTTGAAGCTTATATTGAGAGGATTAAAGACAAAATTTTTATTTTTTTTTTCTGATCTCGCGGAATACCGTCGAAACAGTTGTTTTTATTGTAAAACAATTTCGACGGTATTTCACGGGGTAAAAAAAAACATTTTTTTTTGTGTTCCTTAACCCTCTCAACATAAGCTTCAAGTTTAGGGGCGGACTTTTACAACTTTTTCAAAAAGTTTTCTCGAATTTCCAGAATTTTTGTGTAAGCTTGGAGACACTGATTTAAACATTTTCCATCGAAGAATTACGTGTACTTTTATGAGAAATTAACAAATTAGTGTTATCTAGCTAATGAATTTTATGCATCTGGAGCAATTTTTCCATTCTTTAATGGAATTGGGGCACCTCAAAATAAAGGACTAAGCCAATAATATTTTGCAGTCTTACTTTTGTACTAGAAAGGCAACTTTCTGCAGGCCAAGCAATAATGATTTCAAAAAATGCCCCAATTCACTCCGCCCTCTTATGCAATCCCAGTTGAAAATAAGCCATTGCAATGGTTAATTGGTCCAAGTTCCAGACTGGGTTTAGATAATAAGACATTAATATTTAATATGGTTTAAAGCCAATTTTGATGTATGGAATACACTATGGGGCTCAGCATCGAAATCTAGCGTAGAAAGAATTCAAAGCCTACAGTCCAAGATATTAAGAACAATATGCAAAGCGCCTTGCTATGTAAAAAATTCAATTATACATACAAGATAACCTAAAGATAAATACAGTGACCGAAGAGATAGAAAAAATGCAATCAAATTATGCGAAAAGATTAGCCAATCATCCTGATTCATTAGCAAAAAGTCTCCTAAAGCAAAGCTATCCTAGGCGGTAAACCTCAAACACCAAAAAAAATTTCTAAGTAGTAAAAATCCAATTACTGAGTTTTTTAAGAGCAGCGGTCACCTCTCTGCAGTGGGCGGTATACCCTCCGAGTGTATTTCTGCCATGAAAAAGTTTCTCAGAAAAAATAC